>OY740782.1:12136586-12210632 GCA_963514005.1 Raja brachyura
CCAGAGATGTTCGATCGGGTACCACTCAAGGACATTCACAGACTTGTCACGAAGCCACTCCTGCGTTGTGTTGGCTGTGTGCTTAGGGTCATTGTCCAGTTGGAAGGTGAACCTCTGCCCCAGTCTGAGGTCCTGAACGCTCTGGAGCAGGTTTTCATCAAGGATCTCTCTGTACTTTGCTCCATTCATCTTTCCCTCGATCCTGACTAGTCTCCCAGTTCCTGCCGCTGAAAAAACATCCCCTCATCATGATGCTGCCACCACCATGCTTCACCGTAGGTATGGTATTGGCCAGGTGATGAGCGGTGCCTGGTTTCCTCCAGATGTGACACATGGCATTCAGGCCAAAGAGTTCAATCTGGGTTTCATCAGACCAGAGAATCTTGTTTAGGTGTCTTTTGGCAAACTCCAAGCGGGCCGTCATGTGCCTTTTACTGAGGAGTGGCTTCCGTCTGGCCACTCTACCATAAAGGCCTGATTGGTGGAGTGCTGCAGATATAGTTGTCCTTCTGGAAGGTTCTCCCATCTCCACAGAGGAACTCTGGGGCTCTGCCAGAGTGACCATTGGGTTCTTGGTCACCTCACTGACCAAGGCCCTTCTCCCCCGATTGCTCAGTTTGGCCGGGCGGCCAGCTCTATGAAGAGTCCTGGTGGTTTCAAAGTTCTTCCATTTAAGAATGACGGAGGCCACTGTGCTCTACGGGACCTGCAATGCTGCAGAAATTGTTTTATAGCCTTTCCCAGACCTGTGTCTCGACACAATCCTGTCTCGGTGGTCAACGGACAATTCCTTCATCTTCATGGCTTGGTATTTGCTCTGACATGCCCTGTCAAATGTGGGACCTTATATAGACAGGTGTGTGCCTTTCCAAATCATGTCCAATCAATTTAATTTACCACTGGTGGACTCCAATCAAATTGTAGAAACATCTCAAGGATAATCAATGGAAACAGGATGAACCTAAGCTCAATTTTGATTGTCATAGCAAAGGGTCTGAATACTTACGTAAATGTGATATGTCAGTTATTTATTTGTAATTACTTTGCAACAATTTCTAAACACCTGTTTTCGCTTTTATATTATGAGGTACTGTTGTAGATTGATGATAAAAAAATAATTTAATCAATTTTAAAATAAGGCTGAAACGTTACAAAATGTGGAAAAAGTGAAGGGGTCTGAATACTTTCTAAATGCACTGTATATATATATATATATATAGAGAGAGAGAGAGAGGGAGAGAGACAGACCAACAGAGAGAGAGAGAGAGAGAGAGAGCAGGTGAGAGACATACATACACACACAGATAGATAGATAGAGAGAGAGAGAGAGAGAGAGAGAGAGAGAGAGAGAGAGAGAGAATTAAACGCATACATATTCACAGATAAAGAGAGAGAGCGGGAGACCCACACAGGGACACACCAATAGATAGATAGAGAGAGAGAGAGAGGGAGGGAGGGAGGGAGAGAGAGCAGGAGACACACACACACACCAATAGATAGATAGAGAGAGAGAGATAGAGAGAGAGGTAAATAGAGAAAGTGGGAGACACACACACACAGATAGATAGAGAGAGAGACACACACACACACCGATTGATAGAGAGAGAGAGGGGGCCATTCAAAGCGTCGACCCAAAGATTCATGGATTCCACCCTATTCATTCCAGTGCCCAAGGAAAAAACGATTTTAGCCTGGCTCCAAAAGCAAGTGCGTAGAACCATAGAATATCCATTTAACCTTGCATTATCCATCGTCAAATGGAGAGTGGTTATATTTCTTAAGAGGATATTAGCACGTTCTCAGATGTATAGAAATAGTTGTGTCTCACGGAAAGTTGTTTTCAGACATATCATTTAATTCCCTGGTGCTTTCTGTAGTTATAGTTTTAGTTTAGAGATACAGTTGGGCCCGCGCCGACCAGCGATCCCTGCACATTAACACTATCCTACACACACTAGGGACAATTTTTACATTTATACCAAGCCAATTAACCTACAAACCCGTACGTCTTTGGAATGTGAGAGGAAACCGAAAGTCTTGGAGAAAACCCACGCAGGTCACGGGGGGAACGAACAAACTCCGTACAGACAGCACCCATAATGGGAATCGAACCCGGGTCTCCGGCGCTGCAAGCGCTGTAAGGCAGCAACTCTACCGCTGCGCCACTGTGACTGCCGATAGTGATTTCTTCAGAAGCACAGGCATGATGATATTGAAAGCTGATTAGTTTTGCAAGAGGAATTCTAAATATGAACTATTTTCTTTGCTTTTCTTAATTGCTCACTTGGATGTATTCACGAGACAGTCACTGCAGCTCCACTGAGGAGGCTGGATTACCTCATGAAACCGCAAAAAATTGCTCCAGCAATTTAAAAAGTCATTTTGACACTGAGATTGCGTTACATGTGCGCAAATCTATGATCCAAGCCAGCTGTCAGTACGTCCAATAAATACCGCTTACTTTGTGATTACAGTGCTGAGGTGTGGTGAACATGTAACCTTGAAGTCATCCTGTGACCAGTTGCTCCAGAGAATCATTCACTGATGTGTGTGCAGGAAGGAACTCAGGTACTGCTTTAAACTGATGATAGACACAAAATCCTGGAGTAACTGGGCGGGGCAGGCAGCATCTCTGGAATGAAGGAATGGACAATGTTTCGGGTCGAGACCCTTCCTCGGCCCAGTATTTTAGTTTAATTTAGAGATACAGCGTGGAAGATACAGTCCATTCGGCCCACCAGGTCCGCGTCGACCAGCGATCCCCGCACATTAACACTATCCTACACACTCCAGGGGCAATTTATTTTTACATTTATCAAGTCAATTTACCTACATACCTGTACGTCTTTGGAGTGTGGGAGGAAACCGAAGACCAGACTGATTCCTGGGATGTCAGGACTTTCATATGAGGAAAGACTGGATAGACTCGGCTTGTACTCGCTGGAATTTAGATTGAGAGGGGATCTTATAGAAACTTACAAAATTCTTAAAGGGTTGGGCAAGCTAGATGCTGGAAGATTGTTCCCGATGTTGGGGGAGTCCAGAACAAGGGGTCACAGTCTAAGGATAAGGGGGAATTCCTTTAGGACCGAGATGAGGAAAACATTCTTTACACAGAGAGTGGTGAGTCTGTGGAATTCTCCGCCACAGAAGGTAGTTGAGGCCAGTTCATTGGCTATATTTAAGAGGGCGTTAGATGTGGCACTTGTGGCTAAAGGGATCAGGGGGTATGGAGAGAAGGCAGGTACGGGATACTGAGTTGGATGATCAGCCATGATCACATTGAATGGCGGTGCAGGCTCGAAGGGCCGAATGGCATAGAAACATAGAAACATAGAAATTAGGTGCAGGAGTAGGCCATTCGGCCCTTCGAGCCTGCACCTATTTTTCTATGTTTCTATGTTTCTATCTCGGAGAAAACCAACGCGGTCACGGGAAGGACGTACAAACTCCGTACAGACAGCACCCGGAGTCGGGATTGAACCCGGGTCTCCGGCGCTGCAAGCGCTGTAAGGCAGCAACTCTACCGCTGCGCCGCCCTCTTGTGTCTGCCATTCATTGATAATCCTTCTCCATCTACCCAGGGCTGGATCAACCATTACGCAAAATAAGCACGTGCTTAGGGCATCAAGGGA
Organism: Raja brachyura; assembly: GCA_963514005.1. The sequence continues at coordinate 12,140,222 of OY740782.1, forward strand.
AGGGGGGCACCATGGGAATGGTAAATGGTTTACGGCACAAAATAAATCACTTAGTTTTGAGGATCTGATCAAAGACTTTGCAATTAAAAAAAGTAGGAGAAAACTTTTCAAATATAAAATAAAGTGGAAGTATGCAGATGATACTAAGGGGGTGCTGTGGATAATGAAGTAGATTTTCAAAGTCTACAGAGAGATTTGGGCCATTTGGAAAAGTGGGCTGAAAGATGGCAGATGGAGTTTAATGCTGATAAGTGTGAGGTGCTACATCTTGGCAGGACAAATCAAAATAGGACGTACATGGTAAATGGTAGGGAATTGAGGAATGCTGTGGAACAGAGGGATCTAGGAATAACTGTGCATAGTTCCCTGAAGATGGAATTGCATGTAGATAGGGTGGTAAAGAAAGCTTTTGGTGTGCTGGCCTTTATAAATCAGAGCATTGAATATAGGAGTAGGGAACTAATGTTAAAATTGTACAAGGCATTGGTAAGACCAATTCTGGAGTATGGTGTACAATTTTGGTCGCCTAATTATAGGAAGGATGTCAACAAAATAGAGAGAGTACAGAGGAGATTTACTAGAATGTTGCCTGGGTTCCAGCAACTAAGTTACAGAGAAAGGTTGAACAAGTTAGGTCTTTATTCTTTGGAGCGCAGAAGGTTAAGTGGGACTTGATTGAGGTATTTTAAAATGATGAAAGAAATAGACAGAGTTGACGTGGATAAGCTTTTCCCATTGAGGGTAGGGAAGATTCAAACAAGAGGGCATGACATGAGAATGAAGGGACAGAAGTTTAGGGGTAACATGAGGGGGAACTTCTTTACTCAGAGAGTGGTGGCTGTGTGGAATGAGCTTCCAGCAGAAGTGATGGAGGCAGGATCGATTTTAACATTTAAAAGTAAAGCGGATAGGTATATGGACGGGAAGGGAATGGAGGGGTATGGTCTGAGTGCAGGTAGATGGGACGGGGAAAATAAATGGTCGGCACGGACTGGAAGGGCCGAGAGGGCCTGTTTCCGTGCTGTAATTGTTATATGGTTATATGGTATACAAAATTAAACATTATTACTGTTAATTTTGTTTCATTTTGAAAAATAAAAAAATATTTTATGGTTTATTATTGTTTATATTTTGAATTACATATATATGGGGGCACCAAAATCTTTTAAGTGCTTAGGGCCTCTATGGGTCTTAATCCGGCCCTGCATCTAGGCATCACATCGATGTGCTCGCACCTCGACAGATTCACCACAGTAGTTTTGCTGATCAAGAATATTTATCTTGGGCCGAACCAAGTGGCCAATTTTGCAGAACTATTTGACTGGGCACCATTGCAACAAAAATGGCCTGGGGCCTCAGGAGACAAAGGCTTGTGGTTCTGACACCTGTTACGGTGCCAGCTCCTGTAATGTGAGAATCAAAGTACAGGGTGAACAGCAGTGCTTCGAAAATCCCAATCAGGTAACACTTTCTGAACACAATTCCAGTACCGCAATAAACATGTCGGACACAGCAGGAGTTACAGAAAGAATCAAAGATGAAAAGGTATCTTTCTGAAACTAACTGGGAAATAATGCATTTTAAATTACTGATGTCTGCTCAACCCTGCAAATAGCCATTTCTCTCATTGCCAATCATCCTTGGCCTTAATATCAGACACATACTTTCAGTGTAAGCATGTTAAAATCCACTATAAAATCTCAGCTTGAGCTGATAGGAAGGACTTGGCTCAGTAATGTGCCAACATTGGGGAATTGCCTTTGATTCCAATCGACACACATGCCAAGTGAGTAGTGATTCAGCACACAACTAGGCCCAAAGGGCCTGTCCCGCTTGGGCGTCATTTGCGCGTCACGCAAACCCTGGGGTGCCGTGCGCTACCATGCGTCACTGCCTACGCCACCAGGCTCGCGTAATGCACACCATGACCGTGTCACGCGCACGTCACGCACGTTGTGCGTCGTGACGCCTAAATGATGTCACGTAAATGACGTGCAAGTGGTACTTAATGCTGCATATCAGGTGAGGCACACGTTCACTTGTTCCTCCTCCAATCTCATCTACTGTATCCGTTGTTCAAAATGCGGACTCTGATACATCGGCGAGACCAAACGTGGACCGGGCGATCGCTTCGCTGAACACCTTCGCTCAGTTCCCCTGGACCTACCTGATCTCCCGGTTGCCACACACTTTAATTCTCCTTCCCATTGCCACACAGACCTTGCTGTCCTGGGCACAAATTGGAGGAACAGCATCTCGTATTTCCCTTGGACAGCTTACAACCCAGTGGTATGAATATTGAATCTTCTAACTTCAAGTAATCCCTGCATTCCCTCTCTCTCCATTCCTCCCGCACCCAAGTCACACCAGCTTCTCGTTCTCACCCAGCAAACAGCTAACAATGGCCTGTTTCTTTTGTCATCGTTACTTTTTTGCATATCTTTCATTCATTTGTTCTATGTCTCTCTACATTATCGTCTATATCGCTCGCGTTTCCCTTTCCCGCGACTTTCAGTCTGAAGAAGGGACTCGACCCAAAATGTCAGCCATTCCCTCTCTCCAGAGATGCTGCCCGTCCCGCTGAGTTACTCCAGCAATTTGTGTCCATCTAATGTTATCAAACACGGCTTAGCATAACTTTTCAAATTACCTTTGCGGCACAATGAAGAGGCTAATGACCGCGCCCAAGTATAGATCGTGTTTGAAAGATTACTGAAGAATTATTTCTTAACTGGAATAACTAATACATTTTACACCATTGCGACAGATTCAGGCATTTACAGATAAAGAAATTATAAATTAATTACTGCGAGTAATTGTTGCAATGAAATTAATTATCTCAAACTTATTTTTAGAAAGGCAATTTTAGAAAACTGCCTTTGATCTGCTTCCTTCAGCCCACAATGGAGCATACAGTCATTGTAACTGCACTAATTCCAGAAATGTCCGTCAAATGAGTTCTGTAAAAAGTATACTCCGTGGTGTTCCCAAATTCTAACCTACTTTTGCGTTGAAACCTGCCAAACCTGACTGTGTTTGCTTCTGTGTATACAGGTATCTGTTCATCATTAGTTGTTGATAAATAAGTGAAATAACGTTGTTATGTGCTATTAAATTTGCCAGGGGTAAACGGGACGGAAAAGGCTGGGAACCCCTGTTCTAGAGGGCTTGTACACAAAAACAGGAATCTGTTTTTCTGTTTTCAAAAACAGGAATCTGTTTATGACACTTCATCTGGAAAGATTAAGACTTGTCCTTCTGGGCAAGTTGGATCAATTCAGAGGGACATGGTCTCCATTTATTGAATATTTAAAGGGTCAAAGTGGTTCGGTACGAGAACCTGACTGATGCCTGAACGAAGAAATAGACGAAGATTTATATATAATAACCCATGATATATCTCCAATGATGTACAAACTGCTTAATACTTCATTCATTTTTCTGAATCTCTATCTTTATTTTAGTTTTCTCTTATATTTCCTATCTATATAAAAAATGAAAAACTCATAGAAGTACAAATTAGAAATAATTGTTAATATTAATAATATTAAGAATGTATATGACATGTATATTCTTATCTTGATATGTACTTACTTCTAATAAAAAATATTTAACAAAAAAAACAGGAATCTGATGCTGAGGCTCTATAAGGTGCTGTTCAGGTGGCATTTGGAATATTGTGATCCATTTTAGGCACCATATCTGAGGAAGGATGTGTTGGCTCTGGAGCGGGTCTGGAGGAGGTTTACAAGAATGATCCCACGAATTAGTGGGTTAACCTATGATGAGCGTTTGACGGCACTGGAGTTTGGAAGAATGAGGGGGACCACGTTGAAACAAATGGAATGGTGTGAGGCTTGGAAAGAGCGGATGTGGAGAGGATGTTTCCACTAGTGGGAGAGTCTAGGACTAGTGGTCACAGCCTCAGAATTAAAGGACGTTCCTTTAGGAAGATGAGGAGAGATATTTCTTTAATCAGAGGGTGGTGAATCTGTGGAATTCCTTGCCACCAAAGGCTGTGGAGTCCGTCAATTTATATTTTTAAGACAGAGATAGATAGATAGATAGATAGAACAGGTGCAGGAGTAGGCCATTCGGCCCTTCGAGCCTGCACCGCCATTCAATATGATCATGGCTGATCATCCAACTCAGTATCCCGTACCAGCCTTCTCTCCATACCCTCTGATCCCTTTAGCCACAAGGGCCACATCTAACTCCCTCTTAAATATAGCCAATGAACTGGCCTCAACTACCTTCACATTATAATTCATCCTAATATTGGTCAATAATATTTCTATGATTGCTGGTCGGCATGGACTCAGTGGGCCGTAGGGCCTGTCTCGTGCTGTTAGTTCTTTAAACTAAACTAAACTAAACTAAAAATATAATTCTGGAACTCGTACATAATGATTAGTACAGGTGTCAGAGGTTATGGGGAGAAGGCAGGAGAATGGAGTTAGAAGGGAGAGATATATCAGCCATGATTGAATGGCGGAGTAGACTTGATGGGCCGAATGGCCTAATTCTACTCCCATCACTCATGACTTGACCGTATGATAGAAGGACCGGGTGACATTTCGGATCGAGACCCTTCTTCAGGGACCCGCTTTCACCCATTCCTTCTCCCCAGGGATGCTGCTTGGCATCTCTGGAGTGAAGGGACTGAAAAAGGGGTCTCGGCCCGAAACGCCACCCATTCCTTCTCTCCAGAGATGCTGCCCGTCCCGCTGAGTTACTCCAGCATTTTGTGTCTATCTTTGGTGTAAACCAGCATCTGCAGCACCTTCCGAAACAGATAGTAGGATTTAGTGAGCAGTATCCCGTAATGTAATGCAAGTACCTACTTTGTTTTCTTTCACATAAATGATCTGGATATCGGCAACTAGATGATAAAAGATATCTACGTTTTTTTTGATGACCAATATTAGGGGAATGATAACGTGCGTCTCTTCATGCAGATGCCTTGTTGGAAAACAACATAGAAACATCGAAACATAGAAAACAGGTGCAGGAGTAGGCCATTCGGCCCTTCGAGCCTGCACCGCCATTCAATATGATCATGGCTGATCATCCAACTCAGTATCCCGTACCAGCCTTCTCTCCATACCCTCTGATCCCTTTAGCCACAAGGGCCACATCTAACTTCCTCTTAAATATAGCCAATGAACTGGCCTCAACTACCTTCACGTTATAATTCATCCTAATATTGGTCAATAATATTTCTATGATTGCTGGTCGGCATGGACTCAGTGGGCCGTAGGGCCTGTCTCGTGCTGTTAGTTCTTTAAACTAAACGAAACTAAACTAAAAATATAATTCTGGAACTCGTACATAATGCCATTAAACAGAGGAGCATGAAGGTAAAGCTGAAAGCATGAAGCTACTGTCAAATAATCCATGCCATCCCAGTATAGCCAAGGATATTGGAGCTATGGAAAGGAAAGCAGTGGAGATTGACTCGCAAGATACCTGGAACTAAAAGTTAAAGGTATGAAAAAAGACTTGAAATATTGCACCTTTCTTCCCTTGAACCAAAAAGTAATGATAGGTTTTGAAAGGGTAAATAGGTGAAAATTGTTTCCACGGGCTGGTGAATCGGTAACAAAGACTGGCGCTCAGTGAATAAAGAGAGAAGTTAGAAGCAATTATAGAACATAGTAGATTATTAGAATAGGAACAGGTCACTGTCGAGGCGGAAATTCTAACATCATTTCGAAGCCAACTGAATACATTGTTGAGAAGGAGCCATGCTGATGGATATGGGGAAATGATGAGAAATAGCAGATGAGGGAAGATAGCCTCAGTTGAAGAGTTTAGTTTAGTTTAGAAATTCAGTGCGGAAACAGGCCCTTCGGCCCATACCGACCAGCGATCCCCGCACATTAACACTACCCCACACACATTAGGAACAGTTTACACTTATACCAAGCCAATTTACCTGCAACCATGTACGTCTTTGTAGTGTGTGAGGAAACCAAAGATCCCGGAGAAAACCCAGGTGGTCACGGGGGAGAACGTGCAAACTCCGCACAGACAGCACCCGTAGTCGGAGTCTCTAGCGCTGCAAGAGCTGTAACTCTACCGCTGCGCCACCGTGTTAACAGCAACAGCAGAGCCACGAGCCAAAATTCATGCTATAATTTCTACAATTCATACGAATGTAAATGACCAGAGCCGAGATCCGCAGGAGAACTATTATTGCAGAGTTAGTGAACTGTCTGTTGCTCATAATAACATCTCTGAGCTCTCTCCGCTGTATCAATATCTCCGAGATTAATGCCTCCCACCATCACATTACTACTCGAACAAGCCTTCTCCAAACCACCAACGCTCTACGTTGTTGAAATACGAGCTCTTCACACGCACATACTTGAGGGAAGCTTCCTTGCAAGTCCTACACAAGTGGGAGGGGTTACGAGAGCCAGAGAAACCTAATTATCCTGCCGCTGCACTTTCCAAGGGTGTACCCAGACATTTTCTTCCGTTTATAATTCTAGGAGCAGAGTAAGGCCATTCGGCCCATCAAGTCTACTCCGCCATTCAATCATGGCTGATCTATCCCTCCCTCTCATCCCCATTCTCCTGCCTTCACCCCTTAAACCCTTACTACCTTTAACACCCTTACTAATCAAGGACCAGTCAATCACTGCCTTAAAAATATCAGCAAAAGGAAACTAATCACACAAATTCACCATTCATTTAGTGAATTTTTTCATGTAATCTCAGTACTACCTCAATATGATGAAGACATAGTCCACCCAATTCTCCCATCCTTGATTCTCCAGCTTATAAAATCGAGTGTAGCATCACTGAATCACCATTTCCTTTCCAGCATCTCATTTATATTCGTAGAATTCTTCCAAGTGTATCCTCACTTCCTTCACTCCATCCATGCTCCAGGCCCCATGCTTTCAGATTCCCTCTCCAAACCCCTTTGTCCCTTCTTTTCTTTAGCTTTTAGCTTCAGTTTCAGAGAAACAGGCACTTCGGCCCACCGAGTCCGCACCGACCAGCGATCCCCGCACATTAACACCACCCTACACACACTAGGGACAATTTTACATTTGTAAACAAGCCAATTAACATACGAACGTGTACGTCTTTAGAGTGTGGAAGGAAACCGAAAATCTCGGAGAAAACCCGCGCAGGTCACGGGGAGAACGTACAAACTCCGTACAGACAAGTCAGCGTCGAACCCGGGTCTCTGGCGCTATAAGGCAGTACCTCTACTGCTACGCCCTTCTGCTGAGAAAATAAGTTGACGATCCCTCAATATCTCGTTTGAGTAGATGTCAATGTTTGTCTAGTTACACTACTCTGCGATGTATTGGGAAGTTTTGCTACTGTTTAAATGCTGTTGCAATCTTCCTCTTGTTTGGACTTTCAGCTCACTTGACGTTAAAATACATAATGATTTTGAGGCAATGGGTTTCATTTGTTTTAAAAAGAAAATTACTTTGTTTTAACTGGAAATAGTTATTCAAAACTAATCTTCGTCGAAAAAAACCACACCAATATTCTGTTTAGCCTGCATCAGTTTGGGATGGTATGTAAATAAAAACTACAATTTTCTTTGAAAACGTTAGTTGGTTAAAAGTAATATATTTTAAATTACAGTGTTTGCGAGTCCAGATGTTCCAGCAGTTTATGAACGAGCTCCAGTCTAATGTGTTATTAACAGCAATTTTCCAATTATAATTTGCAATGTATAATGACAACTATGCTTGAGGTTAGTGACTTCTTCTTTGGCCCCCTTCGGTCATGGCTGACCATGGGTGTCTCCAGGGTTGGAGGATGCCTGTGCGTGACTTTGTTTAACGTGGGGAGACTGGTGCACAGACAGCCACCCCACGGTCCTTGACAGATCTGGGTCAGGATCCAGTGGCATGGAGTCCAAGACGACCGGAGACCCTTTCCTGCTGCAGCCTTCATCCGCCTTCCCAGCCGTTGTGACGCTCCACTAAGGTCAGCCATCATCCTCCGCCTGTTCCACCGTTGAGGTCTTTGTTGGATTGCTCTTTGTCAGAGACCTCCCCCTTGACCTTACCGCCTTGGGTGACCCTACCAGGAGCACAGCCCCAGACGGCATCGCTCTCAGGATCTCAGGACCACCACGGCAAGGTGATAATCCACAGAGAAGCGATAGTGACTGATTAATGCATTTTAAACATGCAGCTTCAATTTTTCAAGTAAAATTGATGAGAAAAAAAGACAATTTCTTGGAAAAATATACTGTTCTTACCTCCTGGTAAACCATCCCAGATTTCCAGTCTATCGAAGCGACATAACATTCCTTCCCGTGAATTGCTATCCGATTCCAGGTCAAAACTTTCAAACTCCAGCAGGATCTCTGCCATGGCAGGTGCAAAGATTATATAGGTGCATTCCAGGTTATTTGGATATTTTTCAGGAAATCGAGGTGACTTGATCTCCCCGCTTTGTTCAGTGAAATTTCTGGAACATTCTGGACCTGCAATACAGAACCACAGATTTAGAGCACGTCGGAAGGAACTGCAGACACTGAAGATAGACACAAAGTGCTGGAGTCTGAAGAAGGGTCTCGACCCGAAACTTCACCTAGTCCTTTTATCCTTAGATGCTGCCTGTCCCGCTGAGTTACTCCAGCATTTTGTTTCTATCAAAAGATGAAGAGCTAATGGTGTGGGTATATAATTGTCATGTGAACAAAGATGCAGAGAAAACTTTGTTTGTGTTCTATTGCAGTGCCGAACTACTATCTACCTCTTTGGTGACCGAATGGCCTACTCCTGCACCTATTATCTATGATTCTATGATTCTATGACCCTCGGACTATCCTTGATCGGACTTTACTGGCTTTACCTTGCCCTAAACGTAATTCCCTTATCATGTATCTGTACACTGTAAATGGATCGATTGTAATGGTGTATTGTCTTTCCGCTGACTGGTTAGCACGCAACAAAGGCTGTTCACTGTACCTCGGTACACGTGACAATAAACTAAACTGAAACTGAACTGATCCAGTCGAATCATGTTGCACGTGAGAACATTTAAGCAATACCCAGACACATCAAAGTACATCAAAGTTAACAGTACCAGAGTATGGAATTTAGTGGACATTGGCAAAGTAAGTACAGTAAATATAAACCAAGGAGCAGTTTGTTGATAAATGTGCCGAAGTAGAGATGGTTCGAGTGCTTCAGGTTCGTTAGTGTGGATGTCGCCAACAATTTGTCCTCGACCAACCACATTGTAGCGACACCTAAGAAAGCACACTAATGGGCCTGTCCCACTTAGGCGAATTCTGTCTGAAATTCACACGGTGCAGGCAAGGTGATACAGACACACACTGCGATGAACAAGAAGGTTAAGACGGCTAGCACAGTGTACGGTAAGTCCTTTAAAGAGGAGGGGGGAGGGGAGAAGGGGGGAGAAGGGGGGTGTAGGATTTGAAAAACTTTAAAAGAAGCCAGACAACTTTTAACAAGCCAGAGATACACAGCTGTGGAGTTTGGTGGACATTTAACGTTACCGGTCGGTTTTCCTTGATTCTGAAAAGTCATGCTTACGTTTTTTTTCCCCCCAATGAGCCAATGAAAATGCCCGGGGCAGCAACGGCGATTAACTAAAACTACCTACGACTACCTCGACTACCTATAACTACATGGCGACCCCACTACAACTGCACCTACGACTACAAAAGTAGCCATTTTCTCCATGGCGACCAATTTTTGGTCGCAGAAAACGTTTCAAAATGTTGAAAAATATGCAGCGACCATACTGAGGCCGCGGCTAGTTCCCAGAATGCGGGAACTCCTCACCACCATGAAGGAGACTCACCAGAGACCACCGGCCAACATGTGGCGACCATGTGGCGATCACGAAGCGAGCGCAGAGTCTCCAGCACTCGCCTAAATAGTCGCCTAAGTGGGACAGGCCCTGAGGGAAGGTTGGCATGTCCCCAATGACTCTTAACAATTACGACAGATATACCACAGAAAGCATCCTGAAGAAAGGTCTGAAGGGTGTCGACCCGAAACGTCAGCTATTCCTTCTCTCCAGAGATGCTGCCTGACCTGTTGAGTTAGCTTTTTGTGTCCATCTTCAATTTAAACCAGCATCTGCAGTTCTTTCCTATACAAGCACCTTCTCCAGTTTGGTTTTACAAAGAAGGGTCTCGACCCGAAACGTCGCCTATCTCCTTCGCTCCTTAGATGCTGCTGCACCCGCTGAGTTTCTCCAGCTTTTTGTGTAACCCTTGGTTTTACAACAGTTCTATCCAAGACCTCAAGTAACTGCAGAGAGTTGTGGATGTAGCCCAGTCCGTCACACAAGGCAGCCTCTCCCCCAATTAATATCATCTGCTTTTTTTCCTCACTGTTATCAGACTACTGATCGGCCCTCCCATAAGATTAGATGTAGTCCTGAACTACCAATCTACCTCATTGCAGTCCTTGCAATTTTAAATCTGCACTTTGTCTGTAACCGCAGTACTGTAACACTATAGCTATACAGGCACTCCCCCACTAACGTAAGGGTTATGTCCCATGGACCCTCGTGTAAGTCGAATCTTACATAAGTTTGGAAATGGTTGTGCTACTGTGCTCGCGTAAATGTACTATTTGGTGCGGAGACCACATAGGAGTTCTGATGAGGAAATGAAAAAAAAAGTTAAATACATTTATGTAAAAAATAAATAAATAATAGTCTGAAGAAGGGTCTTGACCCAAAACGTCACCCGTTCCTTCTCTGCAGAAATGCTGCCTGTCCCGCTGAGTTACTCCAACAATTTGTGTCCATCTTCGGTTTAAACTAACATCTTAAACTAACTTCCTTCCTACATGATAATGAACCAAGTCCTATATCAATAGTGTAATAGCTGCAGATCAATGGCAGACAAAAAGTGCAAAGGCTGGTATGAGGTAGGTTGGGAGATCAGGACTACACCCTTAGTTGATGAGAAAAACGTTTAGTGGTCTGATCACTGCCTCCCCACCTCAAAGGAAAAATTTCCGTAAATAGAATCCCAGATTTCCTGGAATTTGATGGTATTTCCTGAAATTCCCCAACTGCACATGTGCAACTGCCGCCGCCAACTGCGCAGGCGTGGATACCGGGCCCACTGCGCACGCGCGGGGAGACGGCGTCATTTTGCATCACTATCGCATCACCGGCGCCATTTTCAAATGTGACGCGGCTGACGGGCCTACCCCAACTGTGCAGGCCATACGATGCCCGTGCGTCTCAATGCGACCACGAATTCACGTAATTTGCGTGCCAAGGACACGTAAGTGGGATAGGCCCTCGTAAATATACTTTTTTTCCCCAAATCATCCTGTGGACTGGATTGGACCCCTTACACAGGCCGGATGCGGAAATTTCCCCAAATTCTTTAATTTCCCTAAATCATCCGGAGACAACCAGAATTTCCCGAATTTTGGGTAATTTCCTTCAAAGTGGACACAGGGTCTGTTAACTGTGGGGAGAAGGGCTGTTCCCTAATCTGGTGGGAGGAGCTTTCAAACCTTTGTAGCTTGTGTCTGATGGGAGAAGGGAGAAGAGGTGATTGAGATTGAATTTTGGATGGGACATATTTTAGGTAACGGATATAATATTGCCCAAAATTTAATCATCACGATTTTCTCCATCCAAAAGTTTTGCCTGTCAGAGTGAATTCACCCATTCAGCTACCTTTCCCTTAAAAATACCAAGAGTACATCATGACAATGTTCGCAGCTTTTGAAAAGAGGTGTGCTCTGTGTGATAACAGCTGCAAACTCAGCTAAGTAACTTCAAATCCGAAATTTAGAAACAAATGTCGGAGACTTTATTTCTGTGCATCTCAAGGTCATGGATTCCCAGGGACATGACTTTACCAGTCGGCCACTGGAAATCCCATTGGATTTACAGGGGGAGTGCTTTGGGATTTCAGGACCTCCATGCAACATTATTGTTAATTATAGTAAATGTGTGTGTCACTTTGAGCTGGCTCAAGATGCAAATATTTGTTGCAAGTATGTTATTTTTTTCTGAAGGATAGGAGTAGAATTGGGCCATTCGGCCCATCAAGTCTACTCCACCATTCATTCATGGCTGATCTATCTCTCCCTCCAAACCCCATTCTCCTGCCTTCTCCCCATAACCCCTGACACCCGTACTAATCAAGAATCTATCTTGAGGAGGAGGACTAACTGAACTTTGTTGCCTTCTACCACAGTGAAGAATGCTGTGGTGGATGTTTGTGTTAAATTCTATTGTGTATTGTGTGTTCTTTTTAAGTGTATCGCTGCTGGCAAATTCATTTCACTGCACCTTCGGATGCGTGTGATGAATAAAATTGACTTTGACTTTAGCTACCTCTGCTCAAATATATCTACTGACTTTGCCCCCACAGCCTTCTGTGCCAAAGAATTCCACAGATAGATCGTGTTGATCTATCCTTGTAGATCTTTTCCATAGACACAAGGAACTTCAGATGCTCAAGTTCAAGTTCAAGTGAGTCTATTGTCATGTGTCCCTGATAGGACAATGAAATTCTTGCTTTGCTTCAGCACAACAGAACATAGTAGGCATTGACTACAAAACAGATCAGTGTGTCCATATACCATTATATGCTAGCTTTTAAAAAAAAAGCAGCATCTTTGGAGGACATCCATAAGTGATGTTTAGTTCTGGACCCTTTAGGCCCAGAGTCTGAAGAAGCATCCTGAATAAGTAACCTCACTTATCCTATGTCTTCCAGATATGCTGAAGAAGACCTGAAGATTGGTCTCGCCCCAAAACGTCACCTATTTCTTTTCTCCAGAGATGCTGCCTGACCCCGATGAGTTACTCCAGCTTTTTGTGTCCATTTTCCCCGAGATGCTGCCTGACCGCCGAGTTTCTTCAGCAACTTTGTGTTTTTATTTTGGGTCTTTTCCGTGATTTCTTTGTCTCAGATTTCCAGTGCCCAGTCTCGGTTGGCCATAGGATTTTTTCTTGCTTTAAAAAAAAAGGTAACAATTGGCAGGGTTTTCATCCCCATAACCGTTGCCACATGCAGGCGTTGACAACCTTGCTGGGAAGCAAGCAGCAAGCGCTTGGTTCGTGGGTAGCGTGGGGGGGAAAATAGGTGCAGAAAATGAGAGCTGCCAGCAAATGGATTCTTGAAAATACATTGTAATCTACACCTGGTGATCATGCTAACCCACCATTAATTGGAGGACATAATGATCAAACAGAGACCAATGCAGGCATCTCGCTTAACAATAACTGTGGCCTTTGACACAAAAGCCTGTTTTTTAAGATTTAATAGCTTGGCTTTGTGTGACTTCCAGCACTAAATATAATGGCATTCCTGATACTACACAGTGCAGGGTTTAGGAATTTCAGCTACCCGCTGGAGAAATAGTAATTGCACCTTTCCTGTTGTTAATTCAAATTTTAAAGAAGGTTTTATGTGCAAATGGCCGTATTTTACCAACACCAGTGGGATACGCGAGTCTCTATGAGCTGAGAGAGGCTCTATGAGCTGAGAGCGTATGGTTCCACAGGGGGTGATTCTGCTTGCACACCAGATGCGACCTGTCATGCACTGACACACAGGCTAGTAGAGTTAATGCATACAGCATGTGCCCACCATTGGGGATCCAGGTTGAACAGTGTTGTCACAGGTGTGGCTATAAAGCGTTGTAAAGAAATGATACATAGCAGGAGTTACTGCAAGATTTGCGCACAGGCATATATTTTTTCCGCTTCGTCCCGAGCTACTTTGGAGAGAAAATAAATCTGATCCCATGATACAAAGCCTCTACATTTTTATTGGAATTGACTCCCAAGTATCAATAGATCCCCGAAGCTTGCAAGGCAGAATGTTGATATTTAATTTGTAAAGTCAACACTGAAAACAGTAGCAGCGGAGAACCTTTGTGCGTCTATGTCTGAAGTGGTTTCAAATAATCCTGGCCCATCGCGTTAACCAGGGAATGTCCACTTCTCTGATCTGTGGAAACTCCAACTGGCTTTTCAGTTTTAACCACTTTCAGTCGTAGAGAGATAAAGATGAGCATCAACCACCCAGTTATACTAAAGGGAGACACACAAACGCTGGAGTAACTCAGCGAGGCAGGCAGCATCTCTGGAGAGAAGGAATGGGTGACAGTTTGGGTCCAGACCTTCCTCCGACCCTTCGCCCATTCCTTCTCTCCAGAGATACTATGGGGAGAAGGAATAGGTGACGTTTCGGGTCGAGACCCTTCTTCAGGCCAGAATCAGGGACAGTTTCTTCCCAGCTGTTAGCAGGCAACTGAACCATCCTACCACAACCAGAGAACAGTCCTGAACTACTATCTACCTCATTGGTGACCCTCGAACTATCTTTGATCAGACTTTTCTGGCTTTACCTTGCACTAAACGTTATTCCCGAATCATGTATCTGTACACTGTGAATGGTTTGATTGTAATCATGTATTGTCTTTCCGCTGACTGGTTAGCAGGCAACAAAATGTTATTCACTGCACATGACAATAAACTAAATTAAACTAAAATATGCAGGGAATGGAGAGATATGGATCATGTGCAGGCAGAAGAGATTAGTTTATCTTGGGATGACCTTCATCATGGACATTGTGGATGAAGTTTGACACACAAAGCTGGAGTAACTCAGTGGGACAGGCAGCATCTCTGGAGAGAAGGAATGGGTGATGTTTCGGGTCGACACCCTTCTTCTGAAGCATAGGAACAGGGACCTCAGCCACAATTGTGTAGGAAGGAACTGCAGCTGCTGGTTTGAAGAAGGGTCTGAAGAAGGGTCTCGACCCGACACGTCGCCCATTCCTTCTCACCAGAGATGCTGCCTGCCCCGCTGAATCACTCCAGCTTTTTTGTGTCTATCTTCACTTCAAGCCAGTATCTGCAGTTCCTCCTTGCACCTTATGTCCCTGATCCTGTGCTGTACCGTTCTATGGTCTACGAGTCACAGAGAAAACGTGGAATCTCCGCAACTTCCCTTCATTCCTAAAACTGCTGGGTCTTGAAGAGTGCAGTTTAGGAACCACTGGCCAACCTATAACATCCATCCCAAAAGATCATTCCTCACGGACCAAAAGGAGAATGGCAGCAGCCGGTTTAGGGAAGAGGAACTTCACATTTAGGTACGACTCTGCCCTCATCTGATGTCACACACGCTCAACATCACGTTTTAAGGCAGTGGGTTCAAATCCGGAAAAAGAAGAGCATTCTTCCCGAATTCTTGCCCGGGCGTACCGAGTCTGCTTTGAAAGGCTGTTTTTGATCCTAGGATGCTCGCTGCACTGGATGGTTCAGTTCCACATTGCAACATATACTTGTTGGATGAGCTCTCAAAAAAGCCAGCATTTAATTATTTTTTTTAAGTGCGTATTTTGGATAAAGTATAAAGTATCCTTTATTGTCATTCAAACTTTTAGTTTGATGGAAATGACGTGCCTTGCAGTCATGACAGACAGTAAAATAACAGAACACACAGTGTGTACTCGCTGGAATTTAGAAGATTGAGGGGGGATCTTATAGAAACTTACAAAATTCTTATGCGGTTCGACCAGGCTAGATGCAGGAAGATTGTTCCCGATGTTGGGGAAGTCCAGGACAAGGGGTCACAGTTTGTGGATAAGGGGGAAATCCTTTAGGACCGAGATGAGAAAAACATTTTTCACACAGAGAGTGGTGAGTCTGTGGAATTCTCTGCCACAGAAGATAGTTGAGGCCAGTTCATTGGCTATATTTAAGAGGGAGATAGATGTGGCCCTAGTGGCCAGAGGGTTCAGGGGTCATGGAGCGAAGGCAGGTACGGGATACTGAGTTGGATGATCAGCCATGATCATATTGAATGGTTGTGCAGGCTCGAAGGGCCGAATGGCCTCCTCCTGCACCTATTTTCTATGTTTCTGTGTTTCAATGAACACAGTTTAACATCCTCCACAGTGAGTCTAGCAGGCACCTCCTCACTGTGATGGAAGGCAAAAGTCTTAAAGTCCTTGTCTCTTCCTTCCTTGTTCTCCCTCTGGGTTGAGGCGATCCAGGCTTTAGATGTTGGGCCCACCCGCTGGGTGATGGTACGTCCCACGGCCGAATCCGAGCTCCGCGAACGGGCCGGTCCAAACTCCGCGGCCCGGGGCGGACGAAGCTGCCACCCTCCAGTCCAGCGGACGAAGCTGTTGTTGCGGGAGCTCCGGAGAATCGGTCATCAACCTGGGACCTGCGAGCTCCCGATGTTGTCGTCCACTGGGCCCGCGGCCGAAGCCTCCGAGGCTCCGAAGTTGGGCCGCCACTGCATCGTGCAATGGTAAACATAACATGACACAACATGATAATATCAAACGTAGTTGGCTATCATTTCTCATTCGTGCTGGAGTTAATTATCAAGTTCCAGTGCTGCAAAATGAGCAAGAACTCCCACAGAATAAATTGCATCATGAATAAAACATCCATCAGCATAGGGGAAAAACCTGACCGTCTAAAGAAAGTCAACTTCGTGCAGGGTGGCCCAAGCCAGCGGAGCCCATCAGCCCTGCAAAGACAGGACTGGGTCGGTTGTGTCCCCAGTGTGTGCCACACCTTGTCCCGCCAGTCCCGCTATTGTCCAGTCGAAGGAAAACATTGTTGTGCTTACTTGGAGGAGACAGCCAAAGAAGTGACTCATGCAAAGAAGGGCCAGCAACACTACAGATGGAGCTTCACCTCACTGACTGCCGGTGGTGTGCTGCCAGCTTACTGAGCATGTGGCAGAGATGGGCCCGTTTCCACGCTGTATGTTTCCATTAATCCCATAGATTGGATCATCCACCCCAGCATAGAGGATGATGATTCTGGTCGATAGGGTTTCCAACTGTCCCGTATTAGCCAGGACATCCCGTATATTGGGCTGAATTGGTTTGTGCCGTACGGGACCGCCCTTGTCCCGTATTTGACTGCTACTACTTGGGTCGAGGGGACAGTCTGGTCCAGCCCCACCTCACCCAACGTTGTGCAGCCCATGGAGTGCAGCAGCAGCAGCAGCGCCTCGACGTGGCCCCGTCGGTCGGCAGCCCAGCCAGCTGTCCGACCTTCGTACCTTCCCTTACCGCCGACACCACCACCCCTCCTTCTCATGGTCGATCATCGGTTCATGAGCTGGATGGGGCGCCGGACTTTGCACGTGACGTCACGCGGCCCGGGCCAAAACTCCTCAGCTGGCCCGCCGGCTGGGCATTGTGTGCAGTCCAGCACCCGGCCCAACTCACCATTCACCCAGCCACGGCCGAGTCGGTCAACGAACTGCCGGTCGGGAATTTGTCCCGTATTTTGACCTTTTGTCCGTTATTTGGGGAGTGAGAAAGTCGGCAGCCCTACTGGTCAGGGGTGATTTGCACAATGCACAGCCATAACTACCTCCGGTTACACAAAACGCCCCAGCCTCACCATCATGAAGATGGATCAGGAAGGGGCGTAGAATGAACAATGAACAATGAACCTTCCATTGAATCAAAGGGATGCTGCACAGCTCATTGATTTCTTTGTGATGCAACGGTACAATTGCTGCCTTATAGTGCCGGGGTACCTTGTTCGATCCCGACTGCAGGTGCTGTCTGTATGGAATCTGTACGTTGTACCCGTGACCGCGTGCGTGGGTTTTTCTCCGAGATCTCCGATTTTCATCCCACATTCCAAAGACGTTAATTGGCTTGGTATAAGTGCAACATTGTCCCTGGTGTGTGTAGGAGAATGTTGTTGTGCGGGGATCGCTGGTTGGCGCGGACTCAGTGGGCCAAAGGGCATGTTTCAGCGCTGTATCTCCAAACTAAACAAAACTAAACTAAGCTAATGCCATCTGTGTAGTATTAAGTTCCCTTACAGTTCCAAAGCACTCACACGTGAAGCGCAACAAGATTCCATGATTCCGTCTTGTACATTTTCCGTTTGTACATTTTCTGTCCAACGCCATTAACGGTGTGCCAAAGCCACAAGATCAGCAGGGACAGAGCTCAGCGTTCTTGTCAGATCAAGTAAGAATGGGCAATTCATGCAACTTTGTCCATATAGATGAAAAATAAATCAGATAGAATCATAGACTGATACAGTGTGGAAACAGGCCCTTCTGCCCAACTCGCCCACACCACACCGGCCGACATGTCACAGCTACCCAAGTCCCACTGGTCCATAAACCTGTTCTATCCATGTACCTGTCCAACTGTTTCTTAAACGATGGGATAGTCCCAGCCTCAACGTTCCACACACCCACCACCCTCAGTATGAAAAATTCCCATTAAATCTCTTCCCCTTCACCTTGAACCTATGCCCTCTGGTCCTCGATTCCCCTACTCTGGGTAAAAGACTCTGTGCATCTACCCGATCTATCTAGCAACTCAACTAATTAACGGGACTTTTTCAATTCCACTGGAGCAAGTAACCTACTTTGTTTTGAATGGATGTTCCTTCTCAGGGGTTGCTTGACCTGTCCTAAGTTTTTCCTCACACATTCTTGTCTCACACGACCACAACCAGAGAGCAGGTCTGAACTACTCTCCACCTCTTTGGTGACACTCGTACTACCCTTGATAGGACTTTGCTGGTTCGACCTTCTTTTACTTGTCCGTCTAGGAAGGAGATGAGGAGGAATTTCATTCGTCAGAGGGTGGTGAATTTGTGGAAGCCGTTGCCACAGAAGGCTGTGGAGGCCAAGCCAGTGAATATATTTAAGGCAGAGATAGATAGATACTTGATTAGTACGGGTGTCAGAGCTGTCAGAGGTCAGAGGTTGGGGAAGTCCAGGACAAGGGGTCACTGTTTAAGGATAAGGGGGAAGTCTTTTAGGACCGAGATGAGAAAATCATTTTTCACGCAGAGAGTGGTGAATCTGTGGAATTCTCTGCCACAGAAGGTAGTTGAGGCCAGTTCATTGGCTATATTTAAGAGGGAGTTAGATGTGGCCCTTGTGGCTAAAGGGATCAGGGGGTATGGAGAGAAGGCTGGTACAGGATACCGAGTTGGATGATCAGCCATGATCATAATGAATGGCGGTGCAGGCTCGAAGGGCCGAATGGCCTACTCCTGCACCTATTTTTCTATGTTTCTATGTTATGGGGAGAAGGCAGGAGAATGGGGTTAGGAGGGAGAGATAGATCAGCCATGATTGAATGACGGAGTGGATTTGATGGGCCGAATGGCCCATTTCTACTCGTATGAACTTCTGAACTATACCTTGCACTAACCGTTATTCCCTTATCATGTATCTATACACTGTAAATGGATGGATTGTAATCATATACCGTCTTTCTGCTGACTGGTTAGCACGCAACAAAAATGCTCACTGTACCTCGGTCAGTACTTGTGACAATAAAATAAACTGAAACTGTTTCAAACTTTTCACTTGTTCTCTGCTGAGCGATTTGAGTTGATTAAATAACCATATAACCATATAACAATTACAGCACGGAAACAGGCCCTCTCGGCCCTTCCAGTCCGTGCCGACCATTTATTTTCCCCTAGTCCCATCTACCTGCACTCAGACCATACCCCTCCATTCCCTTTCCGTCCATACACCTATCCATTTTACTTTTAAATGTTAAAATCGATCCTGCCTCCACCACTTCTGCTGGAAGAACATTCCACACAGCCACCACTCTCTGAGTAAAGAAGTTCCCCCTCATGTTACCCCTAAACTTCTGTCCCTTAATTCTCATGTCATGCCCTCTTGTTTAAATCTTCCCAACCCTCAATGGGAAAAGCTTATCCACGTCAACTCTGTCTATCCCTTTCATCATTTTAAAGACCTCAATCAAGTCCCCCCTTAACCTTCTGCGCTCCAAAGAATAAAGACCTAACTTGTTCAACCTTTCTCTGTAACTTAGTTGCTGGAACCCAGGCAACATTCTAGTAAATCTCCTCTGTACTCTCTCAGTGAAATAAACAGTGAAAAAGCAGTGCATGCAGGTTGCTCAACCCCTTACTGAAACCTTGGACCATAAAGGTAAAATAAACCACTACCAATACAAATGCCTCACGAATGGCAGGATGGAATGCAGTCCAGCTACTTGTCTGGCCAGGCATGATGTGTGGTAAAGAGAGGCGCTTTAGAGGAAAATGACAACAAAGAATAAAATAAAACCGTTAGTTAAGGAAGTAGGTTGATCTATGACAGACACAAACAGCTGGAGTAACCCAGCGGGTCAGACAGCATCTCTGGAGAGAAGGAATAGGTGGCGTTTCGGGTCGAGACCCTTCTTCAGACTGAGAGTCGGGGGAAAGGGAAACGCGAAGTGTTGACGGTGATGCAGAGAGATCTAGAACAATGAATGAAAGATATGCACAAAAGTAACGGTGATAAAGGAAACAGGCTATTGTTGGGAGGTAGACAAAAATGCTGGAGAAACTCCGCGGGCGAGGCAGCATCTATGGAGCGAAGGAATGGGTGACGTTTCCGGTCGAGACCCTTCTTCAGACTGATGAGTGGATGGGGGGGCAGGAAGAAGAAAGGAAGAGGCTGTGCGAGAGCTGGGAAGGAGAGGGGGAAAAAGGCTATTGTTAGATGTGGGCTAGGTGAAAACGAGTTACAGACAATGAAACTCCACAAGACGACTTTGAAGCTGGTATGACTTGGGTGGGGGAGGGATGGAGAGAGAGGGAATGGAGGGGTTACTTGAGGTTAGAGAAGTCAATTTCATACCGCTGGGCTGTAAGTTGCCCAAGCAAAATATGAGGTGCTGTTCCTCCAATTTGCCTTTGGCCTCACTCTGACAATGGAGGAGGCCCTGGACAGAATGGTCAGTGTGGGAATGGGAAGAGGAATTAAAGTGTTTGGCAACTGTTGATCTATGTTGACGCACTGATCAACAATGCACTAGATGTTGGCTTTAAAAAGCTGACAGAAGAAGGAAGTCTCCTCTGGGCCATCTCTTGTACATCTTTGCATATTTTTTTATTTCAATTGCAACTTATTTGCAATTCTAAGCCTATGTGTACAAGCGGAAACCCTACCCTATAATCTGCCGACCATATGTTTAGAGGATTACCAGAGTCAATTGAAACTATTATTTTGATACGTGACGGACATATGTTGTTACTCGCATCTGTGCGCGATTTCCGAGCTGAATTATAGACATTGATAATTACATAGGTGGACGACACTTGGTTGTGTTTTCCTTGTAAATGTGAGTGTGGACGCTGTATGTTAGCACAGATAATGTAAGCCTATTTGTATGTGTGATGCATGTGAGATAGGTAAAGATGAAATTCATTAGTGCATACAACGTGAGTATGTAAGTACACCTTGAAAAGGGTTGTAGTACTGGCCATAGACACAAAACGCTGGAGTAACTCAGCGGGACAGGCAGCATCTGTGGAGAGAAGGAATGGGTGTCGTTTCGGGTCGTTGTCCTATCTGGGACACAGGACTCTCTGGACTTGACTTGACTTCAGACTGGGGAGTCTGGGTTAAAACGTGGTCATACAGCTGGAGAGGAGGAGGCATCACAGAGGAATAGGGATAGGAAATAAGAATAGGAAAACTTTTATTGTCATTCAGATCTTTCGGTCTCAACTAAATTTCGTTGCCTGCAGCCATACATATAGTAAAGACCAAAACACACAATAAAGACATATTTAACATCCACCACAGTGAGTTCACCAGACACCTCCTCACTGTGATGGAAGGCAAAAACCTTGTCTTTGTCTCTTCCCTTCTTGTTCTTCCTCTTCCTCTCGCTGAGGCGACCCAGGCCTCCGATGTTGTGACCGCACCGGGTGATGTAAATAAGTCCTGCAGCTGAACCGCGCTCCACGAACGGGCTGGTTCAACTCCGCGGCCCGGGGCGGTCAAAGCTGCCGAAGCTGCCGCCCTCCAGTCCAGCGGACGCAGCTGTTGCCGCGGGAGCTCCGGAAAAACAGGCCACCAACCCGTGACCCGTGAGCTCCCGATGGTGTCGTCCACTGGGCCCGCGGCCGAACCTCCGAAGTCGCTGCCGCCGCCGCCGCCACCGGAAAGCCACCGCAGCTCCGAGTCGGGCTGCCGGAACGCCGGAATGCCTGAACCCGCCACAGCCCTGAAGTCGGCCAGCCTCGCGCTGGTTGGCTCTGGTTGGCTCTGCCTTCGGAGCTTCAAGGTCGGTCGCAGTTGGAGGCTGTCAGCTCTGCCATTAGGCCTCAGCGCAGACGGAGAGGGGGGATACAACAAGAAAAGTCGTGTCCCCCCCCAAAGGAAGGGACTAAAATGTTTCTCCTACCCCTCCCACACACATACACTACATAATAACTCAAATTAACTCTAAAACAAGACAAGAAAACAACAAAAAAAAACACGGACTGCAGGCGAGCCGCTGCTACTACGAGCGCCGCCATTTCCCACAAGAGGGGGAGCAGCGAGAGAAGAGGTTGCCGGACCCTCGTTAGAGAGAGGAGGAGGATCTCTACAAAGTCGACAAACGTTGAGGAGATTCTGCAGTAGATCAGACTAAAAGCATAGGAAGGAACTGCAGATGCGGGTTTCAACCGAAGATAGACACAAAAAGCTGGTGTAACTCAGCGGGACAGGCAGCATCTCTGGAGAGAAGGAATGGGTGACGTTTCGGGTCGAGACCCTGCTTCAGACTGTGTACATTAATGGGCCTGTCCCACTCAGGCGATTTTTATGGGCGACTAACGCAAAATTTTCAACATGTTGAAAAGTTTTCGGCGACATTGGTGACTGTTTTTGCTGTCGTAGGTTGTCATAGGTGAATTCCATTAAAACTAGTCCCTGGCAGTTGCCTAAAGAGTCGCCTAAGTGGGACAGGGCCATAAGGTGCATGTACAATATGAGGTTATTGCATAGGTTATGCATTTACTAATGAAAGCTGTTGGCAACGATTAAAGATATTAAATGATATTTGTACATCAAAGTGATAACAACACCATTTGATTGTCTAAGTATGTGCCATAATTCTGAACACAAGTAAATTGCATTCAGGACTATTGACCAGTCATTTAAGGTAATTAGGAAGATATTATAGAGATTAGCTGCACAGAGAACAAATGTGATTTGTTCTAATTGACAATACTGAAAGAGAAAGCTTGTGTTACTATTGAATTAAAATTAAACTTTCCACTTGCACTCTGACTAAATTAATCTTGACATGTAATATTCATTGACAGTACTTTCTGTCTCTCTCTGCATTGTTAGTAATGCAATGTTAATCACATCTCCAGGTGCCAGAAAATCAAATTAAGACTAAGATTAACTTTTAGCATGCTTAAGGGGTACTTTTATCATTGGGGCTTCAAAAGCTCGTCAGCCAGCGTTGCACTTTGAACTGTAATGCCCGCATACAAAGAGCTCTTGTCTACATTATGAACTGTGCGCGCACACTGTATGTGACTCCCAATATGTGCCTGCGTTCCTTTGCACTTAACCCACAGGCCCTTTAAATGGAATCATGTTCGGCTGCAGGCTCGTTCTACTTGCCGTGCATTGCTCAATTTAATAATGACCACCTCGGTCAATCACCCTGCAGGGAAATAGCCTTGCCGTTACACAATTCTCCCAGGCACATCAAGCGTTTTGATGTGCAGGACTTGGCCTTATCGCTGTCTGTGTGCGCGTGCAGCAAACCGACACGAACAATCACGCACACTTGACAAATCAGTAAACAGATAACGGAGGGGCGGGCATCCGAATGTTGAAATGTTTATGTGCATGGTTAGCTTTCAGTAAAGGCAGTTCAAGAGAGGAATTCTCTATACCCTCTTTTTAAAAAAAAAGAGAGATATAGCTTGGAAACGTCCTAGTCCGCACCGACCAGCGATCCCCGCACATTAACACTGCCCTAGACACACGAGGGACTATTTACATTTCTACCGAGCCAATTAACCTACAAGCCTGTACGTCTTTGGAGTGTGGTATGTTCTGCATGGTCTAGAAGGGCCGAGATGGCCTGTTTCCGTGCTGTAATTGATATATGGTTATTTGTGGGAGGAAACCGAAGATCTCGGAGAAAACCCACGCGGGTCATGGGGAGAACGTATAAACTCCGTACAGACAGCGCCTGTAGTCAGGATCAAACCCAGGTCTCTGGCACTGAACGTGCTGCCAGGCAGCAACTCTACCGCTGCGCCAGCGTGCCGTGACAAACCAGAAAACAGATAACGGAGGGGCAGGCATCCGAAAGTCAACAGATTTATGTGCATGGTTAGCTTTCAGTGAAGGCAGCTCAAGAGAGGAATTCTCTGCTTCCCTCCAGCCAGTCACATTAAAATGTCATGGGATCTTTGATTAAACGATCACATGAGTAGCAATACCAAAGCCACTGGGCCGTAGTGCTCTCATCACGGTGCCACAGATTGTTAGACCAGGGTGGTCTGAGGTTTTGATTCACGGTCTTTGCTCAGCGAGCTGATTTCAGCTCGTGGCACCAGAGAGGGATACAATTAATAGTGTTCAGCACTCTTGGACAAATCGTCTCGATTGCCATCCTTAATCACTACCTGGTGATGATCGTGTGGAAATGATTCAGTTTCAACGTCACTCCTCGGGTTAAGAAGATTATGGGCTCAAGACCCAGTCCAGAGACGGGGATGCTATTAATGGCCTAGAAATTGGGGCCCACTGCAGCCTGCCTTCAGGGTGGGAGAACAAGGTTCTTAATCCGAAACATCATCCATTTCAGAGCCAATTGGACAGTTTATACTTTCGCCATTCCTCATTGTAAAGGCAGAAGAATATAACTTTTATTTTTATATTTTATTTTAGAGATACAGCACGGACACAGGCCCTTCGGCCCACCGAGTCCGCACAGGCCAGCGATCCCCGCACATTAATACTACCCTGAATACTCTAGGACAAATTTTCTTTAAATTTATACCAAGCCGATTCACCTACACACCTGCACGTCTTTGGAGTGTGTGAGGAAACCGAAGATCTCGGCGAAAACCCACGCAGGTCACGGGGAGAACGCACAAACTACGTACAGACAAGCACCTGTAGTCAGGATCGAAACCCGGGTCTCTGGCGTTGCAAGCGCCGTAAGGCAGCAACTCTACCGCTGCGCCACTGTGCCACCGTGTGGGAAGGAACTGCTAGATCAGACTAAAAGTGTAGGAAGGAACTGCAGATGCTAGTTTAAACCGGAGATAGACACAAAAAAATGCTGGAGTAACTCAGCGGGATAGGCAGCATCTCTGAAGAGAAGCAATGGGTGAAGAAGGGTCTCGACCCAAAACGTCACCCATTCCTTCTCTCCAGAGATGCTGCCTGTCCCGCTGAGTTACCCCAGCATTTTGTGAATATATCTGTTGTGCCTGTCGACAGTTTAACGGGTGCAGCCTGCTAGAAAACCATTCCTTCTATCCAGAGCTGCCGCCTGTCCCACTGAGTCACTCCAGCATTTTGTGTCTATTGCAGGTTTCTTAGTTCCTTCATGCCTCAAGCATTTCCTTGGAACATTAGGAAGAAAAGATGCAGTGGCTAGAAAGCTGGCCTGCCTCTCTTCACTTCAAGTGCCATAATTCAGACAGGTTCATGGCCCCTAGTTTGATGTCCATAAGTCGTTGTGTTTAAGATCTCAGGGTTTAAATCTATTTCAATGTCAACACCTGGCATGGTGGCGCAGCGGTAGAGTTGCTGCCTCACAGCGCCAGATACCCCGGTTCAATCCCCGACGGGTGCTGTCTGTACACAGTTTGTACGTTCTCCCCGTGACCTGCATGGGTTTGCTATCAGATCTTCGGTTTCCTCCCACACTCCATACACATCCAGGTTTGTAGGTTAATAGGCTTTCTATAAAAGTAAATTTTCACTAGTGTGCGTAGGACAGTGTTAATGTGCGGGGATCGCTGGTCGGTGTGGACTCGGTGGGCCGAAGGGCCTATTTCCACGCTGTGTCACTAAATTAAACTAAACTAAATTATCTCATGATCAAATTTCGAGTTAAAATTAAAGTAATCCTCGTACTGCATGAAAACAGACCGTTTTGGGGCTATCAAGTATGTGCTGACAATTTACCCTATTTACGCTAATCCTCCACTAATCCCATTTTATTCTCCTCCCCAAATTCTCATAAATTCCCTTCAGATTCTGGTGCTTACCTGCACACAAGGGACAAGTTACAGCAGCCAATAACCTATACATTTGCACCTTTCATTTAATTTAGTTTAGAGATACAGCACGGAAACAGGCCCTTCGGCCCACCGAGTCGGCACCGACCAGCGATCCCCGCACATTAACATTATCCCACACACTAGGGACAATTTTACATTTATGCCAATTAACCTACAGACCTGTGCGTCTTTGGAGTGTGGAAGGAAACCGAAGATCTTCGGAGAAAACCCACGCAGTTACTGGTACAGAACGTACACTGTGCGTACAGACAGCACCCCTGGTCGGGATCGAACCCGGGTCTCCGGCGCTGCAAGCAGCTGTAAGGCAGCAACTCTACCGCTGCGCCACCGTGCCGCCACTGTGAACGCGTGACAAATACTGCCCATTTCTCCGCAAAAAAGGAAACGCATGCGGTCTCAGAAGGAACAGACAACACCCGAGGATTGAAGCGGGGAGGCTGTTGGAGCTGTGAGGCAGCGACTCTACCAGCTGCAAGGCCCTGCTGCCCTCAACTCCACCGCTGCGCCGCCCACTGACAAACGTTTGTGCCCCTGGCATTCTGACTTCCGTGTTATTTAAATCGACAATAAAACTACTGGCTTCTCAGCCAGGGAAAAGACAACGTGAAAGCATGCACCGTCAGCTCCAAGCCAGCAAACTAATTCATATGAAGCAATAAAAGAGGTCTTTACATCATCGTTTTCAATGAACTGTTGCGAGCAGTTCTGTACAGGCCTCTTCAGGGGCCACCACCATGGTAACCAAAACAGAGCTTTTATCCAAATGATACTATTAGGCGAGCTATTAAAATATTGCTGCACTAAATTCAGTTCTTAGAGCCTTGTCCTATAAATGTCCTGGAATTAAAGTCATTAAGCCATCTCTGACAGCAGGAGTTTTACGCAGGAGGTATAATTGCATACTTGCAGGAACTCATTAAGGCCATAGTGGAGCAACAAGACAGGCAACATTTTTTAGCAGCGACCATGTTGGATTATGCATCTGTTTGTGAGAAACTGCAGGACACAAAAGCCACGGAGCTTAAAGTTAATTGAGCACTGGGGAGGTTTTTCGCCTCTTGACGGACAAGATCTGTACTGAAGGCAATTGCTTCAACCTCTCCACGGGAGGCAGGCTGTGATGTGCTCACTCTGAGGTCCAGAGGACCAGGTTTCAGCACGACCGTGAAGAGCCTGGTGCTTAAGAAAATCATATGGAAAGATTTGGTTTCATCTTACTCATTCTCACTTCTGGCAGGATTACGGCGTGATGCAACTCTGAACCTTTGGTCTTATAGAGGGATATAAAAATGATGAGAGGAATAGATCGGGTAGATGCACAGAGTCTCTCGCCCAGAGTAGGGGAATCGAGGAGCAGAGGACATAAGGGTTTAAGGTGAAGGGGAAAAGGGTAACTTTTTCACACACAGGGTGGTGGGTGTATGGAACAAGCTGCCAGAGGAGGTCGTTGAGGCTGAGACAGATACAGTTAGACAGACACATGGATAGGACAATGTTTGGAGGGATATGGACCAAGCGCAGGCAGGTAGGGCTAGTGTAGCTGGGACATTGTTGGCCGGTGTGGGCATGTTGGGCCGAAGGGCCTGTTTCCAAACTGTCTCACTCGATGACTCTATGACTCTTGCGGCTATTCTGAATAGTTCTGAGAATTGAGCGGCAGGGCTTGTACACGCTGGAGTTTAGAAGGATGAGAGGGGATTTTATTGAAACGTATAAGATTGTTAAGGGTTTGGACATGCTAGAGGCAGGAAACATGTTCCCAATGTTCCAGAACCAGGAGCCACAGTTTAAGAATAAGGGGTAAGCCATTTAGAACGGAGACGAGGAAACACTTGTGAGTCTGTGGAATTCTCTGCCTCAGAGGGCGGTGGAGGCCGGTTCTCTGGATACTTTCAAGAGAGAGTTAAATAGGGCTCTTAAAGATAGCAGAGTCAGGGGATATGGGGAGAAGGCAGGAACAGGGTACTGATTGGGGATGATCAGCCATGATCACATTGAATGGTGCTGCTGTCTTGAAGGGCCGAATGGCCTAATCCTGCACCTATTTTCTATTGACTATTGTCAGTCTAGCTGAGTGACCTGGTATGTGATAGAAATTGGTGTCCAAATGTGAGTTCCTCAGCAAGTCATTACTCCCTGCCGGTTGTCTAGTGATTAGCTTGTGCACATTCTATATACATGTTCTCCTTAAAAATAAGGGCAGGTGAAAAAGTTTGATGGTAAACTTTCAATGCCTTTTTTAAGTGTAAACCATGTTCCATCGAGCTAATTCCAAGGGGAATCTGAGAAGAGAGGCTATTCCAAGGTGAATGCAAAATTAAGAAGGAACTGTGCCAAGAAGCAAAGGTTTCCATGCATGAGTGGCCGTAAACTTTCCTCTGGTAATTCTGATCAATCACAGATGTTGTGTGAATGAGAAAAAGATGTGGTTCCTCGGCACTAGTAAAAGGACCATTAAAAGTATTTTCATCTCATTCTTCCTATGTCGTCACCTCACTGCTGAGCAAGCGGAGGATGGGCAAAGTTTGAAGACGAAAGTCTAAAGGGCCTGTCCTACAAGCATGCAGCTCCATGCGATGAGCGCGATCTAACGTGGTCGCTTGAGCCGTCCGGCGTCGCGGGGCCGGTCCCACTTCGATCGCTGGTGCCGTGCGGAATTGTGCGGAGTTCGTCCCGACATCGCGCGGGGCTCCGAAAAACTGACTATGTTCAAAAATTCCGCGTGGCAACGGTTTGTTGGCTCGCAGTCGCCTCGACGCATTACACACCGCCTCGACATCGTGCCTTCGTGACCCTCTCTGTAGGTGCCTCCGAGACCCTCTATGTGTGTGGCTTAGTGGCCCTCTGTGTGTGTGCCTCTGTGCCCCTCTCTGTGTGCCCCTCTCTGTCCTGGCAAACTTACCTTTAAGACTTCGCTCCAAGTTCGCCTTACTTTGCGCCGCGTTGCGCCATTCACCCGACCTCCGCGCGGCCCTCGCTGCCGGTTTGGTCGCGCTTGCCGCATGCAGGCGCATGCTGGTGGGAACGGCCCTGTACAGGGGATCACCCGACCTCCACGCGGCCCCCGCTTCTAGTTTGATCGCGCTCATCGCATGGAGTCGGATGCTGGTAGGACAGGCCCTTTACATTCCAAGGCCAGCAGCATAATCAAGGACGAGTCGCACCCTGGCCACTCCCTCTTCTCCCCTCTCCCATCAGGCAAAAGGTACAGAAGTGTGAAAACGCACACCTCCAGATTCAGGGACAGTTGCTTCCTGGCTGTTATCAGGCAACTGAATCATCCTACTACGCCCAGAGAGCAGTCTTGAACTACTATCAACCTCTTTGGTGACCCTCAGACTATCTTTGCTGGGTTTACCTAGCACCAAACATTTACCTTATCATATATCTATACACAGTAAATGGCTCGATTGTAATCATGTATTGTCTTTCTGCCAACTGGGTAGCATGCAACGAAAGCTTGCCACTGTCCCTCGGTACACGGGACAATTAACTAAACTGATACTGATTAAACGGTAAGGCATGATCTACACCAATACATTTTGTTACATTTCAATACTACCTTTGTCAGTGTAAGTGTAAGCTCGTTACGTGGAGACAATTATAATTCAACAGGAGGAAACAGTACATTTACAGCAACATGTTTAACACTTTAAGGACAGTACATATCATGGAAAACTTTGGATACACACAAAAAGCTGGAGTAACTCAGTAGGTCAGACAGCGCCTCTGGAGATAAGGAATAGGTGATGTTTCGGGTTTGAGGAAGGGTCTTGACCCGAAACGTCACCTATCCCTTTTCTCCAGGGACGTTGTCTAACCTGCTGAGTTACTCCAGCGATTTTGTGTCTATCTTCGCTCTTAACCGGCATCTGCAGTTCCTCCCTGCTCAGGTAAAACTTTGCATCTTTCAGCCGATTGACACAAACTTCGGGAAGGCAGGGGAACAGTGCAGTAAAATCCAAAGCCACCAACCTGTTTTTAAAATTTCGTAGCGAATGGAGAAGCCAGCTCCATGCGTTTCATAGTCGGACACAAACTTTACGAAAAGCAGAGGTCCCGTGGAGATCTGTGGCGCAGGCGCGATTTTCCCGCAGAATTTTCCCAGCAACGCTGATTTCTTGTCCCCACCATCTCGTACCTCCACATAGTCATACCTGAGGAAAGACACGAGAAACTCAATGCTGGATATCTGCCGTCAACATGTTCGACTACCTGCATCTTCTTCAATTCTATGCCTCTCAAAATGTGGATTACAAACATGTCTGAGACGCTGCACCTTGAACATATGAGACTTGTCTTAGCAGGAAAATCAGAGCAATTTTCAAAGATATGGATTCCTTCCATTGATTCATTACAAGGATAGTATGGTGCAACACAACTTTGGAATTAAACTGATTTACGGACTGGGTGATGGGTGGGGAGAGAAATGAAGCAGGTATAACAACACTTTTTTTTTTTTTTTTCTTTTTTTCCCGTTTTTGTCTTTTTATTTCTTTAAGTTTTTACTTACTCTTTGACTACACTCCTTTGGTAGTTTAGGGGTTCTATTCTTACACATTCACTTTCTCTTTCACTTTCTTGCTCTTCCTCTCTTTTACATAGAAACATAAAAACATAGAAACATAGAAATTAGGTGCAGGAGTAGGCCATTTGGCCCTTCGAGCCTGCACCGCCATTCAATATGATCATGGCTGATCATCCAACTCAGTATCCCGTACCTGCCTTCTCTCCATACCCTCTGATCCCCTTAAGCCACAAGGGCCACATCTAACTCCCTCTTAAATATAGCCAATGAACTGGCCTCAACTACCTTCTGTGGCAGAGAATTCCAGAGACCCACCACTCTCTGTGTGTGAAAAAGTCCTTCTCATCTCGGTCCTAAAGGATTTTTCTATTTCATCTTTGCTAGAATTTAAATGGAAGCTGTACAATAAATGTACTATGTCATATGCCACGGTTTATACTTTTGTACACTGCTTCTAATAAAAAAATTAATTTAATTTTTTTTTTTTTTAATTAAAAATCTATGCCTCATATCTGACAGAGCTAATCCCATGGGAATGTGGAAAAAGAGACTGCTCCAAGGTGAATGCAAAAGGAGTGTAGGAAGGAGGTAGACAAAAATGCTGGAGAAACTCAGCGGGTGAGGAAGCATCTATGGAGCAAAGGGAGTAGGCAATGTTTTGGGTCGAGACCCTTCTTCAGACTGCGGGAAGGAACTGCAGCTGCTGCTTCAAAGCAAAGATAGACATAACATGCTGGAGGAATTCAGCTGGACAGGCAGCATCTCTGGAGAGAAGGAATGGGTGACGGTTCAGGTCGAGACCCTTCTTCAGAAGAAGGGTCTTGAACCAAAACGTCACCCATTCCTTCCCCTTCTTCGTGATCTTGATCTCCTGAAGAAGGGTCACGACCCGAAACGTCACCCATTCCTTCTCTCCAGAGATGCTGCCTGTCCCGCTGAGTTACTCCAGCATCTTGTGTCTCAGGAGGATCTGTGCCAGGGTGCAAAGGTTTCTCTGCATGAGTGAGCGTCAACTTTCCTCTGATTTCCTGAGTTCTCTCCTGAATTCCTGAGATGAAAGAGGCAGTATAAAATAAAATCCACTCCAGTCCAATCCAATCCCTGCCGCATCCACATGGACATACATTCCTGCACGGAAAATGCAGTTGGTATTGATAGGTGGGCCAGGTTTGTTGCAACATTGTCCTCCATCTGTGCTGAGTTAGGCAGTATCTGTGGGATTGTGTATCATAGCAATTGAGCAGGGCCATAGAACTATTGTCCAGAGGTGTCCACAGGTGTTGAGGAATAGTAGATAATTAAGGCAAGAAATGTAGGGTTGGTCTTGATTGTAATGGGAGTACATGAGAAATATACCCTGTAGACCAATATATGGTGTTTTGCTAAGACCAACACTTGGTGCACTGTGCAGTTTTGATCGGCCAATATAAGGAGGACTACATTGGCTTTGGAGGCTATACAACAACACCTCCGCTCAGTCTGCCTGGACCTACCTGAACTCTCTGTTGCCAAACACTTTAACTCCCCTTCCCATTCCCAGACTGACCTTCTAGTCCTGGGCCTCCTCCATCATCAGAGTGAGGTTAACCGCAAATTGGAGGAACAGCATCTCATATTTCCCTTGGGCAGCTGGTATGAATATTGATTTCTCCAACTTCAAATCATCCCAGCATTCACTGTCTCTCCATCCCTCCCCCACCCAAATCACAACCAGCTTTCATTTTCACCTAGCCACAGCTAACAATGGCCCGTTTCCTTTATCATCCTTACTTTTGTGCATTTCTCTCATTCATTTGGTCTATATCTCTCTACATCTTTGTCTTATATCTCTCGTTTCCCTTTCCCGTGAGGGTGATGTTCAGGAGAAGGGTCTCGAACCAAACCGTCACCCATTCCTTCCTCTTCTTCTTGATCTTGATCTCCTGAAGAAGGGTTTCGACCCGAAACGTCACCCATTCCTTCTCCGCAGAGATGCTGCCTGTCCCACTGAGTTACTCCAGCATTTTGTGTCTATTATTGGTTCACTAGATTGGTTCCAAGTATGAATAGGCAATTTGAATGAAGAAACATTCAACCCAACGGGTCTATCCTCCCTGAAGTTTAAACGCATCAGGGGGCCATTGAAACGCGCAATGTGTAGGAAGGAACTGGTTTCAACCGAAGAGAGACAAAAAGAGAAAAAAACTGGAGTAACTCAGCGGGACAGGCAGCATCTCTGGAGAGAAGGAATGGGTGACGTTTTAGGTAGCGAGACCCTTCTTCAGACTGCTTAGGTTAAAGTAGGTGAGGAGCGTGGAAAGGTTGAGACAGTCATAGAAACATAGAAATTAGCAACAAGGTCACAATCTTATTGAATGGTGGACTGGGCTCTAGAGGCTGGAAGGCCTCCTGCTATTCAAATTCCCGTTTGCTAGACACTACATTTGGCAAATATTAGGCTTGTCTTGGCAGAAAAACCAGATCAATTTCTCAAGACATGGACACCCTTTACCGAATTCTTACAAGAATAGTATGGCGCAACACAAATTTGGATTTAAATCCAACTATGGGTTGGGTGAGGTGGGCGGGGGGGGGGGGGGGGGGGGAACGACGAAGTGGAAGGTATGTCACCACTTTTCTCTTTTTTTTCTTTTTTTTCCTTTTCCTCTCTTATTCACTCTTTGGCCGCACTACTTTGGTAGTCTATTGGTCCTATCTTTTCACTTTTTCCCTCTCTTCTTTCTCCCTCGTTTCCCTCATTTTCGGGTTAAAAGGTCAAAATTGAAGCTGTACAATAATTGTATAATTTTACATGCCGAATGTTTTATTCTTGTACAATTGCTAATAAAAATAACAAAACAAAATCCCGCTTGCTTATATTAAGCGTACACTTGCCACGAGTTGTCTATTTTAATATAGATTAAAGCCATGCATGTATGGTTGGGTCATACACCAAACATCAAAGGCCAGAGCAAATAGCCCCAATTTTCCATGGACCTTCTTTAGAATTGAGTGAGAGGACCTTCTTCAGCCATGCATAGCATCACCACCACTGCTCCTGCCGATGATCATCTACTGCAGCAAACCACAACCATGCCCAAGCCATCCTCAGACGTGGCGTCGTCTGGACCTCCCTCTCTGCTGCCCTTCTTCTGGTTCACACCATCCAATTTAATCACTCTCCATGCTTACTGGTTCCCTGTCGCCCAATGTTCAGTTTGGTTTAGAGATACTGCGCGGTAACAGGCCATTCGGCCCAACGAGTCCGCGCTGATTAACGATCCCCCCCCCCCCCCCCCCCCGCACACTAACACTATCCGACACACACCCGGGAGAATTTACAATTTTACCAAAGCCAATTAGCCTGCAAACCTGTGGTGTTGGAGGAAACCAGAGCACCCGGAGAGAACCTGCGCTGGTTGTGGGGAGAACGTACAAACTCTAGAAACCGCACCGGTAGTGAGGATCGAACCCGGGTCTCTGGCGCTGTAAGGCAGCAACTCTACCGCTACGCCACTGTGCCCCCTGTCAATTGTAAATTGTGAGCCATTTTCCTATAGATGTGGTAATTCACCGATGTCTTTTGTTTGTGTAACTACTAACTTTTGATGCATTGGCTCAAGAACCTTTATTGAGCATCTCAATATCAGTTTCTCGATGCCAGTAAAATAATTAAATAATTAAAACTAGGCGGCACGGTGGCGCATCGATACAGTTGCTGCCTAACCACGCTTACAGCCCCAGAACCGGGTTCGATCCTGGCTACGGGTGCTTGTCTGTACAGAATTTGTACGTTCTTCCTGTGACCTGCGTGTGTTTTCACCGAGATCTTCGGTTTCCTCCCACACTCCAAAGGCGTACATGATTGTAGGTTACTTGGCTTGGTATTAATGTAAAAAATTGTCCCTAATGTACGATGGTGTTAATGTGCAGGGATCGCTGGTCGGCGCGGACTCGTTGGCCCAAAGGGCCTCTATCTCCAAAACTAAAACAAAAACAATATTTTACAAGGACCATGTTCTCTGAAGGACACCTTAAGAAAGTATGGGAAAGAACTGCAGATGCTGGTTTAAATCGAAGGGAGACACAAAATGCTGGAGTAGCTCAGCTGGACAGGCAGCACCTCTGGAGAGAAGGAATGGGTGACGTTTCGGATCGAGACCCACCTTCAAACCAAAAAATCTATTCATTTACGCATGCTTGCATCTTTGTACACTCGTCAATACAATGAAAGGAGAGGTTTATTTTTTTGTTTGTTGAACATATGTGCCAACTTGTAAAACTGAACCCTAGGAATTCTGCCGTGCCTGCTGTGAGTGCGTCGGTGATATTTGAGAACACCTGCAATGTTCATTGAAAGAAAACTGTGAGAGGGCCGTCCAAATTCCTGAGATGCACGGCTGGTGGTGGGGAGCAGCTTGCCAGGAACAGAACCGTAACTATTCCAAAATATACATCAAGGAAGTGGTGGCTTTTGCCGTTTAATAGAAATAGGGTGTAAATATGGGGCTGACGTTTTCCAGTCACATGCTAACAGCTCGCGGCAATTACTCGTGCGTATTGACAGAAGGAATTGCAATATGTAGAGACCAGAGCAAAATGCCTGGTATCGCAGCAGAAAATAATAGCTAACTTGCACCCTGGTGCTAGTACCCCACTACTATCTAGATGGTCCGATCGACTTTGTGCCTCAGAGCATCGTCAACTATTGAAAAAGTCACAGCATATTGTGTGGGCAAGGAAAGAGGCCTCAGTAAAACGGAGGAACATTCTCAAATCTCTGCAGGTGCCTGCTTGGTAATCATAAGGTCGTAAGGCCGTGAGCGATAGGAGTAGAATTAGGCCATTCGGCCCCTTCAAGTCTACTCTGCCATTCAATCATCTATCTCTACCTCCGAAACCCACTCTCCTGCCTTCACCCCACAACCTCCGACGCCTGTACTAGCAACATAGAAACATAGAAATTAGGTGCAGGGGTAGGCCATTCGGCCCTTTGAGCTAGCACCGCCAATCAATATGATCATGGCTGATTATCCAAAATCAGTACCCCGTTCCTGCTTTCTCCCCATATCCCTTGATTCCGTTAGCCCCAAGAGCAATATCCAACTCTCTCTTGAAAACATCCAGTGAATTGGCCTCCACTGTCTTCTGAGGCAGAGAGAATTCACAACTCTCTGGCTGAAAAAGTTTTTCCTCATCTCAGTCCTAAATGGCCGACCCATTACACTGTGACCCCTCTTTCTGGATTCCCCAAACATTGGGAACCATTTTCCTGCATCTAGCTACCCTGTCCAATCACCTTAAGAATTTTATATGTTTCCATAAGTTCCCATCTCATCCTTCTAAATTCTAGTGACTATAAGCCCAGTCGATCCATTCTTTCATCATATGTCAGACCCGCCATCCCGGGAATTAACCTGGTGAACCCACGCTGCACTCCCTAACCTTTGCTGCACTTAATCAAGAATCCTGAAGCATTGTAGCAGAACTGCCATGGACAAAATTAAACTTGAGCTTCAGGGGATCAGGGCCATGGACTTGAGCATTACCAAAAACTGGACAACTGGTTGCAAAGGAAGGGCCAGAAGCTTCAAAAGCAGCAGATCACCTCTCTGCTTACGACCCAGCGGTAAGAATATTGATTTCTCAAACTTCAGGCAACACTTGCATCCCCTCTCTCTCCGTCCCTCCCCACCACCTTAGTCATCGTACTAGTTTTGCTGTCGTCCTGCTGCGTTTCGCTGTCTGTATAACTCGTTGTCACCTAGCACACAGCCAACAATGGACCATTGTGGGCTCCACCTTTCCTGGATCATCGGTGCAATTTTGCATATCTTACATCCATTTGTTCTACGTACTATAAATCTTGTTTCCCCTTCCCGTGACTCTCAGTCTGGAGAAGGGTCTCGACCCGAAACGTCACACTCAAAAAACGTACAGGTTTGTAGGTTAATTAGCTTAGTCTGAATGTAAATTGTCCCTTGTGTGTGTTGGATGGTTGAAGTGCGGGGATCGCTGGTTGGCGCGGACTCGGCGGGCCGAAGGGCCTGTTTCCGCGTTGTATCTCTAAACTGAACTCAACCGGACCAAAAAGGAAAGAAATTAAATGATCATGTCTCTTGCTTTTACATTTTCCTGAAAAGCCGACAATACCAACATCTTACTATCCATCCAAATTTGTTTGTGTCATCAATTAAGTCATTTCAGGCATAAGAAAGACACAAAAAGCTGGAGTAACTCAGCGGGACAGGCAGCATCTCTGGAGAGAAGGAATGGGGACGTTTCGGGTCGACACCCTTTTCTCCAGAGACGCTGTCTGACCCGCTGAGTTACTCCAGCTTTTTGTGTCGATCCTCTATTTTTGCCATCGGTTGGGAGTTGTGCAAGAGGCATATTGAAAGAGAGAATTCCATTGCAGAGCCGCAGTCTTTGGTGGCGTTTCCTGTTTGGAGGAGAGCAATTATGTCACATGTTACGGTCTATCAGGGATAGTTGTGGTGGGAATGGAGCACATTATATAAAATGACAGGTTCTTGAAAACTTGCCACCACAGGCCGGGACCACTTCCTCAGCTCATACCTCACAAACCTCCACTTGTACAATTACTCGTGACCTCCCAAGTACAGAACATGAATATATGGTAGAACTAATGTGCACATGGACAAAACAATTCGGAATAAGACATATTTCCGTCTGCAGACTATCCCCAGGACCGATTTGCAAGGCAGTTGTTTCATTCGAATGCCGTGAATATATTGGCAATTCCCGTCTCATGCCACAGGCTGCAAAGAGGAAACTCCGTAGCACCATCTGGAGCCGGAGATAAGAAAAAAGGATGTGCAGGAAGGGACTGGAGATGCGGGTTTAAACCGAATTAGCAGACGCAGAATGCTGGAGCAACTCAGCGGGACAGGCAGCATCTCTGGAGAGAAGGAATGGGTGATGTTTCTGGTCGAGACAAGGCCATTCCTTCTCTCCAGGGATGCCTCCTGTCCCACCGAGTTACCCCAGCATTTTGTGTCTATCTTCGATCAGAACTCGGTAGAGGCATGAGGTGTGAGCTACAGGGGACTGGAGTTGGTGGTGACAAGGGAAGACAGTCTCATGCTGTGGGATTGGGAAGAGGAGGTGCTAACTGCGGCAGGAGTCAGGGATGTTAAGTTGAAGCACAGTTTCAGTAGCAAACGGCGTTAGCCAGGAGCACGCCAAACATCGAGGCTACCAGAGTGACAGAATTAGTGGAAGAATGTTTATGCAAAGATGGTAAGAGATTTTAAGGCGATCATGCGATGCAAACCTTTCACTGCTAAATCCTTGAGTTGTCATAGTCATAGAGTGTGATACTGTGTGGAAACAGGCCTTTCGGCCCAACTTGCCCACACCGGCCAACATGTCCCAGCTACACTAGTCCCACCTGCCCATGTTTGGCCCATATCCCTCCAAACCTGTCCTATCCATGTACCTGTCTAACTGCTTCTTAAATGCTGGGATAGTCCCATCCTCAACTACCTCCGCTGGCAGCTTGTTCCATACACCCGCCACTCTTTGTGTGAAAAAGTTGCCCCTCAGATTCCTATTAAATCTCTTTCCCTTCACCTTAAACCTATGTCCTCTGGTCTTCGATTGACCTACTCTGGGCAAGAGACTCTGTGCATCTACCTGATCTATTCCTCTCATGATTTTATACACCTCAATAAGATCACCCTTTATCCTCCTGCGCTCCAAGGAATAGAGACCCAGTGTACTTAACCTCTCCCTGTAGCTCAGCCCCTCCAGCCCTGGCAACATCCTTGTAAATCTTCTCTGTACCCTTTCCAACTTGACAACATCTTTCCTATAGCACGGTGCCCAGAACTGAACACAATCTGTCGTCATGGTAACCCCTCTCCTTCACATCTTTGATGTGTTTTAAATTAATTCAAATCTCTTTTAATGGGGGGCAAACGGAGCGAATGTCCATTTCATTACCAAGAAGTTGCACCAGCACCTCACCACTTGAGCTGGATTTACCACGTAGGTGAAACCTCGCCGTCTCAGAATGGGAAGCTGCTTTTGTCAGCGGCCTGACAGAAAATTGCGGAGTAAAGGGCCTGTCCCACTTGGGCGTCATTTGCACGTAATCTATGCGACATCATTTACGCGTCACGACGCATTACGCGCGCATAGTGCATGGTGACGTAGGCAGTGACTCGCGGACGCCCCAGGATTTTGGGATGTACGAAATCTTTGCGCTCCATCTGCGTGACGCGCAAATGACACAAAAGTGCGACAGACCCTCAACTCAGGGGGACAGGCAGCATCTCTGGAGAGAAGGAATGGGCGGCGTTTCGGGTCGAGACCCTTCATTTGTCCGTGGCGATCTGAGTTTCGGATCTGTGCTGACCAGGGGGGCCTTGTTATCCTTCTTCTCCTCAAAAGTTGTAGAGGAGGAGGGGGGGGGGGGGGGGGGGGGGAGCAATAAAAAGAACCTAATAAATGGCTACAGAGGCACTAATCACACCAGTCTGGGGGGCTGCTTGCTGCCTGAGAGCTTTCCCAGCGGGAGGTATGAAGGACACGCACGCAGAAGGATTGGGGATGACGCACCGAACAAAACCAGACCTCCGCAGTGCATTTCTGACACGATTTAATGCAAACCATTTTATCAACGCCACAACACTCCCAATGATGAAGATAATTCTTGACAAGATTTACAGAGCAGTTAAGAACAGCATGATCATAAGTTTTATGCCTCAATTCAGAAGACAGATGTGTATCTTAAGCCTGTGTTAAAATAAGAGGCATGTATGAGAAGTAAACACATATTAGTTTGGAGCCTGCAAAAGGCAGGTTCTTGAGCAGAAATGTATTGTTTTGTCAATGACTCCATGGGTCAATTCACAGGGTGCACTGAACATGTGTTGATTAATGACAGTTCGTTTTTGGCACACTTGCAGGAACATGCAAGGTTATTAGAGTCATAGAGTGATACAGCGTGGAAACAGGCCCTTCGGCCCGACTTGCCCACACCAGCCAACATGTCCCAGCTACAGTAATCCTGCCTACCTGTGCTTGGTCCATATCCCTCCAAACCTGTCCTATCCATGTACCTGTCTAACTGTTTCTTAAACGTTGGGATAGTCCGAACCTCAACAACCTCCTCTGGCAGAAGAAGGGTCTCGACCCGAAACGTTGCCTATCTCCTTCGCTCCTTAGATGCTGCTGCACCCGCTGAGTTTCTCCAGCCTTGAACCTGGTGAGACGCAGGAGGAGCCCGGCCGGGAGTCACCCCACAGAGCCCAGTCCCACTAGAGTCTCCCAACCCCTGCAGAGTAGTTATTAAGATGGCTGATCCGTGGGCGGTTGCTGCTGGGACGCAAGTCGGGGCCTGATCAACCCCGGCTGGGTCGCCTGGGCGAGGATGTCTGATGTTGTGAGACCCGAAACACCCGATGACCCCAGTTCACATCACTGAGGATGCGTCCCAGCGCATCTAGAAGATGTATATTTTTCACACTGTGTACCCTCGATTTTCCAGCATCTGCAGTTCCTTCTTTAATTCCTCCTCTGGCAACTTGTTCCATACACCCACCACCCTTTGTGTGACAAAGTTACCCCTCGGGTTCCTATTAAATCTTTTCCCATTCACCTCGAATCTATGTCTTCTGGTCCTCGATTCCCCTATTCTGTGCAAGAGACTCTGAGCACCTACCCGATCTATTCCTCAAAGTTACCCATATAATGCTTATACTCTGTGGTGCCATGGGAATAAATTGCATTGGTAATA
The DNA here is from genome assembly GCA_963514005.1 of Raja brachyura. The sequence goes on from OY740782.1 coordinate 12,180,556, forward strand.
TCCAAGAACTCAGTCCGTGCTATATTGCACAGTTGCTCATTATATTTTTTAACCTCTGTCCTCTTTCATCGATTTCAGTCCAAACGAATGTTGGCTGGAAAATGAACAAGCAATAAAAAAAAAAAAATTCCACCTGTCTGCAGAGCACAACCAGCCCGAGTACTACTCCACACAAGTCCATACGCATAAATGTGCTTCTTCATTAGTGATACATTCATCAGACACTTCAAGCAAACACTGGAACAGTGTTATGGATGTCTGTGGGGCACTGGACCTGAATGAGGTAAGTGACAAAGAACTCCTGCATTTTGAGTAAGTGGAGGCTTAACAAGGATATGGATCCATCGTCAATTTTGCCTTTGAGGCGGCCAAAATAAAACAGAAGGCACTTCTGGTAATGGGAACTAATGAATGGACCACTTGTTGCTGTAAATAATAGCAGATCTCCTGGATACAATCGCTGATGTTGTTACCACTTGAGCAAAGACACAAGGCAAATACTGCAATTTCTGCTGAGCACAATTAAGCTCAGATAACATTGGCGATATCTGATGCTGTCTGCCTTCGCTGATCTTAAAACTCCAGGACGTACCCATCAAAAAGATTCACTGGTTTGCACCAATACAAACTGCCGCCAGTTTCAGTTCCAGTTTAGTTTTCGGTTCCGTTTAGTTTATTGTCACTTGTAGCGAGGTACGGTGAACAACCTTTGTTGAGTTCATAACAAGAGGATTTCAGTATAGGAGTAAGGAGGTTCTTCTGCAGTTGTATAAGGTTCTGGTGAGACCACATCTGGAGTATTGTGTACAGTTTTGGTCTCCTAATTTGACGAAGGACATCCTTGTGCGTAGGTTCACGAGATTGATCCCTGGGATGGCGGGACTGTCATATGAGGAAAGATTGAAAAGACTAGGCTTGTATTCACTGGAGTTTAGAAGGATGAGGGGGGATCTTATAGAAACATGTAAAATTATAAAAGGACTGGACAAGCTAGATGCAGGAAAAATGTTCCCAATGTTGGGCGAGTCCAGAACCAGGGGCCACAGTCTTAGAATAAAGGGGAGGTCATTTAAGACTGAGGTGAGAAAAAACGTTTTCACCCAGAGAGTTGTGAATTTATGGAATTCCCTGCCTCAGAGGGCAGTGGAGGCCAAGTCACTGAATGGATTTAAGAGAGAGTTAGATAGAGCTTTAGGGGCTAGTGGAGTCAAGGGATATGGGGAGAAGGCAGGCACGGGTTATTGATAGGGGACGATCAGCCATGATCACAATGAATGGCGGTGCTGGCTCGAAGGGCCGAATGGCCTCCTCCTGCACCTATTTCCTATGTTTCTATGTTTCTATGAGTGTGAACCAGTCAGCAGAAAGTCAATGCACGATTACAATCGAGCCATTTACAGTGTACCGATGGGGTGGGAGATTGCAACCTTCATGTGGTCCACCCTGTTTCGACTAATGCAATCAACCCGACGTGCACAAACAAATAGATCAAATGTTGACTTACAACTTTAGGCTGTGCACGCCATACGCAAGAAGAAGTGTTACAGATACATGAAGAGGGAATAACGTTTAGTGCAGGGTAAAGCCAGCAAAGTCTGATCAAGGATAGCCGGAGGGTCACCGTCTCAATACCGCCACACTGTCTGCATACCGTCTCCATCTATCCACACCATAATCTCCCTTCCACGCCACATCATATCTATGTTTTTGTCAATTGTATATATTTTTTAAAATTCTAATCCTTTGCAACTTGAAATGTATCATTAAGGCAGCGTGCAAAACCTCAAACGATCACATTAGCGATGGCTTTGCAGCAACTTCTTCGTATCGTATTTGGCCGAATCCTTCTGCTCAGCCCTCACTTCTCAGGCACACAGCACTAGTGGTCACATCTGCACCACAGATACCGAAGGAGCTGTCCCTGGCAAGTTCTGGCAGAAACCGCTCCGAACATCCGTCAGCAAGCTATTAGTCACACAACGGTGCTTTGGAAGCAGCTAATATGTGCCAGCTGTATGTAGCTGAGTCGCAAGCACACTCACCTTTGCATCCCAACAGAGGACGGGAAAATATAACTTCTGGTGCACTTAACGGGTTTAATGGAGGATAGGTGGTGAATCTGTGGATTTCTTTGCTACAGAAGGCTGTGGAGGCCAAGTCGGTGGATATTCTTAAGGCAGAAATAAAAAAGACTCTTGATTAGTACGGGTGTCAGGGGTTATGGGGAGAAGGCAGGAGAATGCGGTTAGGAGGGAGAGATAGATCAGCCAAGAGAGAGCTAGATAGGGCTCTTAAAAATAGCGGAGTGAGGGGATATGGGCATAAGGCAGGAATGGGGTACAGATTGGGGATGATCAGCCATGATCACATTGAATGGTGGTGCTGGTTCGAAGGGCCAAATGGCCTACTCCTGCACCGATCGTCAATTGTCTATTGATTGAATGGCGGAGTAGACTTGATGGACCTAATTCTGCTCCTATCACTTATGACCTTATGACCTTGTGACCTTATGAGATATTAACCTAGTTCACTTCCTGCTCTGCCAAGATAGTCGAGAAGATCCCATGTATTTTTTTTCTGGGATCTTAGGCAGATGTCCATCTGTAGGTCATGATTACTGAAGCAAGAATGAAACAGTAAATGCTGGGAATACTCAGCGAGTCAGGCTGCACTGATGGAAAGACCAACAACTTAATGCCGAGGCAGTTGACACTTCATTAGAACAGATGGTGATATCACAATCTAATCAATAATGCTCCACGTAAACGACAAAGACGCAAACACAGAACCCGATCATTAATTCCTGTGAAGAGGGGAAGAGATTCTCCCCACAGTCTGACCACCAGACCAGGCAATAAACATCGTGAAGCAGCGGCCTCCGGTAAGAAGCTGCCGACTCGGGAGCTCCGTGCCGCGGAGTGTTCCGATCCGTCCTCGACGTCGGAGTTTCAGTCGTCCCGACGAAAGGGCTTGAACAGCGGACTATCGGCAAAGGCCCCGTTCAAAGGCCTCGACCACGGGTGTACAACGGAGGAAGATGACTGAACTTTAATGCCTTCCATCACAGTGAGGAATGTTGATTCCACTGTTTATGTTAAACTTTATTTTATGTGCTGTGGGTATTTTTGCTTTTTACTTCTGGCTGTATGGTAACTCAAATTTCATTGTACCTTAATTGGTACATGTGACATTTAAATTGAATCTTGAGTCTGAAATCTAGACCTCCATACCTCCAGATTCAGGGACAGTTTTTTTCCCAGTTGTTATCAGGCAACTGAATCATCCTACCACAACCAGAGAGCAGTGCTGAACTACTATCTACCTCGTTGGCGACCCATGGACTATCCTTGATCGGACCTGATTGGCTTGACCTTGCACTAAACGTGATTCCCATATCATGTATCTATACACTGTGAATGGCTCGATTGTAATCATGTATTGTCTTTCTGCTGACTGGTTAGCACGCAACAAAAGTTTTTCACTGTATCTCGGTCCACGTGACAATAAGCTCAACGAAACTAAACTAACTAAGCTGAACCTGGCTCCAAAACCTGGTCATGGATACATACGTTATGACTTTAGACTAGACTTTGTGTGGCAGGGTGGCACAGCGGTGAACTTGCTGCCTTACAGCGCTTATAGCGCCAGAGACCCGGGTTCCATCCCGACCACGGGTGCTGTCTGTACGGAGTTTGTACGTTCTCCCCGTGGCCGTGTGGGTTTTCTCCGAGATCTTCGGTTTTCTCCCTCACTCCAAAGACGTACAGGTTTGTAGGTTAGTTAGAAGCATAGAAACATAGAAAAATAAGTGCAGGAGTAGGCCATTCGGCCCTTCGAGCCTGCACCGCCATTCAATGTGATCATGGCTGATCATCCAACTCAGTATCCCGTACCTGCCTTCTCTCCATACCCCCTGATCCCTTTAGCCACAAGTGCCACATCTAACGCCCTCTTAAATATAGCTAATGAACTGGCCTCAACTACCTTCTGTGGCAGAGAATTCCAGAGACTCACCACTCTCTGTGTAAAGAATGTTTTCCTCATCTCGGTCCTAAAGGAATTCCCCCTTATCCTTAGACTGTGACCCCTTGTCTTGATATAATTGTAAATTGTCCCTAGTCTGTGCAAGATAGTGTTAATGTGCGGGGATCATTGGTCAGAGCGGAGTCGGCGGGACGAAGGGCCTGTTTCCGCGCTGTATCTCTAAGCTAAACTAAAACCATACAACGTGGAAACACGCCCTTCAGTCTACCGAGTCTGCACCGACCAGCCATCACCGCGTACACTAGCAATATCCTACGCGTTAAGAACAATTTTTTACAATTTTATTAGGAGCCCATTAACCTACAAACCTGCACATCTTTGGAATGTGGGAGGGAACCGAAGATCTGGGAGAAAACCCACTTATGGACTTTTGTCGCTTATTTGGGAGTGAGAAAGTTGGCAACCCTACTCAAGACTGTGATGGTCTCCTTATAAATGCAAAGTATTGCCAACCACCTCTCACTCATTACCAGCATCATGAAGGAACTGATCATTGACTTCAGGATGCAGGGTGGTGTCTCGGCCCCACCTTTATCAATGGTGTTGAAGTGGGTATTGCTGGGAGTTTTAATGTCTTGGTGTATACGTCACCAACAATGCCACCTATTCAAACCGTAACAATGCTACAGCCAAGAAAAAACACACACCAATGCATCTGTTTCCTCAGAAGGCCAAGGAAATTTGGCATGTCTCAAATGGCTCTTAACAATTTCTACACACGCATCATAGAAACCATTACAGATTGATATGGCAAATGCTCAAGAAGACAAAAAAATTGCAGAGAATTATGGATGCAGCCCAGTCCAACATGCCAACCTACCTCCCCCCCCCCGACCCCATTGACTCCATTTGTCTCATGCGATTCAGGAAAGTGGCCAACATAATCAAGGAGCCTCATCAATCCGCACCATGGTTTCTCCCTCCTCTCCATTCACCCATTGGGCAGAAGAGTCAAAAGCTTGCAAGCACATACAGGTGCCACCAGATTCAGGAACAGCTTCTTCCCCGCTGTAATCAGACTCTTTGAACTGACTTCTCAAATGCTACGGAGGTTTTCCCAATCTCTCAGTTTACCTCATTGTGGCCCCTTGCACTTTTATTTGTATATATATATTTTTTATTAGAGTAGGTAAGCAGTACATTAGCAAACATATTATGATAGTAATATTTTGTGCGCAACAATCGTACGTTATTAATATTAACAAATGAATCATTTTGTCTCTAATAAATTTTTTTATTTTTTTTTAAAGAGAGAGAAACAGAGAGAAAATATAAATCAAAAAAAATAAATCATATAGAATGGAATAATTTACTATTAATACGTCATTGGAGATAAAATCAAGAAATATAAAGTATAACTTTTCATGAGTCCAAGTTTCAGTTAGGGTTCCTTGACGAACCGATCTACCCTTTTAAGTAATTAATGAAAGAAGACCATATTCTAACGAAGACTTCTTGTTTGTCCATTAGGGCAAATCGGATTATTTCCAAGTGTAGGGTCTCCGACATTTCCGTAATCCACATTTTAATTGTGGGGGGATATAGGGCCTTTCCAAAATTTTAATATTAATTTCTTCCCAATTATTATACTATAATCTAGGAAATTTCTTTGACTTGTTGTAAGTATTAGACTTTGTTCTGATATTCCAAGTATTATTAATTTTGAGTCCGGATCCAATTTAATATTAATAACTTCAGAAGTTATTCTAAAAATCTCGGTCCAGAAATTCTTAATTTTTACACAATTTGCAAAAGTATGTGTTAAATTAGCCTCTCGCACTTTTATTAATGGCACTTTCACAGTACCTATTGTACTCGTGTGTGGTACCTTGAACTCTGGAAAGGAATGATCTGCCTGGACAGCACACGTAACCAACGTTTATCACTGCATCTTGGCAAACGTCATGTTAGTAAACCAATATCAATAATATATATTATTGATTTAGACCTATATTATTGATCAATATATATTATTGATTTAGTGCCTCCCACTGTTTGGACGAATGCAAACAACCCGGCGTGCACAATCAAATAAGATCAAATAGAACAAGTTGTCCTACAACTTTAGGCTGTGCACGCCATACGCTGTAAGATGAAGAAGACCCAAGTGAAGGTCATGATAAAAATGTTTATGGACGATAGAAAACTTGGTTGTGTTATGAGAATAGGTTTTTCTGTTGGAAGGCACAGTTAATCTGGTTAATTGAACAGGGAAATGACAAATGTAACTTAATCCTGAGAAGTATCAGGTGATGCATTTTAGGGGAGGTGCAACAGGACAAGGGAGTAGACACTAACTGGGCGGTGTGGGTGAAGAGGGGAACTAGAGTGTATGCTGAAGATAGAAGATTTGAAACATAAACTATAAAATTAAGGGTTTGGACATGCTGGAGGCAGGAAACATGTTCCTGATGTTGGGGGAGTCCAGAACCAGGGGCCACAGTTTAAGAATAAGGGGTAGGCCATTTAGAACGGAGACGAGGAAAAACTGTTTCACCCAGAGAGTTGTGAATCTGTGAAATTCTTTGCCTCAGAAGGCAGTGGAGGGCAGTTTACTGGATGCTTTCAAGATTCAAGATTCAAGAGAGTTTATTGTCATGTGTCCCTGATAGGACAATGAAATTCTTGCTTTGCTTCAGCACAACAGAACATAGTAGGCATTGACTACAGAACAGATCAGTGTGTCCATATACCATTATATAAATTAATACACACATGAATAAATAAACTGATAAAGTGCAAATAACAGATAATGGGCTATTAATGTTCGTAGTTTTGTCTGAGCCAAGTTTAATAGCCTGATGGCTGTGGGGAAGTAGCTATTCCTGAACCTGGTCATTGCAGTCTTCAGGCTCCTGTACCTTCTAGCTGAAGGTAGCAGGGAGATGAGTGTGTGGTCAAGAGAGAGCTAGATAGGGCTCTTAAAGATAGCGGAGTCAAGGGACATGGGGGGAAGGCAGTAACGGGATACTGATTGTGGATGATCAGCCATGATCACAGTGAATGGCGGTGCTGGCACGAAGGGCCAAATGACCTACTCCTGCACCTATTGTCTATTGTATATTGTCTATTGACAGTAAAATGCAGGAGTAACTCAGAGGGACCGGCAGCTTCTCTGGAGAGCAGGCACGGGTGAGGTTTCGGGTTTCAAGACCCTTCTTCGTATCTGAAGAAGGGTTCCAACCCGAAACATCACCTATTCCTTCTCTCCAGAGAGTCCCTCCAGCAATTTGCATCTAACTGATTACAATAGTAAGGTAATAGCTGGTGTACGAGGTGCAGTTCTGGCCACCGCACTGAGAGAGAAATGTCAGCGTGCTGGAGAGAGTGCAGCAGAGAGTTATATGGGTGCTGCCAGGAGTACAAATTGTTATTTATGAGGTACGCCTGCATAGCTGGAGTACTTTTGGTTAGAGTGAGGAGGTGAGGAGAAAGTTAATGAAGTGTGTAAAATTATAATGCGTCCAGATGGAGGTAATAGAATTTAGCTCTTTCCATTATAAACCCGGCAGCACAGATGCAGAGGAATAGGTAGAATTAGGCAGGAGAATGTGCCTTCATCACTGGAGTGGTGGAGCTCTGAATCACTGCCCCTGAAATGGTCCGACAGACCCACAACTTGCTTTGCATCTTCCCAGTTCTGTTAGGTCATTGTTACGGCGAGAGCTGATCAGGTTAGAGAATAACGCAGGTGGTATTCATCTGTCTGGCACTTTTCCCTGCATGGATTTATAGGTACATATCTCACACAGCCCCGTGTCAGAAGGAACTGCAGATGCTGATTTAAACCGAAGATTGGACACAAAAAGATGGAGTAACTCAGCGGGGCAGGCAGCATCCATCTCAGGAGAGAAGGAATGGGTGACGATTCGGGTCGAGACTCTTCTTCATTCCTTCTCTCCAGAGATGCTGCCCGTCCCGCTGAGTTACTCCAGCTTTTTGTGTCCATCTTACGCAGCTTTATTGGGATGCAGCATTGTTGACAATGGAGTTATTCACGTACCCTCTTGCTGTTATCTCCATTGCTTAATTTTTGATTTACAATGGCTCTCTGTTCCCTGATTTGAATTGCTCACATTGTTGAAAATCCTCTTTGGGATTTGACTCCAACTGCCTTATGACCCCTCTTCGACTCTGGCCTTCCATGGGGTCTCCGATCCTTCTTGCCATTCACGCTACACGGCAAAATCTACCACTCGCCAGCTCTATCTTTCTTTGGAACTCACTTCTAATTGACCTGGAACAAACACACCGCTAATAGACTGCATAGGTCTCAGTGACAGTGACCTTAAACTGATGCCAAACCGACTGTCTGCAGCATAGCATGTCTGATGTTAATCTCCATACACACACTGCCAGACCTTGGCCAAACTGACAACAGCTTATCGAAACATCCAAGTCATTCATTCCAAATAACGTCGCCTGAACATGAAACATCTTATCAAAATGATGTCGCTGTTTAGTCAATACTTCAAAATTCCATGTCTACATTCCAATTCATTCGGGATAAAAGCATTTTTTTGACCAAGTAAAATTGGGAAAGAATTGCTGTGACGGCTGCGCTAATCTCATTAAGTGAAAAAATGCAGCATCTTTTTCACTCATTTAAGTTCCGCATGAACACAAACCAAAAACAAGTTTAATTACTAAAATCCATTCGCAATATGTTATATGTGATAACAAGTGGCTTCTGGTCTGGCTAAAATTGTAATTCAATCGCGGCCTTTTTGCTGACCTTCGTAAAACTGATTGAGCTTTGCTCTCATGGTTTATGATGTCATTGGAAGTGCTTGATTGAATTACTATCTTGTAACTTAGTGCCAGCCATCTATTATCCCGTGTGTAACAGTGGGGTGACTGTGCACAATTTCTGGTTCCAGCAGTTCTGCTTATTAAGAGGCCAAAAATAACTATAATAGACTTTTGGACTGTCAGCAATTAGAAAATGAAGGGTCAGTTTCTCTTTTAACTCAATAGTGCGTTGCAAACAGTGCATTGAAATGTGATCTTTAATGTTTACAGATAGACACAAAATGCTGGAGGAGCTCATTGGGACTGGCAGCATCTCTGAATAGATGGAATGGGTGGCGTTTCATATCTTCTTCTGTTTTATATAATAACTGCAGACATTATTTTTTTAGCCACTTTACTTCTCAATGCATTTTACATCCTAGAAGAGGCTCGGCCCGAAACGTTACCCATTCCTTCTCTCCAGAGATGCTGCCTGTTTTTTACAATTTTATAAGGAGCCCATTAACCTACAAAACCTGCACATCTTTGGAATGTGGGAGGGAACCGAAGATCTGGGAGAAAACCCACTTATGGACTTTCGTCGCTTATTTGGGAGTGAGGAAGTTGGCAACCCAACTCATGATTGTGACGGTCTCTTTATAAATGCAAAGTATTGCCAACCACCACTTACTCAATACCAGCAAAATGAAGGAACTGATCATTGACTTCAGGATGCAGGGTGGTGTCTAGGCCCCACCTTTATCAATGGTGTTGAAGCCCAGTGTCTCCAGTAGTTCCTGTTTTTATTCCAGACCCACAGCATCTAAAGGTTTTTGATATTCATGCACCAAATTTCGGACTGGCTTTTTACCCACCCAGCCCCAACCCTTTACATTCTCCTGAAGAGGATAGACGGGCAGGGTTTTCTGCTCGTTTTGTTCCAGCTACGTCTGCAAACCGCGCTTGTAGCCACTCAGGATTATCTGACGGGAAGAAGTTGGAAATAGCATTCATTAAACGGTGAGCAGTAACAGGGGCACTGAGACTTGCTCGAGGGTGCATTGTCCTTGAGCTGGCTCCGTAGTGCTAACACTGCATAGCTTCTGCAGACACGGAAAAGTGCTTGAAACCAGCCTATTATTATCAACCAAAAACGGATTGCTGTAAATATCACCAAATAATTCAAAAAGACTTGAAAGAAAACAGGAAGAGAAGCAGCATTTATTGGCTTCCTCTGCTATTATTCAAACAGTGTCAGAAAGCTTCACTTAATAATTTAAATGTGGCACAGTCACTTGACATTTTACTACCTTTTTGATCTTATTCTTTGCTTTTTTTCCCTGGGTTATTCGCCTCTACAGGGTGCCGTGCTCTGCGGGATAAAGGTCAGGCATTGCTGCTAATAGTTTTAAACCTGCACAATGGCATTCAAATGAAGTTGTCAGTGGGGGATCCAGGTGCTGACGGAAACACAAAGACTATGGAAAAATTCTATAATTGTGGCACTCGAATCCATGAAGTCGGGCCAGGGAGTTAAAGGCTCTTGTCATCCAAGAGGGACTTATTCCTGTCACGTTTCTGCAAAGCAGTAAACATGATGCGGGCTGGCTAGAACAGGTTGCAACTGTTGCTTTAAGGGCCTGTCTCACTTGCATGCGATTGGATGCGTCTGGCGCGGCCAAACGTGGTCGCTTGAGTCGTACGGGCACCGTATGGCCGCGCGGGGCCGGTCCCACTCAGAAGCGCGGAGGCGTATGGAGTTGTGCAGTGCTGGTCCCGACATCGCGCGGGGCTCTGGAAATCCTGCACTGTCTGAAAATTTCAGCATGACGGCCCGCAGGCGCATTGCTGGCGTACGCAGCGTGTTGACGTCGTATGCAGCGTCTTGACGGCGTACGCCTAGTGTGTTGGCGTCACCGCCCGACGCCGTGCGAAGCCGAAAACCCGGCAGCCCGCCTCCTGCCCAGCTGATTGGTAGGTATGACGTAAAGTACGTCACGCGCGAACTTAGCGTGTACTTAGTGCGAACTTCGCGTGAACTCCGCTTCCGTTTGGCCTAGCCAAACGCATGCAATCGCACGCAAGTGGGACAGGCCCTTTAGGTTGAATCTTTAGTTCAGTTTAGAGAGGCAACGCGGAAACAGGCCCTTCGGCCCGCGAGTCCGCGCCGACCAGCGAACTCCGCATATTAACGCTATCCTACACACACACTAGGGACAATTTATTTTATATACCAAGCCAATTTACCTACAAACCTGTACGTCTTTGGAGTGTGGGAGGAAACCGAAGATCTCGGAGATCGTGGTCACGGGGAAAACGTACAAACATACAGACAAGTACCAGGAGCCGGGATCGAACCCGGGTCTGCGGTGCTTGCGACACTTTGTGACACCATGCCGCCCCTATGTGTTTTAAGATTTCATGTGAAGCCGCCAAATATACGAATTTTGCTCCAGTTAGCGCCCGACATTGAAACGACTCAAAGGGCTGATGGATATCAATGGACCAAAAGTAGGAAAGTTGAAACCGTACCCATAACCCGAACGCCAATCCCAGCTGCAAATTATATGTAACCACGGCAATGATGTCTTTGCCCCCCCAGAATTGCCATTTAAATTTTTTTTCTCACAAGTTTCACAACATTCTAAATGTAATTCCTTCTCAAAGAAAGAGGCTAATTCACAGCTTTACGCAAAAAGCTGGAGTAACTCAGCGGGTCAGACAGCATCTCTGGGGAACAGAAAAGGAATAGGTGACGTTTTGGGTCACAAATCTTCTTCAGAAGTAGAAGGAGAAGGGTCTCGACCTGAAACGTCACCCATTCCTTCTCTCCAGAGACGCTGCCTTTCCCGCTGAGTTACTCCAGTTTTATGTGTGTCTACCTTCGGTTTAAACCAGCATCTGCAGTTCCTTCCAATACACAATTCACAGTTTTAACTGTATAATCCTTTGTAATGTTGCTATTCGGCGGCCACATACCAAAGGTGGACCAGTCCAGTTGATCAACATTGACCTAATTTGTACCTTCCCCACAGTTCCTTCAAGTAATCTCAATGGCATAGCTTGGGATGAGGGGAAGTTGGTGCAGAGATGGAGGTGGGGGGGCCGGGAGAAATGCTTCGCAAACGAAAGAAGTAAAATAATGAACGAATTATCGTTCAGCCTCACATTATTTAATTATTGCTGATGATGAAAACGTGAAGGTTTTCATATACGTTAATACAACGCTATTAGGAATCCCCTGCCTGTCATCAACAGTTGAAAAAAGCGACAATTAAGTAAGTAATGGCATAATGAGCTGCAATTATCAGTTGGTTAAAAAAACAGCTGCAAGATTGATGCACATAGAAAGATAGGTATAGCAAGTGATTGCTTGTTTAGGATCTGTCTCAGGGAAGAGTTATGGATTTTGTTTCGCAGATATTTCTCAAAGGAAGACCATGCAAGCGGTAGAACTCAAACAATCCAGGAATTCATCAGTCCTGCTTTTGTTCCGTCCAACTTAAGGGCCTGTCCCACTTGGCCATAATTTGTGCGTAATTTACGCGACATAATTTTTGCGTCACGGCGCACGGCACGTGCATTACGCGCGCATGGCGTATGTGGCGTTGGTAGTGACGTGCGGTCACGCGCGGCGCCCCAGGATTTTGGGGTTCACAAATGACACCCAAGTGGGACAAGCCCTTTAACCTGCACAAATGTTCCTCATGAGACATTGCAAATATCACCCAATTTGAATTCCAACTTCTTGAAATCAATTTACAATCGAAAAGAGGCACAAAAAGCTGGAGTAACTCAGCGAGACAGACAGCATCTCTGGAGAAAAGGAAGTGGTGACGTTTCGGGTCGAGACCCTTCTTCAGACTGAGAGTCATGGGAAAGGGAAAACGAGAGATATAGACGGTGATGGAGAGAGATATAGAACAAATGCATGAAAGATATGCAAAAAAGTAACGATGATAAAGGAAACAGGCCATTGTTAGCTGTGGGTTACACAAAAAAAGCTGGAGAAACTCAGCGGGTGCAGCAGCATCTAAGGAACGAAGGAGATAGGCGACGTTTTGGGTCGAGACCCTTCTTAGCTGTGTCTAGGTGAGAACGAGTTACAGACAATGAGACTCAACAAGGGAGACTTTGAAGCTGGTCTAATGACCAGGAGATCAAGTAGGCCCAGGCGGACAGAGCGAAGGTGTGAAATGATCGTCCAGTCTACGTTGGTCTCGCCGATGCAGGATAGAAATGGCAGGGAACACTCAAATGGGTGCGGAGGCTTCTATAGAGACAGAAATGGAACTAACATTTCAGACCTTTCAAGAATCGGAACCATTATCCTTTTTTCCCCTTTCATTAGTGCTCACACGAACTGCTGACCACTTCCTAAATTTTCCATTTTTATTTCAGATTTTCAAAATCCACAACGATTTGCTTCTCCAAATTATTCCTTCATTCTATGTATGTGTCATCCGGAGAATCACAAACTGGCAGCGACTTATGGATGCAGCCCAGACCATCACACAAACCAACCACCCTTCCATTGACTCCATTTATACCTCCCATTGCCTTTACAAGGCCAACAGCATAATCAAGGATGGGCCGTACCCTAGCCACTCCATCTTCTCTCCTCTCCCATCATTAATTAAGGGGGGGGGGCAAAAAGAGCTTAAAAGAAAGCTTGCGGGGAATATGAAAACGGACTCTAAAAGCCTCTTTGGATATGTGAAAAGGAAAAGATTAGTGAAGATAAATGTAGGTCCCTTACAATCAGAGACAGGTGAATTTATAATGGTAAGCAAATAAATGGCAGAACAGTTAAACGAGTACTTTGGTTCTGTTTTCACTGAGGGAAGTCAGAAACAATCTCCCAGAAATACTAGGGGACCGAGGATCTAGTGGGAGGGAGGAACTGAAGGGAATCCACCTTAGTCAGGAAATGGTGTTAGGTAAACTGTTGGGACTGAAGGCAGATAAATCCCCAGGGCCTGATGGTCTGCATCACAGAGTACTCAAGGAGGTGGTTCTAGAAATCACGGATGCATTGGTGATCATTTTCCAATGTTCTCTCGACTCTGGATCAGTTCCTGTGGCCTGGAGGGTAGCCAATGTAACTCCACTTTTTAAGAAAGGAGGGAGAGAGAAAATGGGGAATTATAGACCAGTTAGCCTGACATCGGTAGTGGGGAAGATGCTTGAGTCGATTGTTAAAGTTATTGTAGCAGCGCATTTGGAAATCAGTGACTGGATCAGTCAAAGTCAGCATGGATTTATGAAGGGGAAATTATGCTTGAATAATCTTCTGGAATTTTTTGAGGATGTAACAAGTAGAATGGATGAGGGAGAGCCAGTGGATGTGGTGTATCTGGACTTCCAAAAAACCTTTGACCAGGTCCCACACAAGAGATTAATGCACAAAATTAGAGCACGTGGTATTGGGGGTAGGGTTTTGACATGGATAGAGAATCGGTTGGCAGACCGGAAGCAAAGAGTGGGAATTAACGGGTTATTTTCAGAATGGCAGGCAGTGATTAGCGGGGTTCCGCAAGGCTCGGTGCTGGGACCACTGTTATTTAGAAAAATATATTAACGATTTTGACGAGGGAATTAAATGTGACATCTCCAAGTTTGTGGATGACACAAAGCTGGGTGGCAGTGTGAGCTGCGAGGACGATGCTATGAGGCTGCAGGGTGCTTGGATAGGATGGGTGAGTGGGCAGATGCAGTATAATGTGGATAAATGTGAGGTTATCCACTTTGGTGTCAAGAACAGGAAGGTAGATTATTATCTGAATGGTGTCAGATTAGGAAAAGGGATGGGGCAACAAGACCTGGATGTGCTTGTACATCAGTCACTAAAAGTAAGCATTCAGGTACAGCAGGCATGGAAAAAAGCTAATGGCATGTTGGCCTTCATTGCGAGATGAATTGAGTTTTGGAGCAAGGAGGTCTGACTGCAGTTGTACAGGGCACTGGTGAGACTGTATCTGGAGTGTTGTGTGCAAATTTGAGGAAGGACATTATTGCTATTGAGGGAGTGCAGCATAGGTTCACCAGGTTAATTCCCGGGATGGCGGGACTGACATATGATGAAAAAATTGGTCAACTGGGCTTGTATTCACTGGAATTTAGAAGGATGATAGGGGATCTTATAGAAACATAAAATTCTTAGAGGATAGGACAGGCTAGATGCAGGAAAAATGTTCCCGATGTTGGGGAGTCCAGAACCAGGGGTCAGTTTTAGAATAAGGGGTCGACCATTTAGGACTGAGATGAGGAAAAACTTCTTCACCCATAGAGTTGTGAATCTATGGAATTCTCTGCCAAAGAAGAGAGGGGAGGCCAATTCACTGATATTTTCAAGAGTGAGATTAAGCTCTTAGGGCTATAGGAATCAAGGGATATGGGGAAAAAGCAGGAATGGGGTACTGATTTTAGATGATCAGCCATGATCATATTTGGCATAGACGTGTGAAAACGTACACCTCCAGATTCAGGGACAGTTTCTTCCCAGCTGTTATCAGGCAACTGAACCATCCTACCGCAACCAGAGAGCAGTGCTGAACCACTATCTACCCCTTTGTTGATCCTCGGACTATCCTTGGTCGAACTTTGCTGGCTTTACCTTGCACCAAACGTTATTCCCTCATCATGTATCAATACACTGTAAATGGATCGATTGTAATCATGTATTGTCTTTCTGCCGACTGGTTAGCACGCAACAAAAGCTTTTCACTGTACCTCGGTACACGTGAACTTAAAACTGAATGTACACAATGAGAAAGCTACCGTCACTGAGCGAAAAAGAAAGACTTCTGGGGCCCAACAGAATTAGGTCGTGCAAGGAAGCCATCATTGTTCGAGACCAGGACCTGGGATCTTAATCAATTACCACTTTAATGAATTTTGATAAGGTAATTTTTAAAAAAAGCCTGGAGAATAACCAGAATATCTCCCTGCATGCATAAAAAATATGTTATTTTCTGCTGGAGCATGAGGCCATTATAAGTCAGCCAACTTATGAGCCCCTTCCATTTAAGAGACTACGCATGAACTTGCGCATTCATATGTCCGCCATCTTATGCTATGTTAATGAACCGATTTAAGCGATCGCTTTGTGGAAGAGTACATTGTGAAACCCTTTAAAACAAGACGAACCCCAGCACTGTAGTCTCCCTGCACTATTCGCTCTGCTCTGCTGCGGTCTGCACGTAATGTTCAACTGTTCCCACCGTATCCCTAGCAGCACGGTGGCGTAGCGGTACAGTGCCAGAGACCCGGGTTCAATCCTGACTACGGGCGCTGTCTGTACATTCTCCCCGAGACCACGTGGGCTTTCTCCGAAATCTTCGGTTTCCACCCTCACTCCAAACACGCACAGGTTTGCAAGTTAATTGTTTTTGTATGAATGTAAAATTGTCCCTAGTGTGTATAGGGTAGTGTTTTTTTTTAATTTAAAATTTTTTTTTTTTATTTTTTTTTTAAAATTGTTTATTAGGGGTAAATACATCAATGTACACATATATACTGTTACAGTCATTGTACCCCATAATTTTATGACTTTTAAAGAAAAAGAATAGAGAGAAAGAGAGTGAAATGTGAAAAGATTTGTGATAGTGAAAGAGCGTGCCAAAGGGGAGAAGAGACCCTTGGTCAAAGAATTAGAAAAGGGGGTTAAAAGATAGACCCTAAAAAAAGAAAAGGAAAAAGAAAACAAAAATAGAAAAAAAGCCAGTTATTATGTTATATATATCACGCAAAAGGGTGTAGGGTAGTGTTAATGTGCGGGGGTCGCTGGTCGGCACGGAAGGGCCTGTTTCCGTGCTGTATCTTTCAACTAAACTAAACGAAAAATTATCACGCACCACATAAAACAGCTACCACACATAAAACCGCACAACACACAGCTCATATCATCAGCTTCAAGTGCCATGTTTAAATATTCATTTTACACATAATATTATCCAACTGTTTGAAATGTACCTTCTTCATCTACGGATGCTTGAAGTCTTTACACTGCAGGCCTTTGTGTTATTTTTGCTCAGTCAAAAGAAACACCATCTTAAATTGATAGAGTGTTTCTAATCTAACTAGAGGATGTTTCCACTAGTTGGAGAGTCTAGGACCAGAGGTCGTAGCCTCCAATTCTTTAGGAAGGAGATGTGGAGGAATTTCTTTCGTCAGAAGGCGGTGAATCTGTGGAATTCTTTGCCACAGATGATTTTGGAGACCAAGTCAACGGATATTTTTACTGCAGAGATAGATAGATTCTTGATTAGTACGGGTGTCAGCGGTTATGGGGAGAAGGCAGGAAAATGGTGTTAGGAGGGAGAGATAGATCAGCCATGATTGAATGGTGGAGTAGGCTTAATTGGCTGAATGGCCTAATTCTGCTCCTATTACTTAGAAACTTAATATACAAACGATGTCCCAAGGGGTGTGGGGGAGGGGGGATGGGGGGGTGTGGGGGAGGGGGGATGGGGGGGTGTGGGGGAGGGTGTGTGGGGGAGGGGGTGTGTGGGGAAGGGAGGTGTGGGGAGGGGGTGTGTGGGGGAGGGGGTGTGTGGGGAAGGGAGGTGTGGGGAAGGGGGAAGGTGTGGGGAAGGGGGGGTGTGGGGAAGGGGGGGCGTGTGGGGAGGGGGGGAAGTGGGGAAGAGGTGGTGGGGGAAACGGGGTGTGGGGGAGTGGTTGTAGCAGACACAGCTCGCATTCTGCTCACTCTGCACCTTCAGCTTTCGGCCTCACGCAGCAGATCCCGGTCCCACTCTGGCTTCACTCAGAGGCTTCCGGTTCAACTCAGCGGCTTTGAGCTCGTCGTGTTGGTCTCCGCAGAAGCAGCCCGCATGCTGCTCACTCTCCGCAAGCTGGTCAGCACACTCCGCCCCTTCAGCTTTTTATTCTCCCCGCCACCGTTATTGACAGCGGGTGCAGGGAGGAAGGGGCGGTTTTTACGATTTTTAAACCTTCATAACTTTTGTACTATTTCACCGATCGGAACAAAACGTACTTGCCTTGCAGCAGAGGAGCAAGGCGGTGCAAAATCGTAGCGCTATGGGGGATCGTTTTAGTGCAAATTTAAACACAACACAAGCCGGAAGAGGACAAGATGAGAGTTTTCGTAATAGTATAGATGTCTGAAGAAGGGTCTCGATTTATTTGGATGAAAACAAAGGAGGTACTTGCGTAACACTATGGGACACTGCACACTCAATCCTACTTTCTGTTAAGGAAGAAACTGCAGATGCTGGTTTAAATCGAAGATAGACATAAAATGCTTGATTAACTCTGCGGGACAGGCAGCATCTCCGAACACAGGTCGAGACCCTAAACGTCACCTATTTCTTTTCTCCAGAGATGCTGCCTGTCCCGCTGAGTTAAGGGCCTGTCCTACAAGCATGCAACTCCATGCGATGAGCGCGACCTAACATGGTCGCTTGAGCCATCCGGCGTCGCGGGACCGGTCCCACTTCGATCGCTGGAGCCGTGCGGAATTGTGCGGAGTTCGTCCTGACATCGCGCAGGGCTCCGAAAAACTGACTATGTTCAAAAATTCCGCGCGGCAACGGCTTGTCGGCTCGCAGTCGCCTCGACGCATTACACACCGCCTCGACATCGTGCCTCCGTGAACCTATCTGTAGGTGCCTCCGTGACCCTCTATGTGTGTGGCTCCGTGGCCCTCTGTGTGTGTGTGCCTCGGTGCCCCTCTCTGTGTGTCCCTCTCTGTCCTGGCGAAATTACCTTAAGACTTCGCTCCAAGTTCGCCTCACTTTGCGCTGCATTGCGCCACTCACCCGACCTCCGCGCGGCCCTCGCTGCCGGTTTGGTCACGCTTGCCGCATGCAGGCGCATGCTGGTGGGAACGGCCCTGTACAGGGGCTCACCCGACCTCCGCGCGGCCCCCGCTTCTAGTTTGATCGCGTTCATCGCATGGAGTCGGATGCTGGTAGGACAGGCCCTTTACTCCAGCTCTTTGTGTCGTCTAACCATGACAATATTGTTTCCCAACTTATTGTTTTACCCTCATTTGATTCCACCCGTAATTTATAATTGGACGTGGCAAATTTCCTTTTTTTTTGTTCTTATTTTGCACTTTTCCCCAGTAGTTGTATTTGCCTTCTCTCCTCGTTGGGGTGGATCGCTGGATGCTACACGCTACTCAGATAATATCTCTGAGTTTCTCCAGCATTTTTTATTCCGTCTATCTCAGATCGTGTTTGTTCGATGTTCATGATTACTCCTGGGCGTGCAGTTGCTGACGTCGCTGTTGGGGTCGTTCCAAGATGCAGAGAGGGCCACAGGTTACAGGTTAGTCCCAATCCCCAGATCATTCCAATGATATTCAGACAGCTGGTGCTGTCCAAAATCCTTTCACTGCTTCTAAATGCTTATGATCATTTAAAAACAGCCAAAAACCATGTAAATAATTAAGCAGTAATAATAGAATTTACAAAATTAACAAATATTTTTTACTAAAATGTATTCAATTTATATAAGCTACTTAAAAACACTAAGAGGAATCGACATTACTTTTCTACAACCCCACACAAAATTCACTAATGAACGATAGACACAATAGATGTGTGGGAAGGAACTGCAGGTGCTGCTTTGAGCCGAAGACAGACACAGAATGCTGGAGTAATTTAGCGGGTCAGGCAGCATCTCTGGAGGGAAGGAATGGGTGACGTTTCTTGTCGAGACCCTTCTTCAGACTGAGACTCGGGGGAGCGGGAACCGAGAGCTATCGGAGGTGCTCAGGACAAATGAATGAAAGATATGCAAAAAGTAATGGTGATCAAGGAAAGGTGGAGCCCACAATGGTCCATTGCTGGCTGTGGGGTAGGTGATAGCGAGCTACACGGGCAGTGAGATTCAGCAGGACGACAGCGACAACTACAGTGGGGGAGGAATGGAGGGAGAGGGGTTGCGAGGATTTCTTGAAGTTAAATAAATCAATGTTGCCCAAGCGAAATACGAGGTGCTGTTCCCCCAATTTGCATGTGGCCTCACTCTGACAACGGAGGAGGCCCAGGACAATGTGGATGCAATAGAGGTGGCTGGTGTAAAGCTGAGTGGTCAATGTACAACACAGAAACAGGCCCTTCATCCCAACTTGTCCAAGCCAACCCAGGTGCCCCATCCAAGGTAGTCCCATTTCCACAACCCCCTAAACCTTTCCTGTCCATAGACTAGCAATGTTACAAAATTTTGAGAGTTTAAAAATCAAGTCTGCAATTTATCCCATCAGATAAAGCATAAAAATAAGTTTAATTTGACACCTAATTCACTTTCATATCTTCAGTATTAAGAAAGTTATGACCATTTTCATACTCAGAAATTAGCATCTTGTTCCCCATTGCCTTTCAATTGACTTAACTCAAAAGTGGTGATCTAGAACAGTCAAAAGCCCATAACTTTCTTAAAAATTAAGTGAACTCAATGACATTTTCAGTTATTATAGATTGAAGCATTCTGAAACAAATATGAAACAATCTTACTTGGATGACCTGAAATTAAAGCATTTAATTAGTTAGTTATCTAATTGTAGCTAATTACAAAATTCAATGAGTAGATCTAAACATCTATCCATTTCTTAAGAAAAGATAAACTTTTTAAAATTTTTTCAATTGCCTAAGTGTCCAAATAACATTCACAAAATAATCCACAATATAACATAATTTTTAAATCGCATTTTCATGAATTTATAGGCCAAATGGAAGGAATTTAGTGTTTAATGCCTGTAAATTAATGGCCATTTAAATCAACTAGCGAGTGGGTTTTAGTGGAATGCGGTGGATTAGAACGTTGCGGTTTGCAGTGAAATCAGTATGAAAAATACAGCCGGTTCATACATTTTTTTTGGCCCCTTTTCGCAACATGAAAATGTGATTAAAGCCTTCCTAAAAACCAAGTTTTTATGTAAAAATAAACTGTGTAGCTTCTTTTATCGCCTACCTTAGGTCCGTTCCGCTGTCACCGTTCAGAGCTTTAGAAGATGATTTTTAAACTACTCTAGTTAATAAATAATCTAGCGTAGTTTAAAAATACCTTTATGAATGAAATGTCGGAGCCATTTCTCTTTAGCGACGAAATCGCCCGACATGGATCGACTTGGACTGCCTAGAAAAAAATCGGCATTTTAAACCCGTCCCCCTCTGAAAGGCGCCAAAGTCGCACACACGGGGAGCGGCAGAACTGCAGCGCTGCTAAAGGTAGGTATTGTACCTACATAGACCTGTCCAAATGTCCTTGAAATCTTGTTAACTCTACCTGCCTCAACCACTTCACCACACACATCCACTGTACTTAGTGTGAAGTTACGTCTGTAGCTGCCCTGAGCCTCGGCAGTGAAGTTTGCAAATTTGAGAGATGCTGAAAGATTTGTCAAGGACAAATCTTTGCGAGTTACTGGAGTGCATAACAAGGATAGTACACATTGCAGCCATGATGTGCAAGAAGGAAGGGCAAATTCTTCAGGGTGGCGAAGGGTCGCTAATCAAATGGATTCTGTGTTAGGAATGATTGTGGGCTGCTGGAGGTTTGCTCCAGCTGCATTCATGCAGTCAAGTGGAAATTACTCCAGCAAACTCCTCACACCTTATTATAACTTGGAAACGTGGGCTAAACCCCAGCACTGGAACGATGCCGTTGATGCTCACCAATCTACAGCCTGTCTGTGGGCAGTGGGGAGATGAATCACTTGCGTATCACAGCGTATCCAGATTCTGACCTGCTCCCCCCGTCAGTGTTTAAGTGACTGCTCATGACATTCTCGGGATGCTCGTGGTGCAGAACTCAGTAATGTTTATGTTGTTGATTGTCAAGGGGATTTTGCCTGTGTCTTATAAATCATTTTTTTTGGAAGTGCGCCAGAGGATCTGATGAAAATAAACTGTAGAACTACCAGTGCTTCAAATAACAAGCCTTGAACATTGTTCAGCTAAAGGGGCTGTCCCACTTGGGCGACCTAATTGGTGAGTTTAGAAGAGTTTAGGAGAGTCATGTTGAAGACCTCCTTCGACTATGTAGAAGACCTCCTTCGACTATGTTGAAGACTAGCTTCGACTAGCTACTTCGACTAACTTCGGGAAAATTGGACACCGAATAGTGGAGAGTGAAGAAGACCTCTTTCGATCTCCTTCAACCTCCCTTGGACCATGATGAATACTATCTACGACTACCTTCGACTACCCTCGATTCCCTTTGACTACCCTCGATTACCTACGACTAACATGCCGACCTACTACGACTAAACCTACGAGTAAAAAAAGTATCGAGTTTTTCCATGGCGACTTTTTTTTACTCGCGGGCATTTTTCATCATGTTGAAAAATATATCCCGCGACCTAGCTGAGGCCTCGAGTACACGGGGACCACTCTCGAGCATGAAGGAGAGTTACAAAGACCTCGTGTCGACCATGCTGCGAGTATGAGTCGAGGGCAAACTCACCAGAACTCGCGGATTAGGTCGTCCAAGTGGGACAGCCCCTTTAGGACTATTACAGGTTCTGCTTCTCACTGAATCTCAAACCAGTTCGTAAACTTCATGCACTTTAATCTTTCCACTGTTACCTACCTATGAACTCTATACAAACTTTTCCTTCCCCATCAGTATTGGTAACCTTTTACCAGAAGACCATAATAGGAAATTATAGCAGTTGGGACAGTGGTGCAGCGGTAGAGCTACTGCCTTTCAGCGCCAGAGACCCAAGTTCGATCTCGACTACGGGTGCTGTCTGTACGGAGTTTGTACGTTCGCCCCGTGACCTGCGTGGGTTTTCTCCAATATTTTCGGTTTCCTCACACACTCTAAAGACGTACAGGTTTGTAGGTTAATTGGCTTGGTATAAAAAATGTTAAATTATCCCTGGTGTGTGTAGGGTAGTGTTAATGTGCGGTGATCGCTGGCCGGCGTGGACTTGGTGGGTTTGTTTCTGCACTGTATCTCAAAACTAAACTAAATTAAACTAAAACGAAAACGACATTGGAGGATGAGAGGAATATTTTGACAGAGTTCAATACATAAAAACATGGAAATGGTTCAGAGTTGAATGTTCTTATCTGCGATAGTGTTTGCATAGAATTACCAGCTGTTTGCATTTGCTGTGCAGGTTGATAGCTTGCAGTAATGATTATCGTCGATGTCATTAAGAACCAATTCGACTGATAATTAAAGTCTGAGGGAACCTGAAAGTCAGCCAAGTTCCAGCGCTGAGGCTAGCGAGAGACAAACAGGCTAGTTTGATGCCAGCTTTTGCAAGAAACATTTTTGTTTGTTGAAAGACTCGCTGACATGCAATGGACTACATTGAAAACAGCTTTCATGCAGCAACAATCAAAAAAACTTAAGAAGGCTAACTCACTGCACAAGCAGCAAAACTCCATCGAGCGGGAATCAGTTATTTTTTCCTTCGTGAGGCCAATGGTTCAATTTTCTACCTAGCGCAAGTCAGCTAATGCACAATCGTTATGTAATTGGCACCATGTTGCCACTAGTCAGGATGGTCCCATTTATTCTGCAGCACCATCTTTTCCAAACGCCTTCTCCAGCAAGGCAGGAATTAACAAGTCAGATATACAAAATTATAAACTCAGTGCATAACTAGCTTTGCTATATCATTGATGGCTCAGTCCGCCTGGACCTACCTGATCTCCCGGTTGCCAAACACTTTAATTCCCCTTCCCATTCCCACACTGACCTTCCTGTTTACCGTTTATTTATTTGCACCATGTTTTAAAAGAAGACAAACCATCAATTTACAATACCATACAGTGCTGGGAGGGAAGGGAAGCCCAGAGGGCTTATACAAAGTCCGCTCCCATCTGAAAATGAGCGTTAATGGCAAATCAGGGGGGGAGGAGAAATAAAAAAGACTCTAATAAACAATAATACAGTTTAAGAATGAAAATTAAAAATATGAAATTAAAAATATGAAAATAAATAAAATAATAAGGTATAGTATGAGATAAGAGTCAACAGAAGTCGTTTGAGCTCATAAGTAACATTACAAAAAACTGGAGGTCAGAACTCAGGACACGATGAGAAACATTTTAAGCTCAATCTTAAAGGTTGCTAAGGAGGTGTGAGACTTTAATGACAGAGACAGGGTATTCCAAAATTTAGGGCCTTTAAAAGTAATGCAATGTTGGTGTTTGGATGTTCGACAAAACGGAAGATGAAGATCATTTCTTCTTCTGGTTGGGTAATGGTGAATATTAGAAGAAAGGGTGAAAAGATCATGAAGAGAAACAGGAAAATCATGTTTACATTTAAGATGTTTGAAAATAAAAATACATATTTGGAACGCATTCAGTTTATCTACAGACAAACTGTCCTGGGCCTCCTCCATTGTCAGAGTGATGCCAAGCACAAATTGGAGGAGTAATATCTCATATTTTGCTTGGGCAGCTTACAACACAGTGGTAGTATGAATATCGATTTGTATGAACGTAAAACTGTCCGTAGTGCGCGTAGGGTAGTGTTAGTGTGCGCGGATCGCTGGTCAGTGCGGACTCGGCGGCCGAAGGGCCAGTTTCCATGCTGTATCTGTAAACTAAATGAAACAAATCTAAACACTGTCATTCTGGAAGTGTGGAATTAATGTACTCAATGTACATTGAGAATTAAGATTCTCAATGTACACCCTATAACGATACACTGAGTAAAACGGAGAATCTCATGATCGTCCCTCAAAGTAGATTAGCGTTGATTAGAAGTGCAATGCCACAGCACCATAGAGTTATATGGTGGACTACTGCTAGTGCAGGATCATAAAATGCTCTGGTTCATATACGTTGAAGCTGGGTGACCCCTTCTTCCTTTTGTACCATAGTCTGCAATGTCAGGGAGGGTCGACATTGGGACGTAACACATTTGTCAGGATTTCCTGTATTGTCATTGCTGATAAGTATCAAACATGCTCCCTAGGGATACTGACATGTCCACTTGCACCACGTGTAACAATTTGGCAATGGTGGCTGCTTCCAAACTGAGAATCGAGCAAAAGGAAAATAATGAGGCATGAGTACCCAAAAGATTCCGCCAAGAATCAGTAAGCTCGTTAATTTGCAAACCGAGTGCTTGAAGGGCTTTGTAAATGAAGTATATTTTGTACTCTGGCAGGATTTATGTTTTTCTTTTCATGCCATTGTGCGATTTATTTGGAAGACGTCTAGCGTCATATTTGGAGCACATCATAGCCTTTACTGGTTCTAAACTGCTTATTATTGACCTGATGAGAAGTAATGGCACCCTTAGGGCTGTAAGTCCCATAATATACAGAGAAAATGATGTCATTTATTATCCTTCTCAATCCTATCATTTTCTCTCCTGTGGTGCGTTCTGTTATGTGGGACCCATGTTGGAAGAAAATGGCTTGTCACAATTCTCCTTTTTGTGAGTTTTGTGTCAATGTTAATTTTCCACATTTCCACATATATTGAAATACTTTAATCTCATGAAGCTTATTATAAATTAATTAGCAGCCCTAGATCTATTAATGCTTTTTTTCCCAATTATACTTTGACCGCATCATCTACTTATAGGTTATTTCTGTCCATATCTCTGATAATGCAAGCTGTTTCAGGCAGTTTTAATTGCGAATAAGTGCTGAACCAACTAGTTCAGTGTTGCAGTAAAGTGATTAAGTAAGTAAGTAAGTTTATTGGCCAAGTATTCACATACAAGGAATTTGCCTAGGTGCTCCGCCCACAAGTAACAACATGACATACAGTGACAGTTACAAATGACTCAGAAAACACTGAACATTAACAATAATAATAAGACATTAATGATAAAACCCCATTGATCAAGCATGTGAACCAACAAAACACCAGATCAAAGGGAGGCTACAGATTTTTGGCTGTTGAGTAGAGCAACTACTCGTGGATAAAATCTGCTTGTTCCCCAATGTTGAACAAATTCCGAACTGGGCCATTCAAAGAAGCATCTCCAAATCAACCAAAATATTAAGATCAAAAACAAAATCAAGCGATACGGGGAGAAAACAGGAACGGGGTACTGATTTTCAATGATCAGCCATGATCATATTGAATGGTAGTGTTGGCTCGAAGGGCCGAATGGCCTACTCCTGCACCTATTTTCTATGTTTCCATGTTTCTATATCCAACCTCATCCTTGTTAAGCACAGTTGGGGGGCAGTGTTAGCTGTGAGGAGGATGCTAGGAGACTGCAAGGTGACTTGGATAGGCTGGGTGAGTGGGCAAATGTTTGGCAGATACAGTATAATGTGGATATAATGTGAGGTTATCCACTTTGGTGTACATAAATAGGAAAACAGACTATTATCTAAATGGAGGCCGATTAGGAAAAGGGGAGATGCAGCGCGACCTGGGTGTCATGGTACACCAGTCATTGAAAGTAGGCATGCAGGTACAGCAGGCAGTGAAGAAAGCGAATGGTATGTTAGCATTCATAGCAAAAGGATTTGAGTATAGGAGCAGCGAGGTTCTACTTCAGTTGTATAGTGTCTTGGTGAGGCCACACCTGGAGTATTGCGTACAGTTCTGGTCTCCAAATCTGAGGAAGGACATTATTGCCATAGAGGGAGTGCAGCGAAGGTTCACCAGACTGATTCCTGGGATGTCAGGACTGTCTTATGAACAAAGACTGCATAGACTCGGTTTATACTCTCTAGAATTTAGGAGATTGAGAGGGGATCTTATAGAAACTTACAAAATTCTTAAGGGGTTGGACAGGCTAGATGCAGGAAGATTGTTCCCGATGTTGGGGAGGTCCAGGACAAGGGGTCACAGCTTAAGGATAAGGGGGAAATCCTTTAGGACTGAGATGAGAAGGAATTTTTTCACACAGAGAGTGGTGGGTCTCTGGAACTCTCTGCCACAGAGGGTAGTTGAGGCCAGTTCATTGGCTATATTTAAGAGGGAGTTAGATGTGGCCCTTGTGGCTAAGGGGATCAGAGGGTATGGAGAGAAGGCAGGTACGGGATACTGAGTTGGATGATCAGCCATGATCATATTGAATGGCGGTGCAGGCCCGAAGGGCCGAATGGCCTACTCCTGCACCTAATTTCTATGTTTCTATGTTTCTTGTCGACTGTAACTCAGTGAAAGACAGATATGAAAATCGGAGTTCATTAAAAACTTTGCCTTATCCTATGTTTCCCTTGGAACTGAATATATCAATTCAATTCCTTTCACGGTCGGGTTCAGTGGAGGCTCTCTGCCAGTTCCTTCAACAATGTCAGTACATGCGTCAGGTCTTTTAAATGGATTTCTAATAACAATTTGACTTTACAAACGGCACGCATCTTAATATTGCAATGTTGAATCTTAAGATAAGAATTCATATGTTGGTCTCCTTATGTTCAAAACAAATGAGTTAACACAGCCAGTAAACTAAAAGCAACAAGAATGTCAATCATTTGTGTGCTGATATCACATGAAATGTCTGAGACCAAATCATTTTTACTTATCCTGCCCATATCCTAATTTTCGTTATGCCCTGTTCAGTCATCGCCTTTGGAAAGCAGATTTCTCAGTTCTAAAATTCTCACCCATTTTCAACATCCTCCATGGCACTTCCCCCACTTTTTCCAGTAATCTGTAATCACCTCTAATTCCAACTGCTGCAGCATCGCTGCTGACTAAGTCCCTAGTTACTTGCTGGAGCTCACTATGTAAAAAAATCTGAGCCTCTCTCTTTCCATTTAAGACACAGTTAAAAGTTACTTATTTTCCTGAGCATTTGGCTATCTGCCTTAATGTGACCTAATGTCGCTCAGTAGCAAATTTTGCTTTCCAGCAGTCTCGTGGACAGACGGCAGTCCTGGATGTGTTAAATTCTAATGTAAGTGCAACTAGTTGAAATGTTGCTTAATGTTCAAGTTATTGCAGTCACACATCGTGCCTCTTTGTTTAGCGATGATAGAAGGGATGAAGATAGACACAGAAAAGCTCATGCTTGAGACCATTCTTCGGACCGATGGTCTGAAAAGACCGATCAGTCTGAAGAAGGATCTCGACCCGAAACATCAACCATTCCTTTTGTCTAGAGATGCTGCCTGTCCCGATGAGTTATTCCGGCTCTTTGTGTCTAACTTCAGTTTAAACCAGCATCTGCAGTTCCTTCCTACACATAGAAGGTCCATTGGCTCACAAAAAAACCTGCAGATGCTGGAAATCTGAAACAAAATTAAAACTGCTTTTTAAAACAACCTTTAACCTCTAACCATCAGGTTAGAAAAACTCCCCGACCTACTTGATGCCACGAGTACCTACAACTAGCATCACGACCCACCTACGACCTACCTACGACATCCTACGACCTCGTGACGACCATGCCGTGAGAATGAGTCAAGGGCAAACTCGGCAGAGGTCGTGAAATAGGTCGTGAAAGTGGGACAGGCCCTTAAGAGTGCTCGTTGAAAGGAAGGTGTAACCAACATAACTACTTAACAGTGTAACCTTTGAAACCTACAGGATCTGGCTCCAAATAAAATGATTTGGACCTGTCAATGATATCACATAAAGAAAAAGTTGCTCTGTAGGTGGATTTGATAAAAACCAAATTTGCATACGGTCAAGGTGACCTTCTCTATTAATTATGCGACCTGGTGAACTAACACAGTGGCATTTTTATTCCTCAGCCAATGAGTTGAGTAGTTCCTCAAGTTCAGCTCTGAGCATTGGTTTTGCCCAATTTTGTTCAAGGAATTAACAAAGTCATTTTCTAAACAGTGCCCAGATAGAATTGGTCAAATCCTTGTGAACAAGGACGATTCCCTTGAAGGATGTGCAGTCATGCATTAGTTTACTTCCAAAAGGCCATCAAGCCAGGCAAACTACACAGAATGCTAACTGTAGCACTTTCATTTGATTTATAGCTGAATCCAATTAGCAAAGCCTATAAAGCTCGGGCTAGTGTTTACTGGAAAGACCCAATCCTTAGTAAACCTTTACAGGCTATATATTAAATGTTGTCTTAAGTTAACAGTTGTAATGTATCTCTGCAGGTTTTGGTTTTAAATTCAATTGTCAACTTATGCACGCAGTCATTCTGCAAATAATGACCATCACTGCGAAGAATTTTGAGAAATAAAACAATCATTTCAACACAAATAAACCTAAACCATCTTTACAACAAGTAAAAATCATTTGGTCTCGGTCAATCCATGTGATATCAGCACCAAAGTGACTGAGATTCTTGTGTTAAAGAAGGAACTGCAGATGCTGGAGAATCGAGGGTACACAAAAGGCTGGAGAAACTCAGCGGGTGCAGCAGCATCTAAGGAGCGAAGGAGATAGGCGACCTTTCGGGTCGAGACCCTTCTTCAGACTGGTTAGGGATCAGGGAAACGAGAGATATAGACGGTGATGTGGAGAGATGAAGAACAATGAATGAAAGATATGCAAAAAAGTATCGATGATAAAGGAAACAGGCCATTGTAAGTTGTTTGTAGTGTGAAAATGAGAAGCTAGTGCGACTTGGGTGGGGGAGAGATAGAGAGAGGGAATGCCAGGGCCCGAGGGCTGAGGGAGAGGTGGGAAGGGGAGGAGACAGCAAGGGTTAACAGAATTGAGAAAATTCAATGTTTAAGCCCAGAGGATGCAGACTCCCCAAGCGGAATATGAGGTGCTGTTCCTCCAACTTGCGGTGTTGCTCACTCTGGCCGTGGAGGAGGCACAGGACCGAGAGGTCGGATACGGAATGGGAGGGGGAGTTGAAGTGCTGAGCCACCGGGAGGTCGGGTTAGTTATTGCGGACCGAGCGGAGGTGTTCGGCGAAGCGACTGAGATTCTTGTTGCTTTTAGTTTATTGGCTGTCTTAACGCATTTATGTTGAACATAAGGAGACCAACGTACGCATTACTATTTTGAGATTCAACGTTGCAATATTAAGATTGTGCTGTTTGTAAAGTTAAATTGTTACTAGAAATCCACGTTGCAAACCTTGCGCATGTACTGACATTGTCGGAGGAACTGACAGAGAATCTACTGAACCTGACTGTGAAAGGAGTTGAATTAACATATTCAGTTCCAAGTGAAACATTGCAGGTTAATGACTCTATTACCCCTTGCAGTATTCTAAATCTACATTGCATTTGCATGGTAATGGTGCTGGATCCAATGTCAGTTTTTTTTTTGTTTAGAGCTCCAGCGCGGAAACAGGTTCCTCAGCCCACCGAGTCCGCGCCGACCGCACATTAACACTACCCTACACCCACTAGGGGCGATTTTTACATGTTACCAAGCCAATTAACCTAAAAACCTGCACATCTTTGAAGCATGGGAGGAAACCGACCGGAAATCCTCGCCCAGTAACACGATCCTACG
>OY740782.1:14879056-15132430 GCA_963514005.1 Raja brachyura
ATGCAAACAGACCTCCGCCCATCAGTCATTGGAGGTGGGGAAGCCTGTCGGCACCTGGTGTTTTGCCAATGTTCATTGTACAGGGACCAGGTAAAAGAAAAACATTAGTAGATTTTCCCTCCCTCCTTACCCTAAGGCTGCTGAGCCAAACCTTCGCAAACTAAGGTTGCTAATGCCTTGCTTGAGAATAGTTAAAGTAAACAGTTCAAGATCTGATGGTGGACACAAAGAGTTGAAGTAACTCAGCGGGTCAGACAGCAGGAGTAAAGGAATAGCTGACGTTTGGGTCAAGACTCTTCTACAGAGACTCGACCCAAAACGTCACCTATTCCTTTTTTCCAGTCATGCTGTCTGACCCGGTGAGCTACGCCAGCTTTTTGCATCTATCTTCGGTTTAAACCAGCATCTGAAGTTATTTCCTACACAGTCAAATTTAGTGACCATACCTGGGCAATACCTTGAATTTCAGAATCTAGTTTATACATACCGATTCAATCATTGCAATTTTCTGGAATAATTACATTGCTCTTGCTATAGTTTGTTTATTCTGCCCCTTAAGTGGACTGATCATTGGGTAAATCGACTATTTGCAATAAGAACTGATTATAAATAAACATGTCGGGAAAGGAGCAGAGAAGTGGAGTTTGCCAGATGGGATGTGGAGATGGTGCAGGGATAAGGAGCTGAATGCCTTACAGCGCTTGCAGCGCCGGAGACCCGGGTTCGATACCGACTACGGGTGCTGTCCATACGGAGTTTGTACGTTCTCCCCGTGACCCACGTGGGTTTTCTCCCAGATCTTTGGTTTCCTCCCACACTCCAAAGATGTACAGGTTTGTAGTTTAATTGGCTTGAAGGTAAATTGTCCCTAGTGTGTGTAGAATAGGGTTAATGTGTGGGGATTGCTGGTCAGTGCGGACTCGAAACTTGATTTTAAGCAACTTCAATGTGAATCTGTGGAGTCCTCCATCTAATAACCAAGCTGGACATCATGAATCCTGTCCTGAAAAATCAACTGTGTTTCACTTTCCACGGATGCTACCTGGTCTGTTGTGCATTTCCAGCATTTTCTCTTTATGTTTCATATTTCCAAACTCTACGGTGTTTGGACTTTCATCTTCCTTCCACCCTATCTTTTCAAGCTTGGAACTTGCTTTATATTGGAAACAACTGAAAAAGGCCTGAACAAATTAATCTTGGTTGGCCTTAAGGGCCTGTCCCACCAGCATGCAACTCCATGCGATGTGCGCGACATAACGTGGTCGCTTGAGCCATCCGGCGTCGCGGGGCCGGACCCACTTCGATCGCCGGAGCCGTGTGGAATTGTGCGGAGTTCGTCCCAACATTGTTCAAAAATTCCGCGCGGCAACGGCTTGTTGGCTCGCAGTCGCCTCGACGCATTACGCACCGCCTCGACATCGTGCCTCCGTGAACCTATCTGTAGGTGCCTCCGTGACCCTCTGTGTGTGTGGCTCCATGACCCTCTCTGTGTGTGCCTCTGTGCCCCTCTCTGTGTACCCCTCTCTGTCCTGGCGAACTTACCTTTTAAGACTTCGCTCCAAGTTCGCCTCACTTTGCGCCGCGTTGCGCCACTCACCCGACCTCCGCGCGCCCCCTGCTGCCGGTTTGGTCGTGCTTGCCGCATGCAGGCGCATGCTGGTGGGAACGGGCCCTGTACAGGGATCACCCGACCTCCGCGCGGCCCCCGCTGCCGGTTTGGTCGCGCTCACCGCATGGAATCGCATGCTGGTGGCACAGGCTCTTTACACACATAAACTACACACATGTGAAGACAGGAACCCCACAGATGCATCGAGTACAGATTCCCCTTCTAAGAGCACACTTGCATATGGAAATGTGTAGGAAGGAACTGCAGATGCTGGTTTACACTGATATTGAGCATGTTTCTTAAGTGTGGATAGACACAAAATGCTGGAGTAGCTCAGCGGGACAGACAGCATCTCTGGAAAGAAGGAACGGGTGACGTTTTTGGTCGAGGCCCTTCTTCAGACTGAAAGTCACGGGAGAGGGAAACGAGAGACCCGGGTTGGGGGAGACGTGGGTGGGGGAGGGATGGCGAGAGAGGGAATGCAGGGGTAACCTGAAGTTCGAGAAATCAATATCCAGCATCTGCAGTTCCTTTTTAGTTTAGCTTAGAGACACAGCACGGAAACAGGCCCTTCGGCCTGCCGAGTCTGCGCCGACCAGCGATCCCCGCACACTAACACTATCCTACACACACCAGGGACAATTTACATTTTCACCAAGCCAATTAATCTACAAACCTGCACGTCTTTGGAGTGTGGGAGGAAACCAAAGATCTTGGAGAAAACCCACGCAGGTCATGGGGAGAACGTACAGACTCCGCACAGACCAGCACCTGTGGTCAGGATTGAACCCGGGTCCTCGGCGCTATAAGGCAGTAACTTTACCGCTGCGCCACCATGCCACCCTCCTTCCTACACATTTCTTTAGTGAGGTTCAGCTTTCCGGCAAAGCGCTATTGAGGGCCTTATAAATGATCTAGAAGTGAACTTATCTTTTAAGATATGGATGTACAGCCAAAATAGACAAGCTTCATTTTTGTCACAATATAAACGAGGACCAGATCAAATGCCAGTGTCTGTGGGTCTTTTACATGTGGGTCAGAAAGCACTTAAAAATAAAATAATTAAAAAATAGTTGTTGTGTGGATATCTTTTTTAAAGAGAGGCACTGGCACATTCAAAGGTTCAGCAAAATGGCATAAATCATTAGGTGTAAAATAACATTCTATACTGATTAAAATTAATGAGCTGCGCAGATTCATTCTAAGCTTCTGTTGCCATTAGAGTTGTTGTCGACTTTGTTTAAGTTGGAACAGGAGGACACTGTCCTCTTCATTTAACGATCTGCGAACAAAAGATCAGCGGGCTGGGAGGAGGCAGATTAGGCCCAGCAGGTTGTCTTTAACCATTAAATAATCAAACAAGGAACAGCATGTCTCTGGCAATGGTGGAGTTGACACACGCTGTGAAGGTCTTTGGTTAGACAAACTAAAGCCCAATAAGCACTGAATGCGACACAAACCAACGTCACTGTCGGACCGCCTGCAGCATTCACGTTCCCTGGTGAAATGCTGCCCAGTCCAGAAAGGAGCCCACTGCCTGGGAAAAGAGTGCAGCCTTGCACAGTACAAAGCTGGCTTCGGAAAGCAAGCTTCTGCCACAGATGCAGACACAAAATGCTGGAGTACCTCGGTGGGACAGGCAGTATCTCTGGAGAAGGAATGGGTGACGTTTGTCCCTCGTGTGTAGGATCTTGTCAGTGCACGGGGTG
The DNA here is from genome assembly GCA_963514005.1 of Raja brachyura. The sequence goes on from OY740782.1 coordinate 14,882,375, forward strand.
ATCGCCGGTCGTACTGTATCTTTAAGTACTTAAGTAGTTAGGCTTCCGCCACAGAGGATGTTCCGAATGTTATTGTTTCACGTTTTGGTAAAACAAGATCACGCTCTTTAGTTATTACTAGACCAGCTTCACACGGGAGGGCTGGTCCCCCAACACAATATTCCACCTCTCCACCAATTCCAATATACACACACACATTCACACAGACACAGACTCACACACACTCACACACTCACACACACACACACACCCTCCACCTCACACAAACACTCACACACATACAATCACACACATAGACTCACTCATGCACGCACACTCACTCACACACACATACACTCACACACACACATACATTCACACTCACACATACACACTCACTCAGACGCACACACAGACTCACACTCACACACATACACTCACACATACACTGACACAGACTCACACACACTCACGCACACACACTCACACACACACACACACTCACACACACGCACTCACACTCATACACACACACTCACACTCACACACACACTCACACACACACTCACACAGACCCACACACACACAATCACACACACACACACACACATACAATCACACACACACACAGACTCACACACACACACACATATACACTCACACGTACACTCACACTCACACTTACATACATACTCACACACTTACATACACACTCACACACATGCACATACACACTCACACTTACACTCACACTGACTCACACACCATATATATGACAATAAACTTTCTTGAATCTACTCACACGGCTGAGCGCGGCCTCTCTACTGTGGGGCTTCCGCAGTCAGCGGCACTTCCGCAATCAGCGTGACCTCTGCACTTACCGGAAATTACGCAATCAGCATGACCTCTGCACACACCGGAAATTATGCAATCAGCATGGCCTGTCCACTATGCAGAAGTCACGAAATGAGTGGGACTTTTGGACTAAACACAATCGGACCTAATAAAGCATTTATTCCTTCCAAACACAGTCGGACCTAATAAAGCATTGCAGTTTCAAGCACAGGCAGGGCAGCAGGCCAAACATCTCATGGCATTGTCATTTCATTTCATTTCATTTCCAATTAAGCATTGCACTTTCAAGCACAGGCAGGGCAGCAGGCCAAACAACTCATGGCATTGTCATTAAGGACTAACAAATCATTTATTGCAAGTACATTGCAGACTCACAGTTCAGTTGATTCACAGCTTAGAATGACAGTCGTGGCCTCTCTCTCGTGATCATACAAAGTGACTGACTCACACCCAGGCATCCGGGATTTTATAGTCCTGCCCCCACCCCGCCCCAGAAGGGGCATTACCTTCATCGCGAGACAGGCGAGAGGACCAATCAGCTAATCTCAAGGTTTTTTTAAACACTCATAACTTTTTTCGGAGCTGGCTCAGAGGAAGACGACTGTGAGTAAGATGGCCAAAAAATCACAGCGATACACGGTAGCATTTTTCTAAAATCAATATACAGCGCAGATACGAAATTGTCAAGATTAGACTTTTAATTATATAAACATCGGTGGGCTGGGGCTACATTTATGAACCTGTTGTTGAAGACAAGCAGCAAAACTCTGCGGCGCACTTGAGGCACCCATTCATTATGAAGAAGGGTCTCGACCTGAATCGTTACTCATACAGAGATGTTGCCTGTCTGGCTCACTGAGTTACTCTGGAATTTTGTGTCAATCTTCGGTATACAACCAGCATCTGCAGTTCCTTCCTACCCATTAATCATCAGTTGCTTCTTAAGACCGGTGGGAGTGTGGTCTTTTTTCGCTTGATTAATAGCTTCCCTGACAGGGACAGATAGGCGTATTACCTTCATGTACTTATAATATTCAATTGTGGAAGAATGTTTTCAGATTAAGAAACTCTGCATTTTGTCATTCCACACATGCTTGCTGTCAGGTAAAGTAATTTATGAGCCCAATTTTCAAACAGGTCGGATCAACCTCAATCATTTTGAAACATACGCATGAAGGTTTCCAAGGCCTAACTACTTTAGAACTTGGAGACACAGTACGGAAACAGGTCCTTCAGCCCACCGAGTCCGCGTCGACCAGCGATCACCCCGTGCACTAACAAGATCTTACACACGAGGGACAATATACAATTTTACTGAAACTGATTAACCTTCAAATTTGTCTTTGGAGTGCAGAGGGGAAACTAGGTGCACCTGGAGAAAATCCACGCTGTCCCAGAGAGAATGTACATATTCCGCACAGGCTGCACCCACAGTCAGGATTGAACCCCGGTCTCTGGTGCTATAACATATAACAATTACAGCACAGAAACAGGCCCTCTCGGCCATTCCAGTCCATGCCGACCATTTATTTTCCCCTAGTCCCATCTACCTGCACTCAGACCATACCCCTCCATTCCCTTCCCGTCCATATACCTATCCACTTTACTTTTAAATGTAAAAAATCGATCCTGCCTCCACCACTTCTGCTGGAAGCTCATTCCACACAGCCACCACTCTCTGAGTAAAGAAGTTCCCCCTCATGTTACCCCTAAACTTCTGTCCCTTGATTCTCATGTCATGCCCTCTTGTTTGAATCTTCCCCACCCTCAATGGGAAAAGCTTATCCACGCCAACTCTGTCTATCTCTGCAAGGCAGAAACTCCACCGCTGCGCCTCCGTGCCGTTCCAACTAGAATGGATCGTTGCTTTGAGGTCACAGATTATTCATGCTGCAGCTTGTACTTTTCTATGCACTTCAACTTAAGTTGGAATCTCTGGCTACAGCAAACACAGTTTGTCCTCTGCAGCTGCTTTTATATTGCGCGTGCAAAAGAATCAGCATGTAATAGAGGATTTTAATTCTGGGTAGAATCACATGCACTCATATTCTCTTTCAAACCAATAAAAGGATCATAAGGAATAGGAGTAGAATTATGCCATTCAGCCTATCAAGTCTACTCCGCCATTCAATCATGACTTATCTATCTCTCCCTCCTAACCCCATTCTCCTGCCTTCTCCCCATAACCTCAGACACCCGGACTAATCAAAAGGCACGTGGAGTTAATGTGTTATCCAACAACGCAACAGGTATGGTTAACTGTAATTTGGACCGACGTGGCCAGCAGAAAACACTAAACCTCCAGAGCGATTGGAAACCATTATCCACAGTATGGGTGCGTTTGCAACTGGTGTTACTCTCATTGTGTGACAAGGTGCTGGTTTACAAAAAACGACACAAAGTGCTGGAGTAACTCAGCAGGTCAGGCAGCACCTCTGAAGAACGTATTTCAGTTCACGACCGTTCTTCAGGGTCTGAAGAACGATAGAGATGTGAAATGTCACATATCCATGTTCTCCAGACATGCTGTCTGACCCGTTGAGTTACTCCAGGACTTTGCGACCTTTTTCTAACTGGGTTCAGCTTCAGTTTCAGTTTTAGTTTCAGTTTTAGTTTATTGCCGCATGTCCTGAGGTGCTTTTGTTGCCAGCCGGTCAGCGGGAAGACAATGCATGCTCTCATTACATGTTATGTTTGGCAATTTTATGGAAGTACCAGGTGAAGAAGACGGGGGGGGGCTCATTTGCAATTGGACTGCGGTGTATGAAGGATCGAGGATAAGGAAGGGGAATATATATGGGGCAGGAGAAGTTAAAAGGGGAAAATACTGGCGTGGTGATGAGAATGAGCGGCTGGATAAAATGGGGCATGTACTGCGAAGAAATTGGGGACAAATTATAATTATAACACAGAGTATGTGCTATAACACCAGGATAAGCGCTTAACCCAGAAAACCAAGTCCAAAGCCAAAATAGTATCAAAACTGAATATGCCAACTTATGCTACGGACAATAACTTACTCCATATGTAATAAACAGCTACCTACATGTTAACAAGCTTATATTTAAAAAAAACTGATTGTGTCGATGCAAGTATATCATTGGGGTTATCACGTGGGCACCTCCCTTCACTGGTGTTTCGTTGAGTTAGGCCCATGACACTTCAGGAAGCCTCAACAGTTTGTTCTGGATTCATAGAACAACCCCCCCCCTCAATAACTGCTCTCGCCACCAATGCTGCCAGTATCTTCCATTTATCCTAACCCATCATTAAGCTCGTAACGCCACAAATACCAACCTTAAAGATAAATGATGAGAGCGCAAGTGAAAAGTGACACATTTTTCTCATCACCCAAAAAGCTGCCATCTGCAATTCCACTGCACACAGAAGCATGGGAGGCACGGTGGCACAGCAGTAGAGTAGCTGCCTTACAGTGCTTGTCACGCCAGGGACCCGGGTTCGATCCTGACCAGGGGTGCTGTCTGTACGGTGTTTGTACGTTCTCCCCGTGACCTGCATGGGTTTTCTCCGAGATCTTCGGTTTCTTCCCGCACAGGCTTTGTATGTTAATTGGCTTGGTATAAATGTAAAATTGTCCCTAGTGTGTGTAGGATAGTATTAATGTGCGGGAATCATTGGGCGGTGTGGACTAGGTGGGCCGAAGGGTCTGTTTCCGCACAGCAGCTCTTAACTTCTTCTTCTTTTCGTGTCCATCTTGTTCCAAATGTTGGCCTCGCTGTCATCGATCGTCCGGAAAAGGCCGCAAGCTTCCGGCGACAATCAGTGGGAGCCATCACTTGTCGCAGTAGATGATGTTGGTAGCAGAATTAGCTCGGGATACTTCCAGTTTCCAGCCCCGCGACGTGGACACTTCTGCTATGGAGCCAGCTCTTAATTAAACGAAACTAAACCATGTCTTCTTTCATCAGCAACTGTAAGGAAAGAAACAAAAGTTGGAGCTGGAAGATCAGGATGGGAACAAGAAAGCCGGAAGCATAGCTGCACAGAATAGTGAAAAGCAGCAATGAGATAACACGCAATCGGCTTTCTTCTCTGTCTGTATCTGAGCCAAACCCTTGCAGTTAGTCGCCAAAAGCTGCTAGACCTGACCTGCAAAATCCTGTGCTGTCCAAACAGAGCATTCCTGGTCTTTCTAATTCACAAAAACAACAAAATGCTTTTAGCAACTGGCTCAGAAAGCCCACGGCCTCTGATAAGATCCTGGTATGTTAATACTCTCAACATTAAGAAGTGAGCTTCCAGCAAGGCGGAGGTTGTTTAAAACCCCATCAGTCGGAAGAAGGGTCTCGACCCATTCCTTCTCTCCAGAGATGCTGCCTGCCCCGTTGATTGTGTGTCTATTAGCATTAGCAAATAGCATTTTGTGTCTATCTTTAAAGGTTGTTTGCTGCCAGAATACTCTTCACAGTTGCATTTGCGTGAATTTCCACTTGCGTAAGGGAATGTTCCGTGCACATATACTTGCTCAGATATGGTGCCCAAAATTGTTCACAATATTCCAAATGCGGCCTGACCAGCGCCCTATAGAGCCTCAACATTACATCCCTGTTTTTGTATTCTCACCCTCTTTAAATAAATGCTAGCATTGCATTTGCCTTCTTTACTACCGATTCAACTTGCAGATTTTTTTTGTTGGCTCCTGTACCAGCATTCCCAAGTCTCTCTGCGCCTCCGATTTCTGGTTTCTCTCCACATTTAGAAAATAGTCTACCTCTTGATCCTAACTATGGTTGAATGTATGGGCAATGAGATGGCAGTAGCCTGGGAGAAAGGTTCTGACTGGCTACGCTATATATGCTTCCCATAATTTCATATACTCCATTCAGGTCTCCCTTCATCTTCCGATGCTCCAGAGCACTGCATAAACATTTAGTACCTTCAGCAACAGACTAGTTCGACCAAGATGCAGTGCGGAACGCCACAGGAGATCCCTTCTCCCTGTAGCTATCAAACTGTGCAACTCCTCCCCCTCCTGTCATGGGGTAGACTGAATCCCCTCCCCGCCCCCCCTCCAATCCTTGCATAACCCCAATCCTTTCCACTCGTCACTTTAATCTCATGTTTCATGCGTCTTGTTGTGTTTTATGACAGTTGGCAGACCAATTTCCCACCTGAGATGAATAAAGTTCTATCATATCTTATCGCAACATAAACTGTGAGCTGCCAGCTCTACTACACCAGGAGTTTGCATTAATGCCCTTGCTAATATGAGCATTGGCATGACGAATGCTGCATAAATACCACCAAGCCAACAAGTTGGGGAGGTCCAGGACGAGGGGTCACACCTTAAGGATAAGGGGGAAATCCTTTAGGACCGAGATGAGAAGGACTTTTTTCACACACAGAGTGGTGGGTCTCTGGAACTCTCTGCCACAGAGGGTAGTTGAGGCCAGTTCATTGGCTATATTTAAGAGGGAGTTAGATGTGGCCCTTGTGGCTAAGGGGATCAGAGGGTATGGAGAGAAGGCAGGTACGGGATACTGAGTTGGATGATCAGCCATGATCATATTGAATGGCGGTGCAGGCTCAAAGGGCCGAATGGCCTATTCCTGCAACTAATTTCTATGTTTCTATGTTTAACAGATACTATGGGACCGAGGTATACAGCTCTGTTTTATTTAATAAGATATTTAGAAAAAATGGCACTGGAATTTTCGAGTTCGAGTGAACTGTAAAAGCCCTGTCCCACGGTATGAATTCATTCCAAGAGCTCTCCTGAGTTTGCCCTGATTCGAACTCGGAGATTTACGGTAATGGCCACTCATCGGTACTCGGGGGTCTCGTGGACATTTTTCAACATGTTGAAAAATCTTCACAAGTCTTCCCGAGCTTCCCTGCCGTTAGCGAGTCTTCCCGAGTATCTGCCGTTAGCGATACGAGCCGCTAAGAGACATCCCCGAGCTCCGACGTACCCGCTACGTTCATTCTCCATGCTTACCATGTGTTTGATTTTTTTTAAACACAGGAGAACTCTTGGAATAAACTCGTACCGTGGGACAGAGCTTTAATTGTCCCAAATCTCTGGGAGCTGCAAGAGTTTTATAGTTTATCAGTCGAATTTTATAATTTTATAATTTGACTGAAGCACTCAATGTACGTGCTCATATGTGACAAAGAGTGTCAGCAGAATTGTTGGCCGTGGCTTCTGCCAAGTGTACCTTAATCAGCGATCAAAAAGCTAGAACTGGTAAGAGGGGTGGGGAGGTTTTTAAACATAGGAAAAGCTGTGGGAGGAGCAGTCGAATTATTAACAATGGGAAAATTCCTAGTAAAACCCACCTTCAATAGATGATGAGCAAATATTTTCTGCCTCGATCACAAAGCTCCTGCTAGTTGGCTTTTGACTATCTGCACTGACTGGCTGGACTCATGTCTTGTTTAGACCTGAATAAGCTTCAAATCTTCAAATCAGTGCCTTCAGTAAAGGGTCTGCCCCACTTTCACGACCTTTGTTACTCGTGGACATTTTTCATCATGCTAGAAAAAACGCCCCGACCTACTTGTTGCCACGAGTACCTACGACTAGCATCACGACCTACCCACAACCTACCTACGACCTCCTACGACCTTGTGACGACCATGCTGCGAGTATGAGTCAAGGGCAAACTCTGCAGAGGTCGTGAATTAGGTTGTGAAAGTGGGACAGGCCCTTTAGGCAACTCATGAATGTCCCTCCAACAATGCGTATTCTGCTATTTGGTTACCTGCTGCAAACAAACATTGACTTTGTAGCTCTGGACTTTCTTTCTTTCTGTCTTTCTAGCCAGACTCATTCATAAGGTCATAAGGAATAGGATTAGAATTAGGCCATTTGGCCCATCAAGTCTACACCATTCAATCATGCCTGATCTATCCCTCCCTCCAAACCCCATTCTCCTGTCTTCTCCCCATGAATCCTGGCACCTGTACTAATCAAGAATCTATCTATCTCTGCCTAAAAAATATCCATTGACTGGGACTACACAGCCTTCTGTGGCAAAGAACTCGACAGATTCACCACCCTCTGACTAAAGACATTTCTCCTCCTCTCCTTCCTAAAAGAACGTCCTTTAATTGTGAGGCTATGACCTCTAGTCCTAGACTCTCCCAGCAGTGGACTCTCCACATCCACTCTATCCAAGTCTTTCACAGTTCTGTATGTTTCAATGAGGTCCCCCCACATTCTTCTAAACCCCAGCGAGTACAGGCCCATTCCTTCTACCCTCTTTGAACAATGAGACAATCCATAGCTCTGTGTGGGAAGGAGCTGCTGTTGCTGGTTTACACCAAAAATAGACACAAAATGCTGGAGTAACTCAGCGGGAAGAAATGGGTGATGTTTTGCGTCGAGACCCATAACCCTATTGTCTTTGTCTTTATTCTCTTTACCCATCACCCCTTTGTTCGTCAATGTCTTATTTGAGTTATAGTCATTGATTGATTGATCCCAGGAATGAGTGGGTTAACCTATGATGAGGGTTTGTCAGCACTGGGCCTGTACCCACCGGAGTTTAGAAGAATGAGCGGGGACCTCATTGAAGCATACAGAATCCCTCCATACCCCATCCTTCCATTAACGTTACCTCATTATTACATGTTGATGTTGTTTTGTACCAACCAACAATTCCATGGTTGCATATTGGAGGAACAGCACCTCATATTTTGCTTGGCCAGCTTACAACCCAGTGGCATGATATTGATTTCTCTAACTTCAAGTAACCCTTCCATCAATTCTCTCTCTGTCTCTCGTTCACCCTAGTGGTCATACCAGTTTCATTGTCGTCCTGTCGAGTTTCACTGTCAGTAGAACCCGTGTGGGGCCAAACGACGTCGGGAATAAGAGGAAGGAGGTTCTGCAACGTGAGTTTAGAGAGTTAGGAAGAAGGCTGAAAAGCCGGGCTTCTAGGGTGGTTATCTTGGGATTGCTTCCTGTACTTCGTGCTAGTGAGGGCAGGACAGGGAGATGGGGGATCTGAATGTGTGCCTGAGGGGCTGGAGCAGAAAGCAGGAATTTAGATTTACGGACCACTGGGATCTCTTCTGGGGTAGGGGTGACCTGTACAAAAGGGATGGGTTACACTTAACTTGAGGAGACCCAAAATTCTGGCAGGCAGATTTGCTAGTACTATATGAGTAGGTTTAAACTAAATAGCGGGGGGGGGGGGAGGGGTTGACAAATTGGGAGCATGATGGGCCTGACCCACTTAGGTGATTTTCCAGGCGACTGTCAAGTTGCCGGCAGCCACCTGAAAAACCAGCAATTGGAACGGTGACTGTCAGAGTGGAACACACACACACACACACATACATTGATTCCTTCACCAACCCATTATGCAAGCGGGGGAAGTGCTGTATGCATGAAATTGCCATGGTGATAGAGACACGCCGCGATGAATATGAAGGTTGGCGCTGTCATTAAGACGGTGAAAGCACAGTGTACGGTAAGTCCTTTCATAGAGGGGGGGAGGAGGGGGGAGAAGGAGGGAAAAGGAATGGAGACAACCTTTAAGAAGCCAGAGATACAGGGCTGTGAATCTCGGCGGACATTAACATTATCGGTCGGTTATCCTAGGTTCTGTAAACTACTGCTTACGTTTTTTTTTCCCCAATGAGCCAATGAAATTCACCGGTCAGCACCGGCTACAACCTACGAGAACCTTTGAGAACCTTCGATCTCCCGCCAACCCACTAGGACCTCCTGGCGACCCACCTATGGCACGAGAATTCTCACTACTCACCATGGCGGCTTCATTCCAGTCGCCGCTGAGGCCGCGATTAGTTCCCAGAATGCGGGAACTCCTCACGACCATGAAGGCGACTCCCCACAAACCACTCGTGAACATGTGGCGGTTGCATAGTCCCCTGCAGTCGTCTAAAAAGTCACCTAAGTGGGACAGGCCCATGAGGATGGAGTTAAAGGGGAAGAGAGAACAGGAAAAGTTTCGAAAGACACCCGAATTAATGGGACGGAAAGTTGAAGAAGGGATAAGAGAGTAAGGTCAGGGCCAATACTGACTGGTGTGAGAGGGGAGGTGAATAGCGAAGTTAAAGTGTTGTTTATGAATGCGCAAAGTATAAGAAATAAAGTGGATGAGCTTGAGGCGCAGTTTGAAATTGGTAAGTATGATGTTGTGGGAATTACAGAGACATGGCTGCAAGAGGACCAGGGGTGGGAACTGAATATTCAGGGGTATACGTCCTATCGAAAAGAGACAGGTGGGCAGAGGGGGTGGGGTGGCTCTTTTGGTAAGGAATGAAATTCAGTCCCTTGCAAGGGGTGACATAGAATCAGAAGATGTATACGCATTGTGGATAGAACTGAGAAATTATAAAAGTAAAAAGACCCTATTGGGAGTTATCTACAGGCCCCCAAACAGTAGCCTGGATATAGGGTGCAAGTTGCATCAGGAGTTACAATTAGCATGTAACAAAGATAATGCTGCGGTGGTTCTGGAAGATATCAACATGCAGGAAGACTGGGCAAATCAGGTTGGTACTGGACCCCAAGAAAGGGAGTTTGTGAAATGCCTCCGAGATGGATTCTTCGAGCAGCTTGCACAGGAGTCTACCAGGGTGAAAGCAATTCTGGATTTAGCGTTGTGTAATGAATCAGTTTTAATAAGGGAAAGGAGCCATTAGGAGGTAGTGATCATAATATGATAATCTTCAACCTTCAATTTGAGAGGGAGAAGGTAAAATTGGAAATGTCATTAGTGCAGTTGAACAAAGGGGACTATGGAGCCATGAGGGAGGAGCTGGTGGCCAATGTTGACTGGAAAGAGACCCTAACAGGAATGAAGGTGGAACAGCAATGGCAGGTATTTCTGGGAATAATGCAGAAGGTGCAGGATCAGTTCATTCCAAAGAGGAAGAAAGATTCTAAGGGGAGTAAGAGGTGACTGTGGCTGACAAGGGAAGTCAAGGACAGTATAAAAATAAAAAAAGAAGTATAACATAGCAAAGATGAGCAGGAAGCCAGAGGATTGGGAAACTTTTAACGATCAAGAGAAGGTAATTAAAAAGACAATATGGGGAGAAAAGATGAAGTATGAAGGTAAGCTAGCCAAGAATATAAAGGAGGATAGTAAAAACGTCTTTAGGTATGTGAAGAGCATAAAATTAGTTAAGACAAATGTGGGTCCTTTGAAGACAGAAACAGGTGAATTTATTATGGGGAACAAGGAAATGGCAGACGAGTTGAACATGTACTTTGGTTCTGCCTTCACTAAGGAAGACACAAGCAATCTCCCAGATGTATTAGGGGACACAGGACCTAAGGTGACGGAGGAACTGAAGGAAATTCACATTAGTCAGGAAATAATATTGGGTAGACTGATGGGCCTGAAGGCTGATAAATCCCCAGGGCCAGATGGCCTGCATCCTAGGGTACTCAAGTAGGTGGCTCTAGAAATCGTGGATGCATTGGTGATCATTTATTAATGTTCTATAGATTCTGGATCAGTTCCTGTGGATTGGAGGGTGGCTAATGTTATCTCATTTTTTTACAAAAGGCAGGAGAGAGAAAACGGGGAATTATAGACCAGTTATCCTGACATTGGTGGTGTGGATGATGCTGCAGTGGACTATCATAGATGTACTAACAGCACATTTGGATAGCAGTAACAGGATCAGTGCGAGTCAGCATGGATTTACGTAGGGGAAATCATGATTGACTAATCTTCTGGAATTTTTTGCGGATGTAACAAGGAAAATGAACAAGGGAGAGCCAGTGGATGTAGTGTACCTGGACTTTCAGGAATCCTTTGATAAGATCCCACACAGGAGATTAGTGGGCAAAATTGGAGCACATGGTATTGGGGGTAGGGTGTTGACATGAACAGAAAATTGGTTGGCAGACAGGAAACAAAGAGTTTAACGGGTCCCTTTCAGAATGGCAGGTAGTGACTAGTGGGGTGCTGCAAGGCTTGGTGCTGGGACCGGAGCGGTTTACAATATACATTAATATACATCAATGATTTAGATGAAGGAATTAAAAGTAACATTAGCAAATTTGCAGATGACACAAAGCTGGCTGGCAGTGTGAACTGTGAGGAGGATGCTATGAGGATGCAGTGACTTGTACAGGTTGGGTGAGTGGGCAGATGCATGGCAGATACAGTTTAATGTGGATAAATGTGCGGTTATCTACTTTGCTGACAAGAACAAGAAGGCCTATTCATTTTCACCAGAGATGCCACCTGACTCCCTGGGTTACTCTTGCTTTTTATGTCTATCCATGGTCTATTTCTTCTTCTCACTCCTTTTCGAGCTTGTAAAGCAAGTGTTGGACATTTAAATTTTGCTCTATACTTTACATTGCTTTGCAAATATTGCCTGGAATGCCCAATTGTTTGACTATTTCTATTTGTTGTTGTTATTTATTCCTATTAATGTCTTTACTTGTTCGGAACAAATAAACAAATAAATATTTAGCGAGGTGTTGATCTGAGAAGGGGAAAGTGATTTATATAAACATAAATATTGATGGAAAAGGCTGAACTAGTAAAACTTGCGTTCTTTCCATTTGACAGCAAGGGAGTAGGGATGAGGTGCGGGAAGAGGGTGACAGGCAAGGGTGAGTCAGGACAACTTTTTAACATTTGACTCTCTCACCATATCTTCAAGCCAGCCAATTCCCAGCCTGGCAGTCGTTGTGGGAAATCTTCTGCTAATGTTATCAGTGCGGTCTATCAGCTGAGTTACTTCCCCTAATTTGGCAGCAAATGGTGTCCTTTACACTTCTCTATGTCGATCCCAAGTCGTTTGTGATTGTCAAAAAAAATGACTTCTGGCTGGGCCCGCAATGAGACAGAACGAGGCCTCTAACCCTGAGTGATGGGAATGACTTACATAATGACAGGGGGAAAAAAATTGTTTGTATGATCTGCTTGGTCGGTGTTTGTGAAGAAACCGAGGCTGCCCCATTAGTTGCCAATAATTATGACAAATTGCCCCCAGGTTCAACTGTGACGGCCTCCAGCAGATCTGCTGACAAGCTGCTCTGTGGTGGTGGGGTGATATTCAGCGAGTGATCAGCCTCACAATGGATGACAAGGATCATTAATGAAGCCTGAATAACAGCAGGTTTTAATGCAAGCCTGAGCCCCTTTGCTCAAAGGATTATTCAGTGGGTTGCTAGTTACACGTTCCAAACCCCTGCATACCTTACATGCTCTCTTGGTAACAATTTGCATTTGGAAATTAGTTTAGTTTATTTTACTATTGTCGCCACATGAACATCGGTACAGTGACTGCGTACTATCCCGTCAATGAAAAGACTGTATATGAATACAATCAAGCCCTCCACAGTGCACAGATAACTGTGGGTATAACACTTAGTGTAAGATACAACATTGAAGTCTGCTGAAGTCCAATTAGCGGCCTCCAATGAATAAATTCAGAGTCTGAAGAAGGGTCTCGACCCAAAACGTCACCCATTCCATCTCTGCAGAAATGCTGCCTGTCCCGCTGAGTTGCTCCAGCATTTTGTGTCTAACTCCGATTAAAGATAGTCTCCAATGAATAAAGTCTGATTAAATATAGTTCAAAGGACAGCACGACTAGCTTCACTTGATTTGGTCCTGTAATAAGTTAAACTTCCCGTGACCTTCCACCTCAGTTTAGTAAGAGGCCAGTTTGCGATTCTTTGCCTTGTGGGCAAGTACGAGGTTAAATAAACTGTCTCATGTGGTTTGTGGCTTTTGGCTTCATGTCGCAGCAGATTGACAGCTTTCTTTCACTGTGGGATGAATCAAATCAAGTCACAGACAAAACCTTTCAGCGCTGAACCCAGCAAGGATTCGCTGGGCCAAACGGCCTCCTTCTGTGCTGTAACAATTCAGTAATTACAGGATTCTTGTTGACTTAAGTCATCACAGCGGCAGCAAGTGGTCAAAACAATGTGCACCAGGGCGGAATTACTCAAATCCAGATCTGAGTATTAACTTTTTACTTTAGTTTAGTTTAGAGATGCAGCGCAGAAACCGGACCTTCGGCCCACCGAGTCCGCACCGACCAGCGATCCCCGCACATTAACACTATCCTACACACACTCGGGACAATTTACACTTATACCAAGTATCCAAATGCAAGCCAATTAACCTACAAACTTTATTAACACACGCATTAAATGTGTCAGACAGGTGTTTTGTTTAGAGATACAGGCCCTTCGGTCCACTGAGTCCATGCTGACCAGCGACCACCCCTTACATTAGTGCTGTTCTACACACCAGGGAAAATTTACAATTTTACCAAAGCCAATTGACCTACAAAACTGCACTTTTTTGGAGTATGGGAGCAAACCGGAACTCTCAGAGAAAACCCACGCAGGTCACAGGAAGAACGTACAAACTCCGTACAGACAGCGCCCGTGGTTAGGATCGAACCCAGGTCTCTGGCTCAGTAAGGCTTCTAATCTAGTGCCTCGCCACCAGTGTAATTGCCAGATCTGGCACTGAAAGAGAATCACCACATATTGTTGTACAGATGGATTTTGCTACAAAGTTGTCTACGTCCCACATATGGCATCAACAATGACAGGAGCACTAGAAATTGGCCTAGAAATCATATTACGTTGGGAAATATTTAATTAAGAGTATTGTGTTCACCTTTGGTCACCCGACTATTGGAAGAATGTCATTTAGCTGGAAAGAGTGCCAAGAAGATTTACATAGGTGTTGCAAGGACTTGAGTGTCTGAGTTATAGGAAGAGGTTGGGCAAGCTGGGACTTTATTCCTTGGAGTGCAGGAATGGCCTTTAGGAAGGAGATGAGGATGAACCTCTTTAGTCTCTCTCAGGGTGGTGAATCTGTGGAATCTGTGGAATCTAAGGGAAAAGATGGACTCTTGTATGATTAAAGTAAGAATCCTTATCTCAAATTCCTCCATTAACCTAAGGTCACCCAAATTTCTATTGCTCGTTACCTAATTTACTCCACATTTGTTCACTCATCTCAATCTTGTTGGCTGCTGGCCTCCTCTGGGATACAGAACATTGTACTTTATAAATTATCTTCCCTATCCTGCCTTCTCCCACAGTCCTCTAACTCATAGAAACATAGAAACATGGAAAATAGGGGCAGCAGGAGGCCATTCGGTCCTTCGTACCAGCACCGTCATTCATTGTGATCATGGATGATCATCCACAATCGGTAACCCGTGCCGGCCTTCTCCCCATACCCCTTGATTCCACTAGCCCCAAGAGCTATATCTGACTCTCTTTTAAATCCATCTAGTGAATTGGCCTCCTCTACCTTCTGTGGCAGAGAATTCCACAAATTCACAACTCTCAGGGTGAAAATGTTTTTTCTCATCTCAGTCTGAAATGACCTCCCCTCTATTCTTAGACTGTGGCCCCTGGTTCTAGACTCCCCCAACATTGGGAACATTTTTCCTGCATTAGCTTGTCGAGTCCTTTTATAATTGTATATGTTTCCATAAGATCCCCTCTCATCCTTCTAAGTGATAATGCTAAGTGGTCTATAATTCCCCGTTTTCTCTCTTGCTCCATTCTTGAAAAATGGGATAACATTAGCTTCCCTTCAATCCACAGGAGCGGATCCTGCATCTATAGAACATGGAAAAATGAACACCAATGTGTCCAAGATTTCTAGAATCACCTCCTTGAGTACCCTAGGATGCACAATGGGGGATGGGATGAAGAAAGGAAGAGGAGGAGCCAGAAGGCTGAGGGAGAGCTGAGAATGGGAGGAGACAGCAAGGGCTATGGGAAATTGGAGGTCAATGTTCAGGCCACTGGGATGCAGACTGAGGTGCTGCTCCTCCAGTGTCTACCTTTGATTTTCCAGCATCTGCAGTTCCTTCTTGAACATGAAGCCTCACAGTCTTGAACGGGAGCATAAGAAAGAAATGGGAGGAATTTATAAATTCATTATCATGGATTGCTTCATCAGTAACAAGCATTCTTTTACCATGCAGAGAAAAATTGGTCAGCGCACCTCTAAAGGACAGGTTGCAGAAGGAAGGACACGAGGTGCAGTCAAAGTAAATTGTGGGAACATTTTGACATTATCTTTAGCCACTGGCCAAAGTGTATTTGATTTACAGTTGCATCAATAGAATGTCAGGTCACAGTACACTCTTAGTTTAATGCCCTTAAATACAAACTATTCAATTTCCAGATAAATCAATTTTATTGAGAAATGCTGCTTGAAGTTTAAGTGTTGGCCATAACATGCTGATATGTGTTGTCCATATGCTTGAGCCTTTACAAACTATACCTCATAGTATAACCTTTGATATCTTGCTAGATGTATTCATAGACATTACCTTTGCTTGAGCGGATGACAATTCGGCGACCTACCTTACTAAATACGAATGGCCGAAGATCTGTAATGGTTTCTTTGTTTCTGGGTCCTTTTCTTAGATTAGTCTCAGTTAAAGTTATGAGAATGATAAAAAAAAATGATGATTTGGAGTTTCATTCTATTTCTTCCACTTAAAGAAAGTGGAATTAAGAACATTATTCACCGTTTAGTTAAGTTAAGTTAAGTTAAGTTAAATTTAGTTTAGATGAACAGCGCGGAAATAAGCCCTTCAGCCCACCGAGTCTGCGCTGACCAGCAAACCCCATTATATAGCACACACTACACATTGGGGACTGTCGAGAACACTGCTATTTGTCGTGAGTTGACGATCTTCAATATAGGATGTTTCAACAGTAGCCGTACCTCTATTTTCTTCAATAAGAAATGGCATCAAAGAGCCTGCAAGCATCTCTGTATCATGACACACGTTTCTTGTTAAATTCATTCAATTAATTAAGGCGTCACGGTGACCTAGCGGTAGAGCTACCGCCTTACAGCGCCAAGGACCCGGGTTTGATCCTGACTACGGGTCCTGTCTGTACGGGGTTTGTACGTTCTCCCAGTGACCTACATGGGTTTTCTCTGAGATCTTCGGTTTCCTCCCACACTCCAAAAACGTACAGGTTTGTTGGTTAATTGGCTTGGTGTAAATGTAAAATTGCCCTAAGTGTGTGTAAGGTAGTGTTACTGTGCGAGGATCGCTGGTCGATGCGGACTCAGTGGGTTTCAGCGCTGTGTCTCTAAACTAAACTAACCTAAATTCAACACTCTGTCCCTCGTCACCGAGAATCTGTCCAATTGACCTTTTCATGTGATCCTTTCGTGCAACTGGCAGCAAGCAGGGTTTGTGATTTGGCAGCATTAACCTCACCTGGAGGTCTTCTAACCTGAAGGGATTACAGTAGATACACAACTCCCATCACCATCCATCAGTGCATTACCACACAGCACAGAACCACCCTCTCGTATTCTATGAGAATTCTAACGACACTGGCGCTTGAATATTGCACGTTGCCCAAATTATGGAAAATATGCCTTCGATTCTGTTGTTCAGATCTTGCCTGATTTAATTCAATCAAAGTACTGCTATCCCTCCAAGCATGTACTGTACTGATATCGCCTTCGAGCAAGAACAAGATGTTACAGTCATTAACAACATGAAATGTTTTTTATGCATCAATAGGTCAGGCCAGTAACACACCTGGAATGTAATTAAAAGCATTTTGATACAATTGAGATTGATACAATGTTGTTGCAATTTGTTTATTCATGGCAATCACAGTTTTAATTTTTAATTTTACAGATACAGCGCAGAAACAGTCCCTACGGCCCACCGGGTCCGTGCCGTCCAGTGATCCCTGCACATTAACACTATCCTACACCCACTAGGGACAATTTTTACATTGATACCAACCCAATTAACCTACAAACCTGTACGTCTTTGGAGTGTGGGAGGAAACCAAAGCTCTCGGAGAAAACCAACACAGATCACGGGGAGAACGTACAAACTCCATACAGACAGCACCCGTCGTCAGGATCGAACCCGGGTCTCCGGCGCTGCAGCCACTTTAAGGCAGCAACTCTACCGCTGCGCCACCGTGACCGCCCGTTCAGTGTGTTGCTGAACGGCAGAAAAAAAGATCTCCTGCTTAATTGCTGCAGGAAAAGTCGATTCTGAAAAGCAATTCCATCGTTAAATATCATAAAGGGATAATATACCATTTTCACTGTTTCCTTATAAAGGGCCTGTCTCACTTTCATGACTTAATTCAAAACCTCTGCTGAGTTTAAAGGACCTAAAAAAAAAAAAATCAAGATCATGTTTATCTACGAAATCCTACGACCTTCCACAACTATGTTCACAAACTCCTACGAGTATGTCTACGAATTCCCACGACTATTTTGATGCCCTCCTTATGAGTAAAACGTTGCAATTTCTTCCATCCCGACCATTGTTTTACTCGTGGACATTTTTTATCGGGCTGGAAAAAACGTCCCGACTTACCTGATGCCACGAGTACCTACGGCTGGCATAACGGGCCGCTACGATATATCTACGAGCTCCTACGACCTTGTTACGGACATTCTGTGAGTTTGAATCAAGGGGAGAACTCGCGAGAATTCGTGAATTACCTCGTGAAAGTGGGACAGGCCCTTTACAAAGAGGTTGATTAGCCCATCGGGTCCATGCTGTCTCTCAGAGCTTTGCCATCAATCCCTTCTCCCCACACACGAAGGCACTGAGCGCTGGAGTAGCTCAGCGGGCCAGGCAGCAGCTCAGGAGAACACGGGAGATGTTTTGGGTCAAGATCCTTCTTCAGACTTATTGGGGTTGGGGGATGAGAGAGAAAACTAGAAGAGAGGAGGGGCAAGGCAAAACCTGGCAGGCAACGGGGGGGGGGGGGGTTACTTGAGAGGCAGGTGGGTGGACAAAGACCTAAGATGGTTTGGGAACAGCTCCATCCCAGACCGCAAGAAATTACAGCAAATTGTGGACACAGCCCAGGCCATCACACAAACCAACGTCCCATTTATTAACTTAATTTACATCTCACACTGTCAAGGCAAGGCCAGCAGCATAATCAAGGACGAGTCACACCCTGGCCACTCCCTCTTCTCCCCTCTCCCATCGGGCAAAAGGTACAGAAGAGTGAAAACGCAAACCACTATATTCAGGGACAGTTTCTTCCTAGCTGTTATCAGGCAACTGAATCATCCCCCCACAACCAATGAGCAGTGCTTAACTATCATCTACATCATCGGGGACCCCCGGACTAACTTTGATCGGACTTTGTTGATTTTACCTTGCACTAAACGTTATTCCCTATCATGTATCTATATATTGTAAATGGATTGATTGTAATCATGTATTTTCCTTCTGCTGACTGGTTAGCACTCCACAAAAAGCTTTTCACTGTACCTCGGTACACGTGACAATAAACTAAACTGAAAAAACATCTTTCATCTTTTCATCTCTGACCAACTATCTACCTACAGAATAATCTTCCTCATCGATGTTTGGCTATTACGTGCCAGGCTTTGCCTTGCCCCTCCTCTATTACAACCTTCTACCCCTCTCTATCACACTCTGTGTAGGAAGGGATGTTTAAATCGAAGATTGATACAAAATGCTGGAGTAACTCAGCGGGACAGGCAAAATCTCTGGAGAGAAGGAATGGGTGACGTTTCTGGTCGAAACCCTTCTTCAGACTCTATCCGAAGGAGGGTCCCGATCCGAAACATCACCCATTCCTTCTCTCCAGAGATGCTGCCTGCCCCGCTGAGTTACTCCAGCATTTTGTGTCCATCTTCAGCAGTCTGAATCTTCTTTTGCAAACCAGTACCTGCAGTTCCTTGTCTCTACGTCCCACCTATGCTCCCTCCCCTCCCCACTTAATATCCTATAACCTAATTTTCATTCAAAATTAGCCTTTAGGTTTGCAGTGTGTGCTGCACAGCTTTACAAATCTTCTTTCACTAGAGGTCATTAATTGCAATTTTTATTTATTTTTTAATTGTAATTAATTAATTAGACACGTGAAGCTAATTGCATGAAACTGTTTCGTGTGAAACTGTCGCAATTGGTCATTAAATTTATGGTTTGTTCCCCCCCAACAGTTTTTAGAGATTTAAAAAAACTTAAATTGAATAGTTTCTTCCTTAAAATTGTGAAAAAGTAAAATTGAATTTCACCAATGATTAATTTGAAACCAATGAAATATTAAACAAATATTTTTAATTAATTAATTCTTAATTTCTCCCTAACCCACTAATCAGCATGTTTTGGGGTTGTGTGAGGAAACTGGAGCACCCCAGGGGAAACCCAGGTACTCACAGGGAGAATGTGCAAAGCCCCCACAAGCAACTGTGTAGGAAGGTGCTGCAGATCAACAAAGATAGACACAAAATGCTGGAATAACTCAGCAGGACAGACAGCATCTTTGGAGAGAATAGACAATAGACAATAGGTGCAGGAGTAGGCCATTTGGCTCTTCGAACCAGCACCGCCATTCAATGTGATCATGGCTTATCATCCCCAATAAGTACCCCGTTCCTGCCTTCTCCCCATATCCCCTGACTCCGCTATCTTTAAGAGCCCTATCTAGCTCTCTTGAAAGTATCCAGAGAACCGGCCTCCACCACCCTCTGAGGCAGCGAATTCCACAGACTCACCACTCTCTGTGAGAAAAAGTGTTTCCTCGTCTCCATTCTAAATGGCTTACCCATCAATCTTAAACTGTGGCCCCTGGTTCTGGACTCCCCCAACATCGGGAACATGTTTCCTGCCTCTAGCGTGTCCAAACCCTTAACAATCTTATATGTTTCAATAAGATTCCCTCTCATCCTTCTAAACTCCAGAGTATACAAGCCCAGCCGCTCCATTCTCTCAGCATATGACAGTCCCGCCATTCTGGGAATTAACCTTGTAAACCTACGCTGCACTCCCCCAATAGCAAGAATGTCCTTCCTGAAATTAGGGGACCAAAACTACACACAATACTCCAGGTGTGGTCTCACTTTGCTCTTTGCTCCTATATTCAACTACACTTGTTATGAAGGCCAACATGCCATTCGCTTTCTTCACTGCCTGCTGTACCTGCATGCTTACTTTCATAGATTGATGAACAAGGACCCCCAGATTCCCCTTTTCCCAACTTGACGCCATTTGGATAGCAATCTCCCTTCCTGTTTTTGATATCAAAGTGGATAACCTCACATTTATCCACATTAAGCTTCATCTGCCATGCATCTGCCCACTCCCCCAACCTATCCAAGTCACCCTGCATTCTCATAGCATCCTCCTCACAGTTCACACTGCCACCCATATAACCATATAACCATATAACAATTGCAGCACGGAAACAGGCCCTCTCAGCCCTTCCAGTCCGTGCCGACCATTATTTTCCCCTAGTACCATCTACCTGCACTCAGACCATACCCCTCCATTCCCGTCCATATACCTATCCACTTTACTTTTAAATGTTAAAATCGATCCTGCCTCCACCACTTCTGCTGGAAGCTCATTCCACACAACCATCACTCTCTAAATTAAAAAGTTCCCCCTCATGTTACCCCTGAACTTCTGTCCCTTAATTCTCATGTCATGCCCTCTTTGTGTCATCTGCAAATTTGCTAATGTTACTTTGAATCCCTTCATCAAAATGGGGAATGGGCGACGTTTCGGGTTGAGACCCTTCTTCGGACTGTGCAGGTGAGCATTGACTGGGGACATTGGAGATATGGGGCAGTGGCACTATCAGCCCTGCAACGCTACTCCTCCAGAATCCGGTCTCCATCCTATGCCAATGGTTTGAAAACCCACCTGCTGTCCCAACCAGTATGGTCTTTGATCTCCCACAAAACAGATCCCTGACTCACAATGTCAAGTGTGGTAAATTATGGACATAATTGAATAGAAAATTGGGAGGAACCCGCACGCAAGCTCTTATTACTCATGTAGAGGCTAATTGTATTAAACTATGTCGTGTGAAACTGTAGCAAGCGGTGAATGCTAAATTGGTCTTTAGATTCATGGTCTGTCCTGTACAGCTTTCAGAGAAAAAAAACAATCTTTTTAATTGAATAATTTCTTCCTTTAAATTGTGGGAAAATAAAATAGAATGTCACCAATGATTAACTTGAAATCAATGAAATATTTTTCAAAAATATTATTTTAAATCAATTAAATCTTAATTCTTCCCTAATCCATCAGTTTCCAGGAATTTTAAGACCAATTGCTCCCAAGCGATGCATACATATGAAAATGAACACAGATTATCGGAATATGTCAAAAAGCAAGTATAGGATTGGTGAAGTTAGACTCCTGGTACCACAAACCATGTGCATTGCAATCAGTCTGCTTACTTCTTTGTCAACGGCTTGCAATAACTATTACCCAGTTCTTCAAAGACTCAACATACACTGCTTCATATACCAGTGACCACAGCACTCGAAACATCACCCATTCCTTCTCTCCAGAGGTGCTGCCTGTCCCGCTGAGTTACTCCAGCTTTGTGCATCTATCTTCGGAGTAAACCAGCATCTGCAGTTCCTTTCTACGCAAACATGATGAAGTTCGTGTTGGAAGAATTGGTGGTAATTTGCATAAAAGATACACAAATGAAAAAAACAAAATTATGGTTAGGAGTAGACTACTTGGCACCTAAAGCTTGCTCCATGGTTTAATAACATCATTAAACTCAACTCCACATTCTTGTCTACCCATGGTAACATTCCCTTTCTCCATTCCATTTGTCCTGTTTTCACACCTTTTTCTTCCTTATCTATGTACCTCTCCCACGGCATCAATCTGAAGAAGGGTCCCGACCCTGAAACGTCGCCCATTCCTTCTCTCCAGAGATGTTGCCTGTCCCGCTGCGTTACTCCAACTTTTTGTGTCTATCTTCGGTTTAAATCAGCATCTTCAGTTCCTTCAGGCACATAACATTTCATCCCCCTTAGAAACATAGAAATTAGGTGCAGGAGTAGGCCATTCAGCCTTTCGAGCCTGCACCGCCATTCAATATGATCATGGCTGATCATCCAACTCAGTATCCGTACCTGCCTTCTCTCCATACCCCCTGATCCCCTTAGCCACAAGGGCCACATCTAACTCCCTCTTAAATGTAGCCAATGAACTGGCCTCAACTACCCTCTGTACCCTCGCTTGTCAAGAAATGAGAACTACCTTAAAAACTATAAAAGATGTGGCTGCCGCTGCCCTATGAGAGAGAAAATTAAAAAAGCTTCATGATTCTCTAGGAGAAAATAAGTTCAACTCAACTCTTTCAACTCTTTAGTTGGTATTTAAATAGTGACCCCCCTGGTCCTAGATTCTCATATGAGGAAACATATTTTCCACATCCACCCTGGTAAAACCAATAAGTATTTCAATCACAAACTCTTTCCCTCTTCTAAACTCCAGCGGGTACAAGCCTAGCCTGTTCAACATTTCATCATGATAAAATGACATCAACTATATAATATATCTGCAATCTATTATCATGCTTCTATGTGAAAATTTGATCTACGACCAGAGAAAGCCACTGTGTTGTGTGGAGTGGTTTTAGTTGGGAGGATTTACTTTCAGTGGACTATTTCCAGATACACGAATATTGCTTGATGTTCATCTCTTAGACCTTTATTTAGTCCAATGGGGAAAGACAGGGACAGCGTCTTCAAGGTGTAAATCAGTTTAGGGCATATGAAATGGTAGGTCCAATAGGGCTAAACACGCTTCAAGGCACAGCTATTCACTGTGTGAGTCCTGCCTTGGTTTAACTTATCAAAGTGCACCAATTCGTATCTAGTCTGAGTTAAATTCCATCTGTCATTCCAAGGCCCACTTTCCCAGTTGATTTAGATCTTATTATATTCATAGATAACCTCCTTCACTGTCCACTGTCCCACCAATTGTGGTGTCATCCACAAACACTCTAATCATGCCATCCAGATCGTTAATACAAATGACAAACTATAGTGACCCAGCGCTGATCTTGTAGCACAGCATTGGTCACAGGTCTCCAATCTGATAAACAATATCCACAACCACACTTCAGCTCTTATCAACAAGCAAATGTTATACCCAGTTGCCTAGCTCGCCTTGGATCTCAAGTAATCTAACCTATCAGCCTGCCATGCAAAACCTTGTCGAAGGCTTTGCCAAAGTCTATTTCTATGTCTTCCCTTTCTGTTCAGTTTAGTTTATTGTCACGTGTTGACTGGTTAGCCCACAACAAAAAACTTTTGTTGTGTGCTAACCAGTCAGTAGAAAGGCAATATATGATTACAATCGATTCATTTACAGTGTATAGATACTGTACATGATAAGGGAATAACGTTTAGTGCAAGGTAAAGTAGCAATGTTACAAAATTTTGAGATTTTAAAAATTAAGTCTGCAATTTATCCCATCAAATAAAGCATAAAAAGAAGTTTAATTTGACACCTAATTCATTTTCATATCTTCAGTATTAAAAAGGTTATGGCCATTTTCATACTTGGAAATTAGCAACTTGCTTCCTGTTGCTTCTCCATTGACAACACAAAAGTTGTGATCGAGGACAGTCAAGAGCCCATAACTTTCTTAAAAATAAAGAGAACTGAAAGAAATTTTCAGTTATTATAGATTGAAGTAGAAAGAGACTAGTTAGAACAAATGTTGGTCCCTTGCAGTCAGAAGCAGGTGAATTGATCAAGGGGAACAAGGACATGGCAGACCAATTGAATAACTACTTTGGTTCTGTCTCCACTAAGGAAGACATAAATAATCTGCCGGAAATAGCAGTGGACCAGAGGTCAAATAAGATGGCAGAACTGAGTGAAATCCTGGTTCGCCGGGAAGTGGTGTTGGGTAAATTGAACGGATTAAAGGCCGCTAAATCCCCAGGGCCAGATAGGCTGCATCCCAGAGTGCTCAAGGAGGTAGCTACGGAAATAGTGGGTGCATTAGTGATAATTTTTCAAAACTCCTTAGATTCTGGAGTAGTTCCTGAAGATTGGAGGGTAGCTAATGTAACCCCACTTTTTAAAAACGGAGGGAGAGAGAAAACGGGGAATTACAGACCAGATAGTCTAACATCGATAGTGGGGAAACTGCTAGAGTCAGTTATCAAAGATGGGATAGCAGCGTATTTGGAAAGTGGTGAAATCATTGGACAAAGTCAGCATGGATTTACAAAAGGTAAATCATGTCTGACGAATCTTATAGAATTTTTCGAGGATGTAACTAGTAGAGTGGATAAGGGAGAACCAGTGGATGCGTTATATCTGGACTTTCAGAAGGCTTTCGACAAGGTCCCACGTAAGAGATTAGTATATAAACTTAAAGCACACGGCATTGGTGGTTCAATATTGATGTGGATAGAGAACTGGCTGGCAGACAGGAAGAGTAGGAGAGAACGGGTCCTTTTCAGGATAACAGGCAGTGACTAGTAGGGTGGTACACCAGTCATTGAAAGTAGGCATGCATGCGCAGCAGGCAATGAAGAAAGCAAATGGTATGTTAGCATTCATAGCGAAAGGATTTGAGTATAGGAGCAGGGAGGTTCTACTGCAGTTGTACAGGGTTTTGGTGAGACCACACCTGGAGTATTGCATACAGTTTTGGTCTCCAAATCTGAGGAAAGACATTCTTGCCATAGAGAGGGTTCAGAGAAGGTTCACCAGACTGATTCCTGGGATGTCGGGACCTTCATATGAAGAAAGACTGGATAGACTCGGCTTGTACTCACTGGAATTTAGAAGATTAAGGGGGGATCTTATAGAAACGTACAAAATTCTTAAGGGGTTGGACAAGCTAGATACAGGAAGATTGTTCCTGATGTTGGGGGAGTCCAGAACAAGGGGTCACAGTCTAAGGATAAGGGGGAATTCCTTTAGGACCGAGATGAGGAAAACATTCTTTACACGGAGAGTGGTGAGTCTCTGGAATTCTCTGCCACAGAAGGTCATTGAGGCCAGTTCATTGCTATGTTCAAGAGGGAGTTGGATGTGGCTCTTGTGGCTAAAGGGATCAGGGGGTATGGAGAGAAGACAGATATGGGATACTGAGTTGGATGATCAGCCATGATCATATTGAATGGCGGTGCAGGCTCGAAGGGCTGAATGGCCTACTCCTGCACCTATTTTTCTATGTTTCCAATTGTAGCTAATTACAAAATTCAATTACTAGATCTAAACATCTATCCATTTCTTAAGAAAAAATTAAAAAAAAATTGAAAGCCTAAGTAACCAATTAATATTCACACAATAATTCACAATATAACATGATTTTTAAATCTAATTGTCATTAATTTATAGGCCAAATTGAAGGAATTCAGTGTTTAATGCCCGTAAATTATTGGGCATTTTAAACAACTTGCGAGTGGGATTTTCTGGAACGCAATGTATTGGAACGTTGCGGTTGCAGTGAATTTAAACCCCATATCGGCAGGAAAAATACTTCCTGTTCGTACGGGGAATAAATCACCGTTTCGCAACATGAAATATTGATTAAGGTCATCTAAACAAGCAGGTTTATATGTAAAAATAAACAGCTGTCACTTACCTGTCCCCTACGTAAAATCCGTCCCCGTTGTCGGCGTTCACGGCATTAGGAGCTAATTTTTATTTTACTGCAGCGATAAAATAGTCGGGCTATTTATTTTTAAAAATTAGCTTACCGGCAGTCGGAACGAATCTCCCGAAATAGACCGCACTCCGACAAAAGAACGTTCCGGATGGCAAGGGGAAAACCGCATTTTAACCTCCCCCCCCCCCCCCCTTAAAGGCGCCAAAGTCACGCACACGACCAGTGACAGAACTGCAGCACCACTAAAGGTAAGTTTTGTAACATACCTAGGTAAAGCCAGTAAATTCCAATCAATGTTAGTCTGAGGGTCCCTGATGAGGTGGATACTCGTTCATCACTGCTCTCTGGTTGTGGTACCTGTGGTATTCAATTGCCCGATACCAGCTGGGAAGAAACTGTTCCTGAATCTGGCCGTTTGCATTTTCACACTTCTATACCTTTTGCCTGATGGGAGAGGGGAGAAGAGGCAGTGGCCAGGGTGCGACTCTTTCTTGAGGCAGAGTGAGGTACAAATGGAGTCAATGGAGGGGAGGTTGGATTGTGTGATGGTCTGGGCTGCGTCCACAATTTGCTGCAATTCCTTGTGGTCTTGGATGGAGCTGTTCCCAAACCAAGCTGTGATGCATCCTGATACAATGCTTTCTACGGTGCGTTTGTAAAGGTTGGTGAGAGTTGCAGGGGACATGCCAAACCTCTAAAGCCTTCTCAGGAAGTAGAGGCAATAGACAATAGACAATAGGTGCAGGAGTAGGCCAATCAACTGTTTGAGCCAGCACCGCCATTCAATGTGATCATGGCTGATCATCCCCAATCAGTACCCCGTTCCTGCCTTCTCCCCATATCCCCTGACCCGGCTATCTTTAAGGTGTTGTCCTTTCTGATGAAAGGACTTTGCCCCATACATTATTGCTGTTTCTCACTCCCTAATCACTTCCCGACCTGGACAATGTAAAGGCCTTGGGTTTAGATTTTGAACATTTTATAACATTTTACTTTTGTGTTGGACATTTTACCCACCTCAAGGAAAAATTAGAGCAGTTTATGTGGAGTCTTTCATGTATTTTAAGGAGCAGGCTGTGTTCACATTCTGTTGGCATCTGATGATGGAGTGAGAACAAGAGTGTTGCCAGGACTGCAGAGCTTAAGTTGTAAGGAGAGACTAGATAGACACAACATGCTGGAGTAACTCCGTGGGTCAGGCAGCACCTCTGGATAAAAGGAATGGGTGATGTTTCAGGCCAAAACCCTTCTTCAGAACGAGAATCGGGGGGACGGGAGGGAAACTGCAGGTATGAAAATGTTCAGAACAGTTCAGAGCCGGCACCGATGACCAAGGCAATATGGAGCCCACAATGGTCCATTGTTGTCTGCAGAAGAGGTGATAACAAAGGGATATATGGATGCGAACAGTAGAACTGGCAGGACAACTAGGGTGGGGGAAGGGTGGAGAGAGAGGGAATGCAGAGGTGACCTGAAATTGGAGAAATCAATATTCAAGGGCTGGGTTGTAAGTTGCCCAAGTGAAATATGAAGTGGTTCCTGGAAAGGCAGGATGTATTTCTCCCTGGAATGAAGAATGCTGAGAAATGTCCTTATGGAGGTATTTAAAGCACAAGGTTTACAATTGCAGTCCTTTTCTCAGGATAGGAGAATCTAAAGGAGAGAGATGAATGATTTAAAGGAGACTTGAGTCAGGGGGAGTTACCCCGCCACGGGTACCAAGTAATCCTGTGCTCGGGTACCAAGTAATCTGCTCCATGGTTAGATAGTCGGCAGCTAAACCTTCTCCCCCACCTGTTCTGCCAGGTGAGGAGGGGGTTGTGGACCCTCAGCAGGACAAAACAAAAGACCTGTCAAAGGGCGGATGAGCTTCTAGTGAGCCAACGGCCATCCACACTTCAGTAGAAGTTGCGATCACTGTCGTACATAGCATTGTAAGGAATAATGATAAAGCACACACACCAAAACCCTATACTTCCAGCAGCGGACTTCCGCAGGAACTGGAGGACAGAGATGTGTGGTGCGTCCGTCACCATTCCCATTGCGTTGCTAACGTTTTCAAAGATGATGAATGAATGAGGTACCAGTTTTTCACTCAGAGGGTGGTGGTTACACACGAATCGAGCTAAAAGTGGAAGTGGTTGAGGCAGGTATGATGACAGCTGCTATGGGCAGGTATAAAAGGCATTTCGTTTATGGATAGGAAAGATTAAGAGGTTTGGAGGGCAACGGACAAAACACAGGCAAATGGGTCTACCTCAGGCTAACTTGGTTGGCATGGACAAGTTGGGTCAAAGCTCCTGACTCCATGGTTTTATGATCAAAATATGATAGGGATATGGGGGAAATGCAGGAACGGGGTACTGATATTGCATGGTCAACCATGATCATATTGAATGGCGGTGCTGTATCGAAGGGCCAAATGGCCTGCTCCTGCAACTATTTTCTATGTTTCTATGTTTCTATGGAGAAGGTACAAACTCCGTACAGACAGCACCCGTAGTCGGGATCGTACCCGGGTCTCTGGCACTGTAAGCGCTGTAAGGCAGCAACTCTACCGCTGCACCACCGTGCCCGCCAGTAGTCAGCTACTGGATTGCTGTATAGACTCATCTTGCTCACTAATGTTCTTCAGGATGATAATCAGTTGTCCTTATGTAGTCAGGTATTGAAGTAACTCCAAATACATCGCATTGTGGTTGACTCATAAATGTCTTCTGGAGTGGAAATTTGGAATAATTTGAGATGGGCATTAATAAGTCAAAAAGGCACAACAGAGGATGTACTTCCTGCGGCAGCTGAGGAAGCACAATCTGTCACAGGCAATGATGGTCCAATTCTACACGGCCATCGTAGAGTCTGTTCTCACCTTCTCCATCGTGGTCTGGTTTGGCTCAACCACCAAGCACGACACCTGGAGGCTGCAGCGAATCGTCCGATCAGCAGAGAAGATTATTGGCTGCAACCTTCCCTCCATTGATGAACTGTACACTGCAAGGGCCAGGAAGCGAGCGGGCAAGATCATCTCTGACCCCTCCCACCCTGGCCACGAACTCTTTGAATCACTTCCCTCTGGAAAGCGACTCCGGATTGTCAAAGCTGCCACAGCCAGATATAAAACAGCTTTTATTCACGAGTCGTTGCTCTACTCAACAGCCAACAATCTGTAGCCTCCCTTTGATCTGGTATTTTGTTGGTTCACATGCTTGATCAATGGTGTTTTATCATTAATGTTTTATTATTATTAATGTTTAGTGTTTTCTGAGTCATTCGTAACTGTCACTGTATGTCATGTTGTTACTTGTGGGCGGAGCACCAAGGCAAATTCCTTGTATGTGAATACTTGGCCAATAAACTTACTTACTCACTTACTTAAATAGCGACCTTGCTACTGATGCCCAAATGAAAAGCTAATTTTTAAATAGTAGAAAAAATAGGTAGAAACAAGGAACTGCAGATGCTTGTTCACAAACATTTTAGACACAAAAAACTGAAGTCACTCAACAGATCAGGCAACATGTGTAGGAAGGAACTGCAGATGCTGGTTTACACTGAAGATAGAGACAGAGTGCTGGAGTAACTCAGCAGGACAGGCAGCATCTCGGATAGAAGGAAAGGGTGACATTTCGGGTCGAGGCGGCATCTCTGGAAACAATAGGTGTCTGGATATCCGACCACTGAGTTAGTGCTTGTTCCAGGTACATTGTTTAAAATAAAAATTACTGGAGATTAATTCTATGCTCACTGCACAGGCGGCGTTCCGGTGAAAAGCTTGCAGCCATGTTATACATCTGCATAATTCTTGACTCCATCCATCAAATGAAAATTAAATGGGTTTGATAATGATCTGATGACTGCCTTTATAGTGAAGGCAGATGCATGCTTCATTACCTCGATTGGTTTCCGCTTCATATAATGATGCTTCCACTTGTTAAAAATTGCCAACACCACTTAACAATTACATTAGTATTGTTGATGTAATAAAACACTTCAGGTGAACATTTTCAATCAAAATCTTACCCTTCACCGCACATTTGGCAGGTGACCTTACGTTTGGTCAACATGGTAAATTTGAATAAGGTTCTTAAAGGGGAAGAGAGGGAAGATTCAGAGAAGACATTTAAGAACTCAGAGTCCCGTTAGGCAAAGGCTAACGGGACTCTATGGGGGGGGGGTGAGCAAATCGTGGATGAACAAGAGGGTCTCAGGTGAACTGTGCAGCAGAAGTTTGCCGAGGTCGAAATGGATAATACTGTTGAAGAGAATTACAATTTTAAATTTTAAATTTGAGGTTGGGCTGGATAATGAAGGTATCTTTCAAGAGAGTCAAGAGTCAAGAGTGTTTTATTGTCAGATGTCCCAGATAGAACAATGAAATTCTTACTTGCAGCAGCACAGCAGAATATGTGAACATAGTACACTGTAAACAGTATAATAAACGAGAGAGAACAGTTCAGCGTCTGTCTATATCCATTTACACACATATACATACATACATATAATAACGGCAGCTATGAGTATCCCTTGTCTGCGATGTAATCAGGGAGCGTGAAGAACAATAGGGTCCCGGCGTGAGGGAGGGGAAGTACAATGGACAATGGAGGACCCGGCGTGGGGGGACTATCGTGAGGAGGTGGGGGGGGGGGGGTTAGTGGGAACAAAGGGGGCCCTGGCGTGGGGGTACTTTGTAACTTTGTAAGCACCCTTTATGGGTGACTGTTTGCATATCTTGCGAATGCAGGCAAAGAATTTCACTGTGACTTGTCACTTGTGATAATAAAGTATTTGATACAATTCAATTAAATTCTGAATTCAATTCAGTCTGAAGAAGGGTCTCGACCCGAAACGTCACCTATTCCTTCTCTCCAGAGATACTGCTAAGTTACACCAGTATTTAGTGTCTTCCTTTGATTTAAACCAGCATCTACAGTTCTTTCCTACTCAATTCAATTCAATGTACATACATACATCTAATACCTGGAGCGTCGAGAGTCATTTGTCTGATACAATATGGATGTACTGTATATGGATGTATTTGTGCTTAAACATGGAGAACAAGAATTGGCCATTTTGCCTCTCGTGTTGCTCTGCACCCATGTGACTGTCCCCCTTCATTTGTACCACTTTCTTGCACAAAAGCCAAATCCCTGCTGGAAATCTAAAATCGATTGATCTCAGATGGTCTTGATCTGAAACGTCACACATTCCTTCTCTCCAGAGATGCTGCCTGTCCCGCTGAGTTAAGGACCTGTCTCACTTGGCGATTTTTTCGGTGACTGCCGGTGTCATTGACTAACCTATCAGGGTCGCCGAAAGATTTTGAACATTTCAAAATCCAGCAGAGACAAAAAAAATGTTGCCACACTTGAGGAAACACCGTGTGTCAATATGTTATCATGCTGTGTCACGTGCATCACGTCACTGCCGCGTCAAGCTGCATCACGCTACATCACGCCGTGGCTTTTTCGGGGACCTGATACGTCAGGCAATGATGTCGGCAGTCGCTGAAAAAATCGCCGTCGGACAGGCATTTTGTGTCTATCTTCAGTCAAGGTCATCCCATCTCTGGCTTGGATTTTGCCTGAGGCGTGAGCTGTCTCTGTTATAAACAAGCAGGCGAAGAAAAAATAACTAAAACAGTGGCCAGAATGGATGTGGTTTTGATGAAAAATGACCAAATTGGAAATCGTTTTCATGAAGTCCCACGATTGTAAGCTTAGCATCTTCCTCTCGTAAGTCATGTCGGGCAGCCTGAATGAATTGTCAGAACGGATTTGCTCCTAACCCCTTGATACGTGTGTCATTACAAATTGTGTAGTGCATCCACCACCGGGGTGTCGTAGCATAGCAATTCAATCAGCACTTGAAAAGATTTGGCTGGCTCATAATGTCGCTCCATCAGCCTGTTGACATTCTGCTGTCATTTCCCACAGAGATTGTAATACTATTATTGTGATGTCTACATCCACTTGAAATGCCAGATGGCAGCAGGAATGTAACCCGCACGAGCTTTGAACAGTGGACGCTTTAAACAGCGGGGGAATTGACTTTTTCCAAGGATCCAAAATGCAGCGCTCATCTGAAACTATCTTTGTTTCTTTTAAAGAATGAAACGACTAATTTGTGCCTAATTCACACCAGGGAACCAGTGCGTGTGTGGGTGATATGGATTACTATGTTTCCTAATGTGTAAGAAGAGAACTGCAGAAGCGGGAAAATCGAAGGTAGACAAAATTGCTGGGGAAACTCAGTAGGTGAGGCAGCATCTATGGAGCGAAGGGAATAGGCGACGTTTCGGGTCGAGAAGAAGGGTCTCGACCCGAAACGTCACCTATTTCCTTCGCTCCATAGATGCTGCCTCACCCGCTGAGTTTCTCCAGTAATTTTGTCTGCTGTGTTTCTCAATGTACTTGAGATGTTGTTGCTACATGCACACAAAACAAATGTGCATTTTGTGAACACATATTGTTCTGTCAACCTTACTGCCATGGCAAGCGGAGTTGAAAACAAGAGGGTTTAGATTTAAGGGAAGTGGAAGGATTTGAGGGGAAAGTATTTTGCAAAGAATGTGGTTGATATCTAAAGCTTGTCATCGAAGGAAGTGGCGGATTCCAATACAATCGCTATGTGGAAGGAAACTTAAAAGGAAAGGCATAGTAGATTTTCTCTCTCTTTGCTTCCCCTAGCTCACAATAATCTATTCTACATGTTCCTTGATCTCCATCCCCTTTGTCTTATTTTCACACCCTACGCCTCCTTATCTCTGCCTCTTCCGTGACTTCAGTCTGAAGAAGGGTCTCGATCCAAAACGTCGCCTATACCTTCTATCCAGAGATGCTGCCTGTCCCGCTGAGTTACTGCAGCATTTTGTGTCGATCAAAGGCAGAGTAGGCTATGGATCTAGTGCAGGTAAATGGTATTTATTTTTATGGAGGAAAGGTTGGCATGGACTTGGTGGGCTGAAAGGTCAATGTCTGTACTGGAAGACTCCATGATTCTAAGGTGACAGTAAACCATCCTTGGACTTGGTAAGTTGTGGGGTTCGGTCTTTTCCAGTGATTTTGCAATGTGATTTGCTTGGGCCCCATATCTGAGGAAGGATATGCTGGCTGTGCAGAGGGTCCAGAGGAAGTTTACCAGAATTATCCCAGGAATGAGTAGGTCGACATATGATGAGCGTTTGTCGGCACTGGGCCTGTTCTCGCTGGAGTTTAGAAGAATGAGTGGTGACCTGATTGAAACGTACAGAAAAGTGAATGGTTTGGATAGAGTGGATATGGAGAGGATGTTTCCACTAGTGGGAGAGTCTAGGACCAGAGGTCGCAGCCTCAGGATTAAAGGAAGTTATTTTAGGAAGGAAATGAGGAGTAATTTATTTAGTCGGAGGGTGGTGAATCTGTGGAATTATTTGCCACAGGAGGTTGTGGAGGCTGTTCGGAGATATTTTTATGGCAGAGAGATTCTTGATTAGTACAGTATTAGATTAGTTAGGAGAGATATATCAGCCATGATTAAATGGTGGTGTAGACTTGACGGGCCTAATTCTACTCTTATCACTTAAGACCTTATGACCTTATTGTTGACTCCATGCTGCACCTTCAGAGGTATCAGGGTGGAAATTCACCTTTGGCCTTGCATGGTAAATATATTTAGGAAGGCACATGTGTGCTGGTCCACAGTTTTTCCCCACTGCTCACTGAGCCTATCTGCTCTCAGCCCAGCTTGACTGTGGCCTGTGCATGTGTGTTCTTCACCAGGAAGCCTTCAGCCTATCAATTAGGTTGGCTGTGTGTGTCTTACCTACAGGCAAAGCATAATTTGTAAGGAGACTTTCTGCAGCTCGCGCTTCAGGCAGCCTTGAATTGGGAGGTGCAACGAGACCTGGGCGTCCTTGTACATAAATCACTGAAAGTGAGCATTCAGATACAGCAGGTGGTGAAAAAAGCGAATGGCATGTTGGCCTTCTCAGCGAGAGGATTTGAGTATAGGAGCAAGGAGATTCCACTGCTGTTGCACAGTGCTCTGGTGAGACCATACCTAGAGTATTGTGTGTAATTTTGGTCTCCTAATTTGAGGAAGGTAATTCTTGCTATTGAGGGAGTGCAGCGTAGGTTCACCAGGTTAATCCCCAGGATGGCGGGACTGATATACGATGATAGAATGGATCGACTGGGCGTATATTAATTGGATTTTAGAAGGATGAGAGGGGATCATATAGACACATATAAGATTCTTAAGGGAATGGACAGGCTAGATGCAGGAAAAATGTTCCCCATGTTGGGGGAGTCATGATGTCACAATCGCATCTCCGGCAAGGTAAGAGATTGAAAACAGATAACCCCGACCCCCCCCCTCCCACCCCTCACATCAAACGAACCATGATCACATACTTTTAAAATGCACTAAAAATAACAAAAAAGATGAAAAGACAGACAGACTGTAGGTGAGGCTGCCATCGCTGACGGCGCCACCCGATGCAAACTGGAGGTCACATACAAACTGGAGGAACAGCACCTCATGTTCCGCTTGGGTAGCTTACAACCCAGTGATATGAACATTTAATTCCCCAATTTTCAATAATTTCTACAAACACTTCCCTTCCCTTTCCCCCAGAAGTACTCGTCCTCCCCTACTTACCACCCCCCCCCCCCCCCCCCACCCACTACCTGAACTCTTCTTCTCCTCCCCTCCAAGAATCCCTCAATAAACTTTACAGTTTGCAACTCTGTTTTCTTTTGAGCTTACACCTGTTTCTATCCAACAATCTGTCTATCAGGGAACCCCCTCGCCTGAGGTCATCTGTTGCCGGCTGTGATTTGTCCGGACCCTTATTAACTCCTATCTCTCCCCGGCAATCATTCTGAAGAAGGGTCCCGACCGAAATCATCACCCATTCCTTCTCTCCGGAGATGCTGCCTGACCTGTTGAGCAACCTAAACATTTTGTGGTCTATCTTTACGATAATTCTTCAGTTCCTCTTTAATGCAGTAACATTCTGGTAAAATAGAAAAGCAGAGTGCTTTTGGAAAGGTGAGAGAATAAAAAGTGTCAGTGGTCAGGTTTTATGTACAAGGACATGGGTGTCCAGATACACATAAGAATGCAGGAAAGAATAGTAAATGCTGGTTTAAATCGATGATGGACACAAAATGCTGGAGTAACTCAGCGGGACAGGCAACATTGATTTGAATTGAGTCGTAAGAAGGGTCTTGAAAACATCCAGTGAATGGTCCTCCACTGCCTTCTGTGGCAGACTATTCCACAGATTCACAGCTCTCTGGGTGAATTTTTATTTCCTCATCTCAGTCTCAAATGGCCCACCCCTTATTCTTAAACTCTGACCCCTGGTTCTGGACTCCCCCAACATCAGGAACATTTTTCCTGCATCTAGCCTGTCCAATCCCCTAAGAATTGTATATGTTTCTATAAGATTCCCTCTCATCCTTCTAAATTCTAATGAATATTAGCCCAGTCGATCCATTCTTTCAATCATGTGTCAGTCCCGCCATCCCGGGAGTTAACCTGGTGAACATACGCTGCACTTCCCCAATGGCAAGAATGTTCTTCCTCAAATTAGGAGACCAAAACTGCACACAATACTTCAGGTGTGGTCTCACAAAGCACAGATTATCATAAACCAAAGTAGAATACATAGAGTCACAGTCAGAGTCATAGAGACACAGTCATACAGTATAGAAACAGGCACTTTGGCACAACCCATCCATGCTAACTAATATGCCAAATGTAAATTAATTACATGTAACCCTTGCATTCTATTTGCCTGTCTTTGGCCTATATCCCTCTTTGCCTTGGATAGACACAAAATGCTGGAGTAACTCTGTGGGACAGGCATCATCTCTGGAGAGAAGGAATGGGTGACGTTTCGGGTCGAGACCCTTCTGCAGACTGTGCGTCAGGAGAGAGGGTGACAGATAAGGAAGTGTAGGATGCGAAAACGTGACATCAAAAGAGATTTGGATCAAGGATAATAGAATACATCTTTATTAGCCGAGAGAAGGTGACAATGAAGCAAACGGATAAAAAATTTAATAAGGGGGATAGTCAGACTGGTCGGAGAACTGGAAAAGGGGGAGGGATGGAGAGAGAGGGAAAGCAAGGGTTACATGTAGTTAGAGAAGTCAATGTTCATATCGCTGGCGTGTAAGCTGCCAATGTGAAATATGAGGCATATGACCTTTGTTCCAACCTCTGAGTCTTTCCTGTTCATGTACCCATCTCTGTGTCCTTTAAATGCTATTATAGCACCTGCCTCTGCGACCTCCTCTGGCAGCTCATTCCATTTACCCACCACCTTCTAAGTGAAATAGCTTCTTCTTAGGGCAGCACGGTGGTGTAGCGGTAGATTTGCTGCCTTACAGCGCCAGAGAGCCGGGTTCAATCCTGACTACAGGTGCTTGTCTGTACAGAATTTGCAGATTTTACCCGTGACCTGCGTGGGTTTTCTCCGAAATCAGTTTCCTCCCACACACCAAAGACGCACAGGTTTGTAGGTTGTGTAAGAACTGCAGATGCTGGTTTAAATCGAGGTAGACATAAAATGCTGGAGTAACTCAGCGGGTGAGACAGCATCTCTGGAGAGGAATGATTGATGTTTCGGGTCGAGACGTCCAATGAAGGGTCTCGACCCGAAACGTCGCCCATTCCTTCTCACCA
Organism: Raja brachyura; assembly: GCA_963514005.1. Next base: position 14,919,279 of record OY740782.1, read on the forward strand.
GAGATGCTGCCTCACCCGCTGAGTTACTCCAGCATTTTGTGTCTATCTTAGGTTTGTAGGTCAATTGACTTAAAATGCAAATTGTCTCTATTGTAGAATTGAGTTAATGTGCGGACATTGCTGACCGATGCGGACTTTGTGGGCCGAATGGCCTGTTTCCGCATTGTATCTCTAAACTGAACTAAACTTAGGTTCCTATTAAATCTTTCCCCTCTCACCTTTAAACTATATACTTTGGTTCTTGATTCACGTACACAGTGTAAAAGACTGCATTCACCCTATCTATTCCCCTCATGGTCTTATACATATCTATAATATCACTCCTCATCTCCCTGCACTGCAAGGAATAAAGTCCGACACTGCTCAACCTGTCCCTATAGCTCAGCCCCTCAGGTCTTGGGAACATCTGCGTAAATCTTCTTTGCGCCCTTTTCAGCTCAACAACATGCCTCCTATAGCAAGGTGACCAAAACTGAACCCAATACTCCAAACTGAGTGTGGAACGTTGTGGTGTGTTTTTTGTTCATCTTGAGGTGTCACTTTTATAGTGAGTTATGAGGCAGCAGCTCTACCGCTGTGCCACGATGCTGAGATAAGGATCAAAATCAGCATGGATGAGGTGGGCTGAAAGGGGGGCTGTTTTTGTGTTGCATATTTCAATGATTCGATTTTTCAGCAATTTCTTAACATCCCTGTAAATTAGTAAGATTAAATGAGAACTTACCAGTTTGAAGTTTGATATTGATTTTATGAGGAGTTACGTTGGTGATTACGTGAAGAAGGCCCGCCAGGCCGCATGCGCGTCACTCTTCAAAGCAGCGGTATGAAATCACAAGTAAACAACACCGAAGTACATAGTATGATCAGTGACTCGTGAACTACCATATGATCCTTTATGAGAGAGGGTTGGGCGTGGCGGGCACGTAATCACCAACGTAAATCCTCATAAAATCAAGATCAAACTTCAAACTGATAAGTTCTCGTTTAATCTTACTATTTTACTTCGGAGTCACGTGAGTGATTCCGTGAAGAGTTCAAAGCTTTGTGATTTCATGCCACAGATTACAAATCTCGGCATCCCACTGCATTGATTAACTCGAAAGAGAAATAAATGCATTAGTAGTAACATTGCATTCAATGTAGAAATAGGGTTTATTTTAAAATGTAAACAAACGACAGTACCCCTTAAATTTAGGTACTTAAAATGGCATAGGCAAACAGTCCTGGATTGACAATCGGCCGATGATAAAAATTCTGAAACATCAGCTCATTTGCCCTTCCGGTGGCCACCAAAATATGGTCGAAGGGCACGTCCCTCACCTTGGCCGCCGACGTAGCTGCCCCCCTAGTGGAATGAGATGTAAACACACTATCTAGGCTTACGTTGATACTGACCTGGTGGAATGAGATATACAATCGTCAGTGTTAATATCTGTATAACCCAGAACCTGCTGCAGCCACCATGAAAAAAGTCTGAACCGACCTTCCTTTGTGTAGTTGTTTGTTAACCAATAAACAGTGCTGATTCCATACTTCTTAGGATTCTGGTGGCCTAGATAACATAGAAGTGCGACTGTGGGGTGTTCAAATGATCTTCAATCATGTTACCCCTAGTCTACTCTGGTTGTGTAGACCAGAATGTAAATGTAATGGCACCTGCAGCCAATTCCATCCTATCTAGCCACAACATTTGCAATGTTTGCCGTCGTTGTGCTAATATGTGTCATAACTAAGGATGTAGCTGGAACCCCTTGGTGAAGTAATGTTCACACATTTTCAATAACCAACTGCATAATCTTGTAGTGGGAGAACTTGTGTCAAGATCTTTTAACAACTCAATATCTGGGTTGGACCCGAGAGCGTAGTTCCCTTATGTTGCAGCTGGAGTGTTTCTATAACTGAATTATTGTCAATACCATTTAAATTGAGCTGGAAATGTCAGTAATCTGTACTGTATTAAATGTAACATTAACATTTAACAAAACACTTCTGATCCCCTTAACAGGAATGTACTGCTTTTTTGGGTGCTATCCCTGCACGCTGCAGTGAGCACCATCATGGCTTGATGTGACAACCTGAGGAAAAAGTCAATCCATTCAAAATGTGTAAGTCAATAATTGTTTTGCTGGCAAAAGCCGGTCTCCTGAACCACAGTTTGAAACAGCAAGTTCTAGTTTTTTGGCATAACCGTATACCGTTGTGCCATAATGCCTGATGAAGCAGGCAACATGGACGCTTGGCCAGTCCGACAGTACGAACCCAAGCGAGGTCTTGCTGACTGTTTTAAGATCCGGCTAATGAGGCAAAAAATGAGGAAGACATAAAGACCATTCCTCCTATTGAAGCGAGAATGTATTTCTCAACACTGTTGTGCCACATATTTTTTGCAATGAGTGAAAAACATGCATTAACATGATGAATATTCGATGAAGTATTGAACCATGCTTTCATCATACTTCGAGATCCAACACTTATTCTGTGTTATCATCGATCTGAACTGGATGATACACCAGTGGCAAGGAGATTAATTACAGGATATTTTCCCCTTGATTACCATGTGACTAACATATGTCACCATCGTAGAGTAGCAACTTGAATTTGAGCATGTAGAATATGTATATTCGCTCAAAACCCCTTACTCATGGGTGCATTTAGTGTATATATTTAGTTGATACCACCAACTGAAGAATTGGTAACTCATGCAATCTCCACTACCTTTGAGTAGGTGATAGTATTTGGAACTTCTCATCTTAGAGTTCTAAACATCAGTTAATAATAACTGTATTCAACCGACCACAATACTGTAGCGAGTTTCAAGTTCAATGAGTTATTGTCATGTTCAGCAATGCTGAATACTGTTACTTCATCATTGTGGCTGAAGTAGCCTCAGTTGACAATAGCACAAGGTTGTTAGCAATGATCGAATTACTACTTACACAATATCAGTTCCTTGATTTGCTCAGCTGCAACACAGCAGTTATATTGCCAATTACTCTTAATGAAAATAACTCAGTTTTGTAACAGATTGCTATAACACCAATCTCTTGCCACAAGGCGGAGACAAGGCTAATAATAATTAAAGGTAATTCCTAATGACCAACAAACAGTTTATCCCATACTGCAAAGCTTTACTGTTATAGTACAGTTATATTGTCTTTGATAACCTTTGTAATGGGATTTGTATAACATGTATCTCTTACCTTATGAATCTGTTGTAGTCAGGAATACGTTTTTACATTTGGAAAGCTCATATGCCCGATACTCTCCATTCTTCATAATAACATGCCAATCCTGCCTAATTGCATGGGTGGTTTGCATGAGAACTTTTGCCCAATTTCCAAACCCTGGCCATAATCCAAACTTACTTGGAATGCTCCGGCTGTGCCTGAACCAAATATTTTTACCCTTTGTGTGTTGCACAAACAAATGTAAATATTACAAATTGTGAACGGTGCACTATCCAAATTTTGGAAGTGCTAGACCCATTTAGTTGAGCATGATTGGAAGGTGCATGGAATTTCTGAGCTATCATGCAGCCTCCCGTTACTGCTGATGAGCGCCTGGGATGCGTTCTGAATGATGACTTTTGCCCGTCGTTGGCCGAATTAATTTGTCTTCCAGGCTTCTTCCCCTGTAGAATAGACCTACCTGAATAACCGATTCAGCGGCTGGCTCCCATATCCCCCTGTTGGCATTGTTCACTGCCGACACATATGTGCTTTAGTATGTTCTATTGACATTTTTAGAGCCCAGAGTCATCTTGACCTTTTGCTCTTCCCTCCTCAGAGAGGGTGATGCGTAGGGAACTCTAACAGGCGCTGCCGCAGGCCGCAGGATACAAATATTGATACGAACCCATTGGCCTTAACCCAATAGAATATTTTACTGGGATGGCAACTTTATTGTCAGGAAAGGTACCTCTGACACGTGCCCTTCATCCCTTTGGGTATGCCCCACGGCAATAACCTGAGACTCAGTGTCAGCAGGATACTGATCCGTCTTGGTCTCTGCCTCCGAGAGGGAGACCTTTGTAGCACTGTATACAACAGTTGCTATATTTAGGATAGTCGTTTCAACGCACTATCCAGCCCCGGTGAGGAATTCATCCCCCGACTCCGTGGGCCTTGCACTCTAGCCCCGGTGGAGAATCATCTCTCGACTCCGTGGGCGAGCAGATGTGTGTGAATTTGAGCAATCCTGTCCCAGGCGTTGCTGGCACCGCCTTTCATAAAGGCCAGTGCTTTTTGACATGAACAGCCCTGCATCAGGCACTGCTGGCACAGCTCTCCCGTAGGCCGGCACTTCACATGAAGCAGCCCTGTTAGGCACTGCTGGCACGGCTCTCCCATAGGCCGGTAATGTCACAAATGAAACAGCCCTGCATCAGGTGCTGCTGGCACAGCTCTCCCGTAGGCCGGCACTTGCATATATGAAGCAGCCCTGACAGGCACTGCTGGTGCGGCCTGTCACATAGGCCTGGCTATTGCTGTGTAAGCTCACTAAATCAACATTTAGTGTACAGCTTTACCTGTGAAGGGTAAAAATTATTCATAGCAACCTGTGCTTAAACAATTATAACATTGTCAGAACATATAACAATATTTTTTTATTTTGCCTTTAGCTTTTACTTAAAGAACAAACACTACAAAATACAGACTTTTTATTATAAGGAGAAACCGTTTATAGCCCGACTCACCTGAGTCCAAATAGGGCTGAATGAGTCCCAGTAATTTCTTGACTGGGGACCAACGTCTGTGAGCCACTGACCCCACTGTCAGTGGCTCCAGCGTTGCTTCCTTGCCGTTCCAACGGCATCCCACAGGCTGGGATGCCGTTTGCTTAAGCGACTTTGCTTAAATTTCTTGCCGTTTTTACAGCATCCCTGCAGGCTGGGGAGCCACTGACCCCCCTGTCAGCGACTCTGCTAAATTTCCTGTGGTTTTTACGGCATCCCTGCAGGCTGGGGAGTTGCTAACTGCAGTGTTAGCGGCTCCTTATCTCGCAACCCGATCAATTTTGCCGGTTTATCCGCATTTGCTGTCGGACTGGAATTTCCCCACAGTCCATAACCGGCAACTTGTCGGGCTGCAAAACTGTCAGGAAAAATCTCTGTAAAAAGGGACTCCTGCCTAAAAACCCCTGGTAAGTAAAAAACCAAACTTACCTTTTAAGTTTAACTTACCACCGGCAGGAGCTGTGTCCTGCCAAACTGGTGCTTGCGCCAATGCGGCTGACGTACTGACGCACATGCGGCCTGGCGGGCCTTCTTCACGGAATCACTCACGTGACTCCGAAATAAAAAAACACATTCAGTAACAGTGGAAAAGGCCTTTGCATCATAGGTTGATCAAGGTGATCAAGGCTGAATCTGGAACTGCACTTGCCGGTATACACTGAAGAGAGATAAAAAGTGCTGGAGTAACTCAGTGGGTCAGACAGCATTTCTGGAGAAAAGGATGGGTGATGTTTTAGGTCAGTACCCTTAGAGTTATCGAGTGGTACAGCATGGAAAGAGGCCTCTCGGCCCAATTTGCCCGCACCGGCCAACATGTCCCATCAACACGTCCCACCTGCCCGCGTTTGATCCTTATCCCTCCAAACCTGTCCTATCCATGTACCTGTCTAACTGTTTCTTAAACGTTGGGATGGTCCCTGCCTCAACTGCCTCCTCTAGCAGCTTGTTCCATACACCCAGGGCAGCACGGTGGCGCAGTGGTAGATCTTACACATCTTGCAGCGCCGGATAGATCATGACTACGGGTGCTCTCTGGACGCAGTTTGTATGTTCTCCCTGTGACCTGCGTGGGTTTTCTCCGAGATCTTCGGTTTCTCCGAGGTCTTCGACTTCCAAAGACGTACAGGTATGTAGTTTAATTGGCTTGGTATAAGTGTAAATTACCCCTAGTGTGTGTAGGATAGTGTTAGTGCGTGGATCGCTGGTCGGCACGGACTTAGTGAAAGGGAGGGAGAGGAAGGGGGGGAGTTGAGGGGAATGTGCATTGAATGATATGGGAACAGTGCAGAATTAAATCAAACAAGTTCTCAATAGTCTGTGTAGACACAATGGGCCGAAGGGCCTGTTTCCATGCTGCATGATTAGAGTTACATGGTTATACAGCATAGAAACAGGCCCTTCAGTCCAACCTGCCCATGCCCACCATGTTGTCGACCATAGTTGATGCCATTGACCCGCATATGGCCAATCTTCCTCTAAACCTTTCCTGTCCATGAACTTATGAGGAGAGGATGTCCATGTACCTGACCAAGTATCTGTTAAACGTTGCATCCTATCCTACCCTTACACTTCCTCTGGCATCTTGCACCATGCACCCACCACCCTCTGTGTGAAAAAAAAACCTGCTTCTCATGTCCCCTTTCAATTTTTTCCTACTCATCTCAAACCTATGCCCTTCAGTTTTAGGCTCCGCTACCCTGGGGATAAGAATGTGACTACACACCTTGTGCATGCCCCTCATGACTTTATGTACCTCTGCTTCCACAAATGCTGGTTTTGTTTCATATTTCCAGAACCTGCTGTCGTTCTGATTTTCACAATATCGTGTGCGTTCTCCAAGACACTTTGCTTTCCCAACATGGAAAGTCTGGCAAAGCTGGACTAATCAGCCTGAAGAAGGATCCTGATCCGAAATAGAGCCCATTTATGTATTTCGGAGGTGCTGCCTGACCTGCTGAGTTACTCCAGCACTTTGTCTTTTTCTTTGTAAACCAGCACTTGCTTCCTTGTGCCCTCATATAAATAGTACTGTATTTGGTACATTATATTCAATTAATAATTATTTAAAATCAAACAAAATTCATTCTCAGTTGCACGTGTGATCTAGCAACCTTTGCATATTAGACTTAATTTTCCGTGTTGAAATATGTTTTAAATCAATGGAGCAGAATGGCAGAGAAGGGGAGCCCCTGACTCTCAGTCTGAATCGTCACCTATTCATTTTTTCCAGTGATACTGTCTGACTTGTAGGAATACTTCAGTTTTGCTTCTCTATTTTAGGCATACAGTGAACCTACAACACATTGACTGCAGGTGGACAAGAATAAAATGCTACCCCGACCTTTGGCTAAGCTAATGCAGTCATTTTGATTTCCTTGTGACATAGAGGTGGACCATTCGCCCCATCAAGTCCATGCTGGCTCTTAAAGCAATCCCTGTCCCTGCCTCTTATTTCCTGGTAGCCTGCTTCGCTCATGCGCTCATTAATTCCCTCTGATTCACTTTGATACCCACCAAGCACAGGGGTTATTAACATGTGGCAATTAATCCACCAGCCATCACATCTGTGGGATGTGGGAGGAGTTCAGAGCACCCAGAAGAATCCCTAAAGGAGATCATGCAAGCATCTCACAGCAAGCGCTGGAGATTAGGATGGAACCCATGTATCTGGAGCTGTGACGTTGCAGCTCAGTCTGTTTCTTCGATGAGTGGGATAGAAGCTGCCTGACTGCATTAAGTAAAGGGCCTGTCCCACTTACGTGTACTTGGCATGCAAATTAAGCGACCTCGTGGTCGCGTTGAGGCGCACGGGCATCGTATGGCTGCGCGGGGTCGGTCCCACTGAGAAGCACGGAGGGGTATGTAGTTGTGCGTGACATCGTGTGGGGCTCCGAAATGTTTATAGCGAACGAAATCTTTGCGCGCCAACGGCATGTCGCAGAACTGACGGCCAAAGTGGGACAGGCCCAAGACCCTGGCACGACGCAACGTCTCACCTCCAACAGCAGCAGAAGCAGGACAAAGATCGCCGAACTTGGCCTGGGGCTCACGGCCGTTGCAGTCCAGATCCGCCCCCACTTCTACTCCAAGAGCGGGGCCAAGAAAATTGAAGATCGACACAAAATGCAGGAGCAATTCTGCGGGACCGGCAGCATCTCGGGGGAGAAGTAATGGATGATGTTTCGGGTCAAGACCCTTCTTTCAGACTGAAGAAGTCTCGACACGAAACATTACCCATTGCTTCTCTCCATAGATGCTGCCGGTCCCGCTGAGTTACTCCGGCATTTTGTGTCTGTCTTCAAATGACGTCACGCGCTCCAGACGGTTGTGCGTACGCATGAAGTTGCACGAAACCCTCGTGGGACCGTCGCGGCTCAATGCGACCACGAGGCCGCGTAATTTGCGTGCCAAGGACACGTATGTGGGACAGGCCCTTAAGTAATTAGTAATAGCCAAGATAAAGCCAAACACCTGACGGGTGTCAGAGATTATGGGGAGAAGGCGGGAGAATGGGATTATGTGGGAGAGATAGAACAGCTATGATTGTATGGCGGAGCAGACTTGATCGGCCAAATGGCCAAATTCTGCTCCTATCACTTATGACCTCATGACATGATAAATGAAAAGTTTATTGCTATTATTTTTAATGATTATTGTCCCAGACAATTTCCACGCAGTTAAGTCAAACTTACCAGAAACAAAATACATTTTTATTTCCACTTGTACTCTCATTGTAAATATTTCAGTTATCACACATTATTATCAGTTATATATTAACATTGAATTTTGGATTTCTCCCAATCTACAGAATTGGAGTAGATTGATATGCGATTGGATACCATGTGGGAACAGGCTGATTTATCTGTTCCAGATGTGGTTTATGGGCTTCACAGCTGGAGACATATTAAGTTTGGATTTCCCAAAACTTTCTGGTAATCCGCTTTAGTTTGGGGCTGGGTTATCTCACGTTTCCTTCAGTCTTGTATTGAACATCATAACCACAGTTTAATTGTGGCGGCACGGTGGCGCAGCGGTAGAGACCCGGGTTCGATCCCGACGATGGGTGCTTATCTGCACGGAGTTTGTACGTTCTCCCCGTGACCTGCGTGGGGTTTCTCCAAGATCTTTAGTTAGAATAGAAGAATAGAATAGAATAGAATAGGATGTTATTTATTGTCATTCAAACAAGTTTGAACAAAATTGCATTTTCTACATTTTTTGTTTTACATTACAACAAAACCTAAGACCCACACTTAACACAGTTTACACAAACATCTGTCGCAGTGAGTCCCCAACACCTCCTCACTGTGATGGAAGGCAAAGTCTTATCTCTTCCCTTTGTTCTTCACCCGTGGTCCAGCAGTCCAACTGCAGCATCTAGGTGAACTGGGGCTCTGATGTTAAAGCCCCCGGTGGACGATGGTAAGTCCTGTGGCCATTAATCCACGCCGGGCGATGTTAGGCCCCGGCTCCGTGTCCTGTAAACCACGCGGTTCAAGCAGTCCAACCCACGGTCCAGCAGTCCAACTGCAGCATCTAGGCGAGCAGGGGCTCCGATGATAGTGCCCCCGGCGGACGACGGTAAGTTCCATGGCCGCTAACCCGCGCCGGGCGATTTTAGGCCCCGCTCCGTGTCCTTTAAACCCCGCGATTCCAGCGGAGAAGTTGCCGTTGCAGGAGCTCCGAAGAGCGGTCTCCCACCAGGGACCTGGAGCTCCCGATGTTCCTGTCCACCGGGCCTGCAGCTGGAGCTTCCGAAGCTCCAAAGTCGGGTCGCAGCCGAGCGCCACCACAGCTCTCCTTGCTCCAAAGTCGGCCAGCTCCGCGATGTCAGGTCCGCAGGCTCTGCGACTGGAGCCCTCGGGGTGGTCCCGGTCGGAGGCCGCCGCCGGCTCCACGATGTTAGGCCCAACGACACCGGAGACCCAACAAAAGTCGGGTCCCCGTACAGGGAAGAGACTAACGGTTTCCCCCCACATCCCCCCCTCCACCCCCCACATATACACAGCTAAAAAATATAAAAAACTAAGCTCAAGACCTACATTTAACAAGACAAAAAATTAAAAAAAAAGACGGACGACTGTAGACGGGCCGCTGCCGTTAGGCGCCGCCACTCCCACATTGTGTGAGTTCCCCCCCACACTCCAAAGACTTACAGGTTTGCAGGTTAATTGGCTTGGTATAAATGTAAAATTGTCCCTGGTGTGTGTGTGTGTGTGCAGGATAGTGTTGGTGTGTGGGGATCGCTGGTCGGCACGGACTCGGTGGGCTGAAGGGCCTGTTTCTGCACTGTATCTCTAAATTAAACTAATTGAAGTCACCAAGCTGATTGACACTGACAGTCTCTTGAGGAGACGAAATGGAAACAATCAGAAAATCTTAAATCCTGTCCAAGTGCACAACCTGCACCTCAGAAATGTCCGATAATAAATATGACCCAAACCACTTCAATATTTGTCAGCGACTAGTCACAGACAGAAATGCTTTTAGTCTGTTGTCGGTACAACAGTTCTCAGTTCTCCTTTCCGTTGCACAGTGGAAAATAACGCCAATATCTTAAGCAGTCGGAGATCCTGTTTTCTGTCATCTTGGCGAATTAATTGATTGACAACATCTTAGCTGTAATTAGTATGTCACAGCCACAGCCCCTGCATTCCCAAAGATGCCTTGTGCGTGGTAACAAAAAAAATCCCCTTCCTTTCAAATTATATTGAGATAAATGTCGCCTCTTGTTGGCCCCTTTGAAGCAATTAGTTCAATTTGGTGTGATGGTTGAGTTGCTGCCTGCTCTTCAAGCCTGGAGGGTTTTTTTGTGTTACAAAACAATACTGTTCTGGCTATGAAAGTGGGCAAAGCAATTTTCAAGTCGATTGCCCCCACATTTGCAGAACTTGAAGATAAAAGCAGACTTCAAAAACAATTAAAAATATAAAATATATTCACCGAGCCAAATGTGGTACTTTCTAATTTAGTGGTTAGTGCCAGCAGATATCGAAGTGATAAAATAACTTCTATCCAAACTTCTGGAACAAAGTTCTCTGAGCGTTTCTCAACATATTTTATTTGATGCCAAAGCCTGTGAATGGTTTGTCAGGTTTGCTTTGAGTTGACAGAGTCATGTTGGCGGCTGCGGACTGGCCACGGGCTGGAGGCCTTTATCGAGATGTCGTGTTCTCGATGCCTTCTGGATCGCTGCGGAGAAGCCCGGGTCACAACCCTGCTGGGGCCTCGCGGGTCGTACGGAGGAGCCTCGCCACACGGGTCGGAGCCCGGGCAGTGGAGCGGCGGAGGAGCCCATGGCTGGGGCCCGTTGACACCACGGAGGCCTCAGGAGAGATGATTTATTGGCAGCATTGTGGTGAGGTCGGCGTGGTGGCTGATGATGGGGGACACATGAAGTGGAGTGTTGGCAGCGGTGGAGCCTCGGCAGTGGTGGAGCCTCGGCAGTGGTGAAGAGGTGGCAGTGGTGCAGTGTGGGCGGCGGTGGAGTGGCGGTGATGTGTGAGCCTCGGTGGTGAGGCTTCGGTGACGATGGAGCCTCAGCAGTGGTGAAGTGGCAGCAGCGGTGAAGCCTCATGCTAATGGGGCCTCGGTTGTGGTGAAATCTCACGGCGCTGGCGGTGAAGCCTTGCGGTTCGGCCCGCTGTCCCCAGTCGATGAGAGCTTGGGGGGACCGCCGTGACGGGGAAGAACAATAGACAATGGAGAGGGAGGGAGAATGGGGACCCAGCGTGGGGGAACCACTGTGGGGAGGTGCGTATAAGAAAGGAGGAGCGGCGTACTTTGTAACTTTGTCAGGGCTGCAGGTGGCCGCTATTTATATATCTTGGATATGCAAGCAAAGAATTTCACTGTGTCTTGTCACATGTGGCAATAAACTATTCTATTCCAATCCATTCCAGATTACGTTTGTTGCTTTCATTAGAACAAGACCAGCTACGGACGTGCATGATTGCAACAATCAAGGTCAAACAGTGAATTATTATTTATTTTAATGAGGTCTGTGTCGTCTCAGTGGTGCTGTAAGTAAAGGCAACCATGGATGGGCAGCAATAACTTCAACCCCGTCGTTTTCTGGGGCTTTTATCAAAAAAAGAACGAAACAAAAAATCGTAAGACACAAGAAACTGCAGATGCTGGAATCATGACCAAAACATGAGATGCTGAATGAAATCAACAGATCAGGCTACATCTGGGGAGGAAATAGACTGGCGACGTTTCGGGTCCGGACCTATCTTCAGGATCCCAACAGGAAATGTCGCCTGACCATCCCATCCCCAGATGCTGCCTGACCTGCTGAGTTCCTCCAGCACATTGAGGGAATATCTGAACTGGTGCTGGCTAGACATCCTGGGCAAAGTTATACAAAGCTGGCACATCAGAAAACCTCAGGTTGTAACTGTGCTTCCTTGAGGGTCTGATACCATTTCCTATTCCCCCTGCCCAATTGCAAAATTCTATCTCAATAGTTCAATTATAGATTATTGTCACATGAACCTAGGTACAGTGACATGCTTTATTTTGCATACTATTCAGTAAATTTATACCATATGCAAGCATGATCATAAATAAGTGCAAAAGTGCAGCTTTTAGAAATTAATGTGATTTTCCTGAGCACTTTGTTACAAGTTGATGGAACGTTATAGGGTAAATAGAATTTAGGATTATGTGTCACCTTTTCTGCTTAGCAAGAATATTTAGTTTGGATATTAATTGATGGATTCCCAGCATTTCATCCATTGAGTTTTTGTAGAAAATACGATACAATACAATACAGTATGATAGAACTTTATTTATCCCAGGAGGGAAATTATTCTGCCAACGGTCATAAAAACACATGATACATTAAACGTGAAATTAAAGTGATGAGTGGAAAGGATTGGGGATGTGCAAAGATTAGGGTGGGGGGTTGGGGGAGTCAGTCTCAGTCCCAGTCTACCCCACGACAGAAGGGGGAGGAGTTGTACAGGTCAATCGCCACAGGGAAGAAGGATCTCCTGTGGCGTTCTGTCTTGCATCTTGGTGGAACCAGTCTGTTGCTGAAGGTGCTCCTTAGGTTGTGTCAAAATGATTCATTATTGAAATAGAATCTTAGAATAAAACCGCATGGAACAAGATGTTCAGCCCAAGTCAGCCACGGCAACCAGTGGGCATGCTGGTGTATTAACGCCATTGCAGGCAGATGTGCAGCTTAAACTAGCATCATTGCCCGCACAGACATGGTGGGCCAAAGGGCGTGTTTCTCTGCTGTACTGTTCTCGACTATATGTTCTTCCTTAGACCCTGCCGTGCATGGTATATGTGATATACATTAGCGTTCAAAAAATCAGGTGTCGGAGGTTTTGGGGAGAAGGCAGGAGAATGGGGTTAGAAGGGAAGGATAGATCAGCCATAATTGTATTAATTGATGGGCCAAACTTTGATACTGATATTGAAATTAAACTACATAGAAGAAAAACCTAGTTTTGAAATGCAGTAAAGCTTCTAAATGTTCAAAGTATTATATCAATGGGTTAACCAAATGGTTATAGATTGTCAAATGGAATATTAAGTCAGAACATGTCAAACTGTGAACCTTGGAAGGAGGATGTTTTTTGTTCAAAGAAGCATATTATCGAACAGATGAGAGTTTTCCAAGCTTTGAGATGTCGAGGTGTTTGGGCATGCAAATCCATAATTCACAGCAGGCTAGTTTGCAGTTGCAACGAGTAATTCGGAAAAGCAAACTGAATGTTACTGTTTGAGTGCTAAGCAACTGAATGCAGATGAAGGGGGGGTCTGAGGAAGGGTCTCAACCCGAAACGTCACCGATTCCTTCAATCCGGAGATGCTGCCTGTCCCACTGAGTCACTCCTGCATTTTGTGTGTATCTGTGATGGTTGGTTTCTATGATATTCGGTATTGGCAAGGCACATCTGGAATATTAAGACGTTTTAAAGAAGGGTGGTAATGCACTGAAAGTAGTTCAGAAAAAGTTTACCAAATGAAAACTTGGGACGGGCACGTTGACTGAAGGTTGGGCAGGCTCGCTTTATATCCACTGGAGTTTAGACGAGTGAGAGAGAACTTGATTGAAGCACTTAAGGTACCAGAGGCTTTTTGCAGGGACAATCTGCAACTCGAGATCGTTATTTAAAAATAAAGAGTGCCCTATTTAAATCAGAATTACGGCAAGAGATTTTTGAGCCTCCAATGATCGAGGTCTTTGGAATGCTCTCCCTGAAAGGAAAGTGCAGGCAGAGTATTCGAAAATATTTTTAAGGGAGAGGGAGATAGATAATTAATAAGCAAGGGAGTGAATGATTATGATCAAGGGATGGGAACGCAGAACTGGGGCTGCAGTCCGATAAGTTCATATTTTATTAAATGGATAAGGGCACAATCCGTCAATTTATATGAGCTACCAGTTCACAATTTAATGCATTTAAGTGGCTTCTGTCCAATTTATTTACCTCTGCTATTTGAGCAGAGTTGGTGCGTGATTCTTCATCCAAATTAAGCTCTCCCATTGCTGAATCGATTTATGGGGACAGGGAACAGACAGGAAATGGGCTGACAGGAAAAGGGAAGAATAGGCGGTGAGGAGAGAGGAAGGGAGTAAAGGATAACAAGAGGGAGGAAAATGACATGACCTTGTTTCTCGTCCCACCCAGTCCCTGAACTGTTTTGTGTTCATTCCACTTTATAGGCATATATTTATTGGGAAGCTGTTGGTGAGTTGTGGCCTCGCTGCTCACAGTGTGCATGGTGAAGCTACTCACATATCAACACAGTACAATGGCTTAATATGCCTCTTCGGAACTCAGCTGCCAATCAACCACATTGCGGAGCATGTGAAGGAACACAGAAGCAGATCACATGAGGCAGGGTGGCACGGTGGCGCAGCGGTAGAGTCACTGCCAGGGCCTGTCCCACTCAGGGGATTTGTTTGGCGAATGCCAGCGACTGTTATAGTCGTAGCAGATCGCCGAAAAAATGGTGACTGGATGCCCCCCCCGCACGAAAATGTCTACGGCAAGCGCCAATAACCTATCACCTAGTCGACGTCAGGCTACAGCAAGCTACCGACAACTGGCCATCCATTAGGACACCAACCTATGACAACCCACGACCACACAGGTGACAACCTACGATAACCGAAGTCAACCTGCTTCCGCCCGCGACAAGCTACGACCCTGTCGGAGACAACTGAAGACAACTGAAGCCAATTCAGTCACTGGTAGATGTCGCCGGTTGACGTAGGTTGACGTAGGTAGTCGCCAATGGGATTCACCAAAGTCAGCACCGGCGACAACCTACGTCACCTGTCGACAACCTACGACTGCACCCACGTCAGGGGAAGTCAAGCTACGCTCTTTGGCATCAACCCACTGTCGCCGACCGTCAGCAAAAATGTTTGAACATGTTGAAAATCTAGCGGCAACCAGAAAGACGCTACGACTCTTTGTGCGACTGAGGAGACTACTCACGGCCATACAGGTGACACCCCACCGACCATGTGTGACAGCCTAGTCGCCTGTAGTCGCCTGTAGTCGTCTGAAAAATAGCCTAAGTGGGACAGGCCCTTAACAGCGCCGGAGAGCCGGGTTCGATCCTGACCACGGGTGCTTGTCTGTGTGCAAAACTAGGATAACTTATACTAGTGTATGGGTGATCATTGGTCGGTGCAGACTCAGTGGGCCGAAGGGCCTGTTTCCACGCTATATCTCTCAACTAAAACTAAAATAAAATGTGAAACTTTTCAGGTAAAATAATTTCTGGCAAGTGAGAAGCTTTAGAAAGTGAGATGACAAAGATCAGTCACAGCAAGTCCCTGTGAAGGTGAAAGGCAAGCCTGACAAGTTCAGGGAACCCTGGTTGATTAGAGCAGTTGAGGCTCTGGTCAGGAAAAAGGAGACTTTGAACAATTTAGAATTTAGACAGTCAGGATCAAGCTATCAATCTTCTCACTGACGGGAGAGGGGAGAAGGGAGAATGCCTGGGGTGTGAGTGGTCATAGATTATTGTGGCAGCATATATGGTATGCCTGGATAACGCACAAAACCATGTTTTCTATTGTATCTAGCTGCATGTGACATAGAAACATAGAGAAACATAGAAATTAGGTGCAGGAGTAGGCCATTCGGCCCTTCGAGCCTTCACCGCCATTCAATATGATCATGGCTGATCATCCAACTCAGTATCCCGTACCTGCCTTCTCTCCATACCCTCTGATCCCCTTAGCCACAAGGGCCACATCTAACTCCCTCTTAAATATAGCCAATGAACTGGCCTCAACCACCCTCTGTGGCAGAGAGTTCCAGAGACCCACCACTCTCTGTGTGAAAAAAGTCCTCCTCATCTCGGTCCTAAAGGATTTCCCCCTTATCCTTAAGCTGTGACCCCTTGTCCTGGACCTCCCCAACATCGGGAACAATCTTCCTGCATATGATGACATATGATGAAAGAATGGATCGACTGACTTCGGGCCCTGGTGAGACTGCACCTGGCGTATTGTGTGCAGTTGTGGTCTCCTAATTTGAGAAAGAACATTCTTGCTATTGAGGGAGTGCAGTGTAGGTTCACCAGGTCAATTCCCGGGATGGCGGGACTGACATATGATGAAAGAATTGATCGACCCGGGCTTATAATCATTGGAATTTAGAGGATCTTCTTCTTCTGTCGTGTGTCTTTTAGACCTGCACCTTCGTTGAGGCGAGCCAGGCCAACGTGCCAACGTGCCATCGTCCAGGTCAATCAGACCTCGTTCACCATTCGGTGGCCGGTGTTTGGGGCAACTGGTGACTATGTGCTCTACTGTCTGTGTTGGGTCCCCACACTCGCAGGAGGCGCTGTCCACGAGGCCCTACCTCTTCATTGCTAGTCCACAGCGTCCGATGCCTGTCCTCAAGCGGTTGAGGGTTGTCCACTGCTTTCGGGGGCAGGTCCAGGCCACGGACATCCATGGGGTCATTGATGTACTGGTGTAGCCTAGATGGTTCCACTGACTTCTACTGGTCTCTCCATCTCGTCTTGACCCAGGCAGCCTTAGAAGCGTCAGCCAGTGTTGTGCAGAGCAGCTCTGGGGCTTGCGTGGCAAAGGGATGCCGTGACTTGAGGCACACTCGTCGTAGTGTCTCTGTGACGATCTGATGGAGGAGGTGGAATTTAGGGGATGAGAGGGGGTCTTATAGAAACATATCAAATTCTTAAGGGATTGGACAGGCTACATGCAGGAAAAATGTTCCCGATGTTGGGGGAGTCCAGAAACAGGGCTCACAGTTTAAGAATAAGGGGTGGATCATTGAGGGCTGAGATGATGAAAACCTCTTCACTTAGAGAGTTGTCAATCTGTGGAATTCTCTACCACAGAAGGCAATGGAGGCCAATTCACTGGACGTTTTCAAGAGAGAGTTAGATTTAGCTCTTAGGGCTAACGGAATCAAGGGATATGGGGAGAAAGCAGGAACAGGGTACTGATTTAGGATGATCAGCCATGATCATATTGAATGGCGGTGTTGGATCGAAGGGCCGAATGGCCTACTCCCGCACCTATTTTCTATGTTTCTATGTTTCTAATAGTGAGCCAATGCCTATACCAATATGAATTGTTTGGACAAAGAGATGACTGGTTTGAGAATTGAACATCAGGTGTGCAGAGCTGGTTTGGTGGCATTACTTGAGGGATAAATAGTTATTTTTGTTCATGAAGACCTCGCCTGGTCTTCATCAAATGTGTCATTTTATGTCCAGCACAGCCCGTGAAGTGAGATATTGGCTTCAAACTCTCATCCAGAAAGCTGACGAGGGAATTGGGGACCTGTTCAAATTCTCCGGGTTCTGGGACTTTCATTACAGCCCGGATTTGATCATTAGTTTAGTAAAACGCATGGCTTGCCAGATATTCTGTTCATGCTAATGTTTTGATAATTGTCGAATCTTGAGATCAGTTTGGCACGAATGCCATTTATATTCCATTCCAATTTGCAAAACTTCCTCTCCGGGGAACAGAAAAGTACTATTCTTCTGGGATAGTAAAGTACTGCTTAACAATGAGTAGGAAAGTGCTCATTGTTAAACATTTATGTTAAGAGTCCCAGGGCTATGTTTTATTGGCCTTGCATTATCACGGAATTTAATTTGGCTGCACTCCAGCATACAAATATAATTCTTTAGCATGTAAACAATGCATCCTATTCCCCCATTAGTGTGAGTGCATATTTCCTGTATATTTCTGCTGTGCAGAGGGCAGAGGTTGTAATAATGCATTTGTTAAAGGGCATCGAGTTTTCTGTCCCATTCCTTGCAAGAAAATAGCGTGCCGATAACCCTGGGCCAATAAAGTTTCCCATTCAAATTTACCATCCTTCTTAAAGTGTAGATCATTCCTGTGACCAAAGATCCTATAGCGAGCAAGATAGACCACTCGACGAAAAAGACGTAGCACGGTCATGGGCAGATTCATGGGTAATTTTCGGCCCCATTTCCGTAACCGGCTTCCGTCTCTGCACCAAACGGCTGAACGGTCACTGAACGGCTGCAGAACATTCTGGAGGGGGTTGGCGTGGTGCATATTGGCACCAACGATATAGGTAAAAAAAGGGATGAGGTCCTACAAGGTGAATTTAGGGAGCTAGGAGATAAATTTAAAAGTAGGACCTCAAAGGTAATAATCTCTGGATTATTACCAGTACCACGGGCCAGTCAGAGTAGAAATAGGAGGATATTGCAGATGAATGCGTGGCTTGAAAAATGGTGCAAGGGGGAGGGATTCAAATTTTTAGGGCACTGGAACCATTTCTGGGGGAGTTGGGACCAGTACAAACAGGACGGTCTGCACCTAGGTGGATGAGTTGAATGTGCAGATAACTATTAATGATTATGATATAGTTGGGATCACGGAGACATGGCTCCAGGGTGACCAAGGCTGGGAGCTGAACATCCAGGGATATTCAATATTCAGGAGGGATAGACGAAAAGGAAAAGAAGGTGGGGTAGCGTTGCTGGTTAGAGAGGAGATTAACGCAATGGAAAGGAAGGACATTAGCTTGGAGGATGTGGAATCGGTATGGGTAGAGCTGCGAAACACTAAGGGGCAAAAAACTCTGGTGGGTGTTGTGTACAGGCCACCTAACAGTAGTAGTGAAGTTGGGAATGGTATCAAACAGGAAATTAGAAATGCGTGTGACAAAGGCAAAACAGTTATAATGAGTGACTGCAATCTACATATAGATTGGGTGAATCAAATTGGCAGGGGCGCTGAGGAAGAGGATTTTTTGGAATGTATGTGGGATAATTATCTAAATCAACATGTAGAGGAACCAACGAGAGAGCAGGCTATAGACTGGGTATTGAGTAATGAGGAAGGGTTAATTAGCAGTCTTGTTGTGCGTGGCTCCTTGGGCAAGAGTGACCATAATATGGTCGAGTTCTTCATTAGGATGGAGAGTGACATTGTTAATTCAGAAACAATGGTTCTGAACTTAAAGAAAGGTAACTTTGAGGGTGTGAGACGTGAATTGGCCAAGATTGACTGGCAATCAATTCTAAAAGGGTTGACGGTGGATACGCAATGGAAGACATTTAAAGACTGCATGGATGAACTACAAAAATCTTTCATCCCAGTTTGGCAAAAGAATAAATCAGGTTAGGTAGTGCATCTGTGGATAACAAGGGAAATCAGGGATTGTATCAAAGCAAAGGATGATGCGTACAAAGTAGCCAGAAAAAGCAGCATACCAGAGGACTGGGAGAAATCCAGAGACCAGCAGAGGAGGACAAAGGGCTTAATTAGGAAAGGAAAAATAGATTATGAAAGAAAACTGGCAGGGAACATAAAAACTGACTGCAAAGGTTTTTATAGATATGTGAAGAGAAAGAGATTAGTTAAAACAAATGTAGGTCCCCTGCAGTCAGAAACAGGTGAGTTGATCATGGGGAACAAGGATATGGTGGACCAATTGAATAACTACTTTGGCTCTGTCTTCACTAAGGAAGACATAAATAATCTGCCAGAAATAGCAGTGGACCGCGGGTCAAAGGAGGAATTAAGTGAAATCCAGGTTAGTCGGGAAGTAGTGTTGGGCAAATTGAATGGATTAAAGGCCGATAAATCCCCAGGGCCAGATAGGCTACATCCCAGAGTACTTAAGGAAGTAGCTCTGAAAATAGTGGATGCATTAGTGATAATCTTTCAAAACTCTTTAGCTTCTGGATTAGTTCCTAGGATTGGAGGGTAGCAAATGTGACCCCCCTTTTTAAGAAGGGAGGGAGAGAGAAAACAGGGAATTACAGACCAGTTAGTCTAACATCGGTAGTGGGAAAACTGCTAGAGTCAGTTATTAAGGATGGGATAGCAGCACATTTGGAAAGTGGTGAAATCATTGGACAAAGTCAGCATGGATTTACGAAAGGTAAATCATGTCCAACGAATCTTGTGGAATCTTTCGAGGATATAACTAGTAGCGTGGATAGGGGAGAACCTATGGTCCGATGTGGTGTATCTGGACTTCCAGAAGGCTTTCAACAAGGTCCCACATAAGAGATTAGTATACAAACTTAAAGCATATGGCATTGGGGGTTCAGTATTGATGTGGATAGAGAACTGGCTGGCAAACAGGAAGCAAAGAGTAGGAGTAAACGGGTCCTTTTCACAATGGCAGGCAGTGACTAATGGGGTACCGCAAGGGTCAGTGCTGGGACCCCAGCTATTTACAATATACATTAATGATCTGGATGAGGGAATTGAAGGCAATATCTCCAAGTTTGCGGATGACACTAAGCTGGGGAGCAGTGTTAGTTGTGAGGAGGATGCTAGGAGACTGCAAGGTGACTTGGATATGCTGGGTGAGTGGGCAAATGTTTGGCAGATGCAGTATAATGTGGATAAATGTGAGGTTATCCACTTTGGTGGCAAAAATAGGAAAACAATTATCTAAATGGAGGCCGATTAGGGAAAGGGGAGATGCAGCGCGACCTGGGTGTCATGGTACACCAGTCATTGAAAGTAGGCATGCAGGTGCAGCAGACAGCGAAGAAAGCGAATGGTATGTTAGCTTTCACAGCAAAAGGATCTGAGTATAGGAACAGGGAGGTTCTACTTCATTTGTATAGGGTCTTGGTGAGACCACACCTGGAGTATTGCGTACAGTTCTGGTCTCCAAATCTGAGGAAGGACATTATTGCCATAGAGCGAGTGCAGAGAAGGTTCACCAGACTGATTCCTGGGATGTCGGGACTGTCTTTTGAAGAAAGACTGGATAGACTCGGTTTATACTCTCCAGAATTTAGGAGATTCAGAGGGGATCTTCGAGAAATGTACAAAATTCTTAAGGGTTGGACAGGCTAGATGCAGGAAGATTGTTCCCGATGTTGGGGAGGTCCAGGACAAGGGGTCACAGCTTAAGGATAAGGGCGAAATCCTTTAGGACTGAGATGAGAAGGACTTTTTTCATACAGAGAGTGGTGGGTTTCTGGAACTCTCTGCCACAGAGGGTAGTTGAGGCCAGTTCATTGGCTATATTTAAGAGGGAGTTAGATGTGGCCCTTGTGGCTAAGGGGATCAGAGGGTATGGAGAGAAGGCAGGTACGGGATACTGAGTTGGATGATCAGCCATGATCATATTGAATGACAGTGCAGGCTCGAAGGGCCAAATGACTCCTGCACCTAATTTCTATGTTTCTATGTTTCTAACGATCCCATAGGATAATAGTGCGGAGACGGAAGCCGGTTAATGAAACATCCTCGTAAAAATAAAAATTATTTGGGTCAGGTCTGGTCCAGTTACGGAAATGGATGAAAAAAGGCCAACGTTCCGTTCCGTTGCGTACTACACATCAGCCCATTGCATTTAGCAGGAGTGCTCTATCTTGCTCCGCTATAGGATCTTTGACTGTGCCAACTCCAGGGGTTCTTGTACACTGTTGGACTTTGACAAGTGCCCAGAAATTATCTTATTGGGGTGTATAAAATCATGAGAGGAATAGATGCGTGGAGGTAAATGCACAGTCTCTTGCCCAAAGTAGATGAATTGAGGAGCAGAGGATATATAGTAAGTGTAAGGCGAAGTTGAAAAGAGTTAATAGGAATCTGATGGGGTAACTTTTTAACACCAAGGGTGGTGGGTATTTTGAACAAGCTGCCAGAAGAGGTAGTTGAGGCAGGGACTATCCCAACATTTAAGAAACAGTTGGACAGGTACACAGATAGAACACGTTTGCAGTGATATGGACCAAACGCGAGCAGGTGGGATTAGTGTAGAATGGGCATGTTGGCTGGTGTGGGCAAGTTGGGCTGAAGGGCCTGTTTCCACGCTGTATCATTCTAGGACTCTATGACTGTAACCATGTGTGGACCTTGTGGACTGGAGTCAATTTTCAGTGTTGGGAGAGCGCTTGTGCGTGTGATGGTGGAATGGACCACTGTGATTTTAAGGTCTGGTCTTGTTTACATTCACTAGCGGAATAATTAATTGTGGAACGGTGGCACAGCAGGGTGGTGCAGCGCTAGTGTTGCTGCCTCACAACATCAGAGACCCGGGATCGATCCTGACTACGGGTGTTGTCTACACGGACTTTGTACGTTCTCCCCATGACCACGTGGGTTTTCTCTGGGTTCTCTGGTTTCCTCCCACACTCCAGAGGCATACAGGTTTGAAGGTTAATTGGCTTCGGTAAAGATTATAAATTGTCCCTAGTGAGTAGGATAGTGGTAGTGCACAGGGATCACTGGCTGGAGCGGACTCGGTGGGCTGAAGGGCCTGTTTCCATGCTGTCTCTAAACTGAAACTAAAAACCAAGAACAGGCAGCAAGTACAATTCATCAGATATGGCAAAGATGCTCCATGTTTGGTGGCCTCAACTCTGTTTGACAAATGAAAGTCCCAGAACCCTGGAAAAAATGGACTGCATTGATAATGATGAGGAAAAGCACAAAGTGCGAGAGGAACTCAACGGGTCAGGCAGCATCTCTGGAGAACAAGGACTTTTTGGGTCGGGAGCCTTCTTCAGACAGATTTCAGAGGGGAGTGAGCAAAAAAGCTGGGATAGGGCAGAGCGTGGCTGGTAATAGATGAACGCAGACGAGGGGGGTGGGGGGTTCACCATGAGTGCCGGATGGTGGCGCAGCGGTAGGGTTGCTGACTTACAGCACCAGAGACCCGTGATGCCTGTACAAAGTTAGTACGTTCTCATTTAACCTCGTGGGTTTTCTCTGGGAGCTCCGGTTTCCCCCCACACTCCAAAGACGTACAGGTTTGTAGGTTAATTGTAGCTAATTTGAATTTCACTGTACCTTAAAAGGCCGCACAGGATGATAGGAATCTGTAGCTATGAACAGGAGATCAGCTGGAGGAACTCAGCGCAGGTAGGATTGTGGTGGGAAAGGTGCTGTTGATATTTTGCGGTGAGCCCCTTTGTCTTGACCAGAATTTCTCAACCGGGGTTCCCTAGTTATCAGAAAAATATATTATGTTTACCTTATGTACTTTAAGTTTATGAATGAGAAAGAAAGGGATTAATAAAGATGGATAATAATTTTTATGTAGGGGTTCCCTGAGATGAAAATTATTTCAAGGGTCCCGCGAGGGTAAAAAGGTTGAGAAGCACTGGTCTGGACTGAAAGAACAGAGGGGTAGTAGCCTGCATAAAAAGCTGGGGGAGACGGCTTCTGTACTCCACAATTTGAGATTTGTAATAGAAAAAAATCACATGTGGTTAAAGTGCACAGTCAGACTTTATTAAAGGCCATTTTTATTCATTTTGGTTCCACCATGTAGAAATTACAGCTGTGTTTATACATAGTCCCCCCATTTCAGGGCACCATAATGTTTGGGACACATGGCTTCACAGGTGTTTGTAATTGCTCAGGTGAGTTTAATTGCCCCTTAATGCAGGTATAAGAGAGCGCTCAACACTTAGTCTTTCCTCCAGTCTTTCCATCCCCTTTGGAAACTTTTATTGCTGTTTATCAACATGAGGACCAAAGTTGTACCAATGAAAGTTAAAGAAGCCATTATGAGACTGAGAAACAAGAATAAAACTGTTAGAGAAAATACTAGGCTAACCAAAATCATGGCCCGGTTACAGTTTGCCAAGAAGTACTTAAAGGAGCAACGCAGTTCTGGGAAACGGTCTTCTGGACAGATGAGATGAAGATTAACTTTTCTCAGAGTGATGGTAAGAGCAAAGTATGGAAGAGAGAAGGAATTGCCCAAGATTCAAAGCATACCACCTCATCTGTGAAACACGGTGGTGGGGGTGTTCTGACCTGGGCATGTATGGCTGCTGAAGGTACAGGCTCACTTATCTTCATTGATGACACAACCGCCGATGGCAGTAGCATAATGAAGTCTGATGTGTATAGACACATCCTATCTGCTCAAGTTCAAACAAATGCCTCAAAACTCATTGGACAGCAGTTCATTCTACAGCAAGACAATGATCCCAAACATACTGCTAAAGCAACAATGAAGTTTTTCAAAGCTTAAAAAAATGGTCAATTCCTGAGCGGGCAAGTTAATCACCCGATCTGTACCCCATTGAGCATGCCTTTTATATGCTGAAGAGAGAACTGAAGGGGACTAGCCCCCAAAACAAGCACAAGCTAAAGATGGCTGCAATACAGGCCTGGCAGAGCATCACCAGAGAAGACACCCAGCAACTGGTGATGTCCATGAATCGTAGACTTCAAGCAGTCATTGCATGCAAAGGATATGGAACAAAATAATAAACATGACTACTTTCATTTACATGACATTTCTGTTTCCCAAACATTATGGTGCCCTGAAATACGGGGACCATGTTCAAACACTGCTGTAATTTCTACATGGTGAAACCAAAATGTATAAAAATGGCCTTTATTACAATCTGACAATGTGCACTTTAACCACATGTGATTTTTTTTTCTATTACAAATCTCAAATTGTGGAGTTCAGAGGCAAATAAATAAATGATGGGTTTTTGTCCCAAACATTATGGAGGGCACTGTACGTACTTGATGGTTGGCATGGGAATGATGAGACAAAGGGCCTGGTTTTGTGTTGTGTATTTCTATGATTCCCAATTAAACTAAAGACATCAGTGGGGCAGCTTAGTTTAGTTTAGAGATACAGTGCGGAAACAGGCCCTTCAGCCCACCGTAAGGCAGCAGCTCTACTGCTGCTCCATCGTGCCGCACCCCAAGTACGGTGTATTGTACGTTTTCATTTGGCAGTAAACAAGCTTCTAGGAAAGTCATGGTTATAATAACACCATATAACACCATATAACAATTACAGCATGGAAACAGGCCTTCTCGGCCCTTCCAGTCCATGCCGACCATTTACTTTCCCCTAGTCCCATCTACCTGCACTCAGACCATACCCCTCCATTCCCTTCCTGTCCATATACCTATCCACTTTACTTTTAAATGTTAAAATCGATCCTGCCTCCACCACTTCTGCTGGAAGCTCATTCCACACAGCCACCACTCTCTGTGTAAAGAAGTTACCCCTAAACTTCTGTCCCTTAATTCTCATGTCATGCCCTCTTGTTTGAATCTTCCCTACCCTCAATGGGAAAAGCTTATCCACGTCAACTCTGTCTATCCCTTCATCATTTTAAAGACCTCAATCAAGTCCCCCCTTAACCTTCTGTGCTCCAAAGAATAAAGACCTAACTTGTTCAACCTTTCTCTGTAATCTAGTTGCTGGAACCCAGACAACAGGTTGTAGGCTTGAGACTGGTTTCAGATATTTGAGCACAACAAATCTACGCTGAAATTTCAATGTGCAACTGAGGCCTAGACTGAGGACTAATCATTCTCTATCGGCGGCAGGAGGTTGGCCCCGGGACACTGAGACGGCCGGCAAGGAGAAGAGAGAGAGAGAGAGACAACAGTTTGCGGTCCGAGCTGGTAATGGATGACGGAGAGGATCGGGAGCCGCTCTGGTAGAACGAACACGCGGGAACCCGTACTTTGAACCTGATTAAATTGCGGCACCCGCATTATTTTCAAAATGAAATTCACTGTGTACTGTTTAATTGCTTACGTGACAATATATGTCCATTGAACCATTGGCGAGATTGGGTCAAAAGGCAATTTGGAATTTGAGGGAGAGACAAAGCCAGAGTTTAGAGTATGGGGTAAAGGGATCAGAAGATTGTTTTAACTCAGGACATGTTGCAGCTTGTGATCCTTGACATATCTCCAGGTACTGAAAGTGGTCGACAGTACCTAATATATTACTATCATAAAAAAATTAAATGATGAAAATATTTAGCATAAATATTATGAGAGCAAAGACCTATTGAACTGGCTCGTAGTCTCAAAATTATCTTGGTCCGCAGTTCTTAAGATAAACACAAAATGCTGGAGTAACTCAGCGGTACAGGCAGCATCCCTGGAGAGAAGGAATGGCTGGCGTTTCCTCAGTCTGAGGAAGGGTCTCAAACTGAAACGTCACCTATTCCTTCTCTCCAGAAATGCTGCCTGTCCCGCTGAGTTATTCCAATATTTTGTGTCCATCTTCGGCATAAACCAGCATCTGCAGTTCCTTCCTGCACATTTTGTCCACAGTTCCTATCTACATTTTGCCAAGTGCTCTATTGAGGGAATGCAGAGCACAGGGTCCTACAGAGATGATAGCACCACTGCCAGGGGTGAAATGGTTAAATGCAGAGACAATGAAAAGACCAGGAGTGAAAGAGCAACAAAATCACATCATGCAAGTTTCATTGCACATTCCTCTTATCAGAAATAGGGATTCCTTTGACTTAACAGGAGCAATGTCAAAGGGGGAATCTAAAAGCACATATAAAACATTGAAGCATCCTCACAGGATGACAGCTTGCAGAGACCAAGTAAATCAATTGATACTTATAAAATATTGAGCATTGTATATTGAATAATTCAATTCCATATTTCTAGATATATGTTATAAGTTACAGCAATTCTGGAATTGGTAGGAGTTGGATCTGTGATTTGGATCAATTTTTATCATCATCATTACCAAATTGCTGTAGAAAATAACCCATCTCTTTGCTCAAATCTAAGTGAACATTGGGAACTGTGATAAGTGAATTATTCATTTAACATTGCTCTTTATCGGATTCACATGTATATCTCAAGTTGGAGTACAATTTGAATTATGGAACTAAATTATTCAATACAAATGAATAATATTTTATAAGAAATATGAATTGATTAACATGACCTTCAGGAGCTGTCATCTTGTAAGAGTGCTTTAATGTTTTAGTTATGTTGGTAAATTCACTCTCCGTCATTGAGTCGGGGGATTTGCTACTTTTGGGAAGAGTGCTATATAGTCAGAGGGAGGTGAATCTGTGGAATTCTTTGCCACAGAAGGCTGTGGAGGCCAAGTTAGTGAATATTGTTAAGGCCTAGATAGATTCTTGATTAGTACAGGTGTCAGAAGGTAGGAGAATGGGGTTAGGAGGCAGAGATAGATCAGCCATGATTGAATGACGGCATAGACTTGATGGACCAAATGGCCTAATTCCTACTCCTATTCCTTATGACCGTAATGATGTGAGAATGACCTTAAACCTTCTCAATCTCACTGCTCCTTTAATTCTGGTCTTTGGATCATCTCCAAATGTAATCATTCTGCTGCTGACAGATGCCCCCCTTCAGCAGCCGAAGATCTGATCGGTTAAATGTTTCCACCTGAGATCTAGCTGGTGTTCAGGGATTTTTTGCTCCATGGATTGTCAGTGGCAGGGTTCATAGAGTCATAGCGCGATACAGTGTGGAAACAGGTCCGTCAACCCAACTTGCCCACACCGGCCAACACGTCCCAGCTACACTAGTCCCACCTGCCCACGTTTGGGCCCCTATCTCTCCAAACCTGTCCTATTCAGATGCCTGTCAACATCAGCTTGTTCCATGCCCCCACCACCCTTTGTGTGAAAACTAAAACTAAACCTCTGGTCCTGGACTCTCCCACATGTGGAAACATCCTCTCCACATCCACATCCGGCGACGTAAGGGTTACTTGACAGGTTGGCAATCCTGTCCTCTGCCTATTTTCTTGTCATCATCGTTTTGCACTTTATAACTCAAGAATAACATTGTTATTACACAGGGTACGCAAAAGGCTGGAGAAACTCAGCGGGTGCAGCAGCATCTAAGGAGCGAAGGAGATAGGCGACGTTTCGGACACAGACTGAGTACAAGGGAGAGAGCAGAATTAGTTTTAACTCCAACCCTTTGTCAGAGATCTTCATTGCACCTTGAACTTTGTTGTCATGTTTCTTTACTTTCTTATTTACTTGATATACATATTTGTAGACTGCAGAGTCTTGAGCAAAATACTTGCCTTTGGTGGAACTCAGCGTTCCTGGCAGCATCTGTGGAGGGAAATGGACAGGTCACATTTTGGGTTGGGATCATCCTTCAATTCCGTTTACATCCGGAACTTTGACCTCCTGTCCAGAAATGTCTTCTGTCCATTTCCTTCCACAGATGCTGCCTGGCCTGCAGAGTTCAAGGTATCTAGTTTTCAAGGTCAGTTTATTGTCACGTGTACCAATTAAGGTACAGTGAAATTCGAATTACCATACAGTCACACTTTTAAAAAAAGCAAGAAGACACACAACTACATAAAAGTTAACATAAACATCCACCGCAGCGGATTACCCATGTTCCTCACTGCAATGGAAGGCAATCAGGTATAATCTTTTTCCTCTTTATTCTCACACAGTCCCGCAGCTGGTGATCAAAGGCCCCGCGTCGGGGAGATCAACTCCCGTGATCAGGGCCGTCGAGGTATGAGATTTTAAAGAAGCCTCTCCCCCCCATGCCCCACATAAAACAAGCTAAAGAGTGCTCAAAACCTTGTCCCACAGTACGAGTTCATTCCAAGAGTTCTCCTGAGTTTGCCTTGATTCGAACTCGGAGATTTACGGTAATGGCCACTCGTCGGTACTCGGGGCTCTCGTGGACATGTTGGAAAATCTTCACGAGTCTTCCCGTGCTTACTTGCCGTCAGCGAGCCTTCGTGAGTACCTACCGTTAGCGCTAAGGGGCGTCCCCGAGCTCTGACGTACCCGCTACGTTCATTCTCCGTGCTTACCACAAGTCTGATTTTTTTTAAACTCTGGAGAGCTCTTGGAATGAACTCGTACCGTGGGACAGGGCCATTAAAACATGCATTTAACACATACTATAAAACAACAAAGAAGGAAGGGACAGACAGACTGTTGGCGAGACAGCCATTGCTGGCGCCACTCGATGGTGATTCCCTCCAGGAGTTCCTCCTGCACTTTCCCTCCACAGATGCTGCCTGGCCTGCAGAGTTCCTCCTGCACTTTGATTTTTGCTGAAGTTTCCAGCATCTGTCGTCCCTTGTGTCTTTACAAATTATTCTCTGTTTTTTACTGATTTTACAACCAGCAGATTGGACTGACATTTTTAGTTTAATTTAGTCTAGAGATACAGT
This sequence comes from Raja brachyura, assembly GCA_963514005.1. The sequence goes on from OY740782.1 coordinate 14,948,433, forward strand.
GCAGAAACAGGCCCTTCGGCCCATCATCCACACTGACCAGCGATCCCTGCACACTAACACTATCCTACGCACACCGGGGACAATTTACATTTATACCAGGCCAATTAACCAACAAACCTGTACGTCTTTGAAGTGTGGGAGGAAACCGAAGATCTCGGAGAAAAGCCACGCAGGTCACGGGGAGAACGTGCAAACTCCGTTCAGACACCACCTGTAGTCGGGACTGAACCTGGATCTCTGCCGCTGTAAGGCAGTAGCTCTACCACTACGCCACCGGGGTAGCTAAGGCTGTGCAGATTCCATGGCATAGTGTATCCGATGGGATATTCCAACTTCAATGGAACCCAGCTTTGGCAGGGAAGCTGAAAGTACAGCCAGTGTTTACGCTGCTAAGCACTGACAATTAGAAGTTCTATCCCGTTTGATGTTTGATGGTGCATTTGGCCATTATTTGAAAGGCTGCCTCATGTTGCAATTGTTTTTTTACATTTCATCAGATTACTATCCACTGATGGAATGACTTAACGATTCAAAGAGTATGGATTAAGTCCAATGAAGCAAACTTATGGTCTTGCCTTTCTCCCTGCAGGCAAAAAAGAAATACTACTGAGCATATTCCATTTTCAAGAGTCAATAGTCAAGAGAGTTTTATTGCTATGTGTCCCAGATAGGACAATGAAATTCTTGCTTGCTGCAGCACGACAGAATATGTAAACATAGTACAAAACGGAAGATAAAGGTTCAGTGTGTCTATAGACCATCGACCATATGCACACAATAAATAAACAGATATAGTGCAATAATAACAATAGACTGTTATTATTCAGAGCTTATTTGATGTCCTGTTTAAAAGCCTGAAGGCTGCGGGGAAGAAGCTGTTCCTGAACCTGGATGTTACAGGTTTCAGGCTCCTGTTCCTTCTGCCCGATGGCAGTGGTGAGATGAGTGTGTGACCGGGATGGTGTGGGTCTTTGATGATGTTGGCAGCCTTTATGAGGCAGCGACTGCGAAAGATCCCTTCCATGGTGGGGAGGTCAGACCTGGTGATGGACTGGGCAGTGTTCACAACTTTCTGCATTCTTTTCTGCTCCTGGACGTTCAAGTTACCGTACCAGGCCACGATGCAGCCAGTCAGTCTGCTCTCTACTCTGCACCTTTAGAGGTTCGAGAGAGTCCTGCTTGACATACCGACTCTCCGTAATCTTCTCAAGAAGTAGAGGCGCTGATGTGCCTTCTTTATAATTGTATAAGTATGCAGTGACCAGGAAAGATCTTCGGAAATATGCACACCCAGGAATCTGAAGTTTTTTTCCCTTTCCACCATCGTCCCATTGATATAAACAGGATATAAACGTGATTGTGGGTCCCGATCCTACCCCTTCCAAAGTCCACAATCAGTTCCTTGGTTTTACAGGTGTTGAGAGCCAGGTTGTTGTGCTGGCACCATTTGGTCAATCGGTCTATCTCACTTTACTCTGACAAACTTTTCAAAGGGGATAGTTGCAATGGAAGTGTTGAAATGTTTGCACTTTAATAGATTTCACTGAACGTATCCAGCAGAGAGCAAAGTGGAGTTAATTTGATTCTCTCTGTTAAATGTAAATGCAGTAAGCATTGCCTCAAAAAGGAGGGTATGGCCCATGCATGCATGCTGAGGATGTGGCCAATGCTATTTTGAACGGAACCACCAATATACAATCCCGATTCCGATGTTATTTTTAACTAAAAAATTGAAGTCCTAAGGCTAGGTAAGACCCTTTATACTATATTGGATAATATTTAGAAAGTTATATTGGATAATACCTAGAATGTACAAACTCTGTACAGACAAGCACCCATAGTAGGTATGTTACAAAGCTTACCTTTAACGGTGCTGCAGTTCTGCCGCTGGCCGTGTGCGCGACTTTGGCGCCTTTAAGGTGGGGGCGGGGTTAAAATGCGGTTTTCCCGTTGCCATCCGGAGCTTTCTGTTGTCGGAGTGCGATCTATTTCTGGAGATGCATTCCGACTGCCGGTAAGTCCATTTAAAAAAAATAAATAACCCAACTATTTCATCGCTGCAGTAAAATAAAAATTAGCTCCTAATGCCGTGAACACCGACAACGGGGACCGATTTTACGTAGGGGACAGGTAAGTGAAAGCTGGTTATTTTTACATATAAACTTGCTTTTTTAGGGGACTTTAATCAATATTTCATGTTGGGAAATGGTGATTTAGTCCCCATATGAACTGGCAGAATTTTTCCTGTCGATATTGGGTTTAAATTCACCGCAACCGCAACGTTCCAATACATCGCGTTCCAGAAAATTCCACTCGCAAGCTGTTTAAAATGCCCATTAATCTACAGGCATTAAACACTGAATTCTTTCAATTTGGCCTATAAATTAATGACAATTAGATTTAAAAATCATGTTATATTGTGAATTATTGTGTGACTGTTAATTGGCTACAATTGGGTAACTAACTAATTATATGCTTTAATTTCAGGTCATCCAAGTAAGATTGTTTCATATTTGTTTCAGAATAATTCAATCTATAATAACTGAACATTTCTTTCAGTTCTCTTAATTTTTAAGGAAGTTATGGGCTTTTGACTGTCCTCGATCACAACTTTTGTGTTAAGTCAATAGAAAAGCAATAGGAAGCAAGTTGCTAATTTCCGAGTATGAAAATGACCCTAACTTTTTTAATACTGAAGATATGAAAGTGAATTAGGTGTCAAATTAAACTTCTTTTTATCTGATGGGATAAATTGCAGACTTGATTTTTAAAATCTCAACATTTTGTAACACTGCAACCCATAGTCAGGATCAAACGCAGGTTTCTGGCGCTGTAAGGGAGTAGCTCCATTGCAATGTCACTGTTCCGACACCGTTTTATCTTTCTTTTCAAGCAATTAACAGGCCAGTTAAGGTTAAACTGAAAGATAATGGAACTATAGCCAACGCAGAGCACAATACGTACATTGCAAAATAAATCATGTGCAGATATTTTGTCTTCCCACTTGTAGAATGGCATCTTTAGCACATTAGAAGAGCACACAATCAGAAGCTAACCATTTGAACAGCTAAATGTTTGAGTCAGCCGTTGGCACAAATTATGCAACAAGTGGGTGCTATTCACAAGGCTAAATTCCTGCCAGATTTTACTTTGAGGTCATTTTGTTCACATAATGACCCGCCATTTGGAAATGGCATTCCCAGGCAGCCTTTGTATTCATAGGCCAAAGCTCTGCTTGAAAGCAAAAACATGAGTCGATACTATTGTGGACTTCTGCCCATGTGTAAGACTAATGCAGCATCTGTGAGATTCAGCATTAACTTTTTCAGTATTAATAAGGAAAGCATAAGGAAACTAATTTCAAGAAAACGGGTAAATTGTGGATAGACACAATGCTGGAGTAACTCAGCGGGACAGGCAGCATCTCTGGATAGAAGGAATGGGTGATGTTTCGGCTTGAGACTCTTCTTCAGACAGGGGAGAGGGAGACACAGAGATAGGGAAGTGTGAGGTGTAAGGACGAGACATCAAAGAGGATGTCCATCAAAAAAATGTAGAATAGCTCATTGTTAGCTCGGAGAAGGTGGCAATGAAGCTTACAGAGATAACATTTAATCACAGGGACAGTCAGTGATTAAAGGAAGGGGAGGAATGGAGAGAGAGGGAAAGCAAGGGTTACTTGAAGTGAGTATTAATACCGCTGCCCAAGCAAAATATGAGGTGCTGTTCCTCCAATTTGCACTGGGGCTCTGACAGTGAACATAGAAACATAGAAAAATAGGTGCAGGAGTAGGCCATTCGGCCCTTCGAGCCTGCACCGCCATTCAATGTGATCATGGCTGATCATCCAACTCAGTATCCCGTACCTGCCTTCTCTCCATACCCCCTGATCCCTTTAGCCACAAGTGCCACATCTAACGCCCTCTTAAATATAGCCAATGAACTGGCCTCAACGACCTTCTGTGGCAGAGAATTCCAGAGACTCACCACTCTCTGTGTAAAGAATGTTTTCCTCATCTCGGTCCTAAAGGAATTCCCCCTTATCCTTAGACTGTGACCCCTTGTTCTGGACTCCCCCAACATCAGGAACAATCTTCCAGCATCTAGCTTGTCCAACCCCTTAAGAATTTTGTAAGTTTGTATAAGATCCCCCCTCAATCTTCTAAATTCCAGCGAGTACAAGCCAAGTCTATCCAATCTTTCCTCATATGAAAGTCCTGACATCCCAGGAATCAGTCTGGTGAATCTTCTCTGTACCCCCTCTATGGCAAGGATGTCTTTCCTCAGATTTGGAGACCAAAACTGTACGCAATACTCCAGGTGTGGCCTCACCAAAACCCTGTACAACTGCAGTAGAACCTCCCTGCTCCTATACTCATATCCTTTCGCTATGAATGCTAACATACCATTTGCTTTCTTCACTGCCTGCTGCACCTGCATGCCTACTTTCAATGACTGGTGTACCATGACACCCAGGTCTCATTGCATCTCCCCTTTTCCTAATCTGCCACCATTCAGATAATAGATAATTCAGATAATTCAACACTGCGCTGGAAGCCCAGGACAGAAAGGTCAGTGTGTGAATGGGAGGGGGAATTAAAATGATTAGCAACCGGCAGATCAGGTAGGTTTAGGCGGACTGAGTGGAAGTGTGTACTGAAACAATCGCCAAGCCTGCGCTTGGCTTGGTCGCGTGGGTCAGGAAAGGTGGTTGGATGAAAAAAGTGGGTTGCTTAGTTATGGTAATGTAGCAATGGTCTGAAGAAGGGTCTCGAACTGAAACGTCATCTCTTCGTTTTCTCCGGAGATGTTGCAAGACCTGCTGAGTTACTCCAGCACTTAGTGTCCATCTTCGGTAACAACTAGCATCTGCAGTTCCTTTCCACATGTCCAATTCTATTTACTGGCATGAGTAAGTGTTTCCTAACTCCTCTCCTGAGAGACATTGTTCTGATTTTGAGGCTATGTCCCATTGTCCTTGAATTCTAAAGAAGATCATTCAGTATGGGACTGAATTTGCAACCACAGATCATTCCCCAGCTTATTATGAGGACAATCTGTAGAGCTTACTACTATTATTTCTAACTAAATTAATCTATTTCTCCAGTTTAATTGTTGATGTTGTGCTGTCATCAACTACCTCAAGAAGCATGGTTTGTGATGAGTGCAGTCTATGCATTGGCTTTGAAAGGGCTGTTGACTTGGATGGCCAAGAGCTCTAACACCCCCGAGACTCAGACCAGCCACATAAACAACATGGTAGCATCATCAAGGACCCACACCATCCTGACCACACACTCATCTCCCCACTACCTTCAGGTAGAAGGTACAGGAGCCTGAAGACTGCAATGACCAGGTTCAGGAACAGCTTCTTCCCCACAGTCATCAGTCTATTAAACTCGGCTCGGACAAAACTGTGAACATTAATAGCCAATAATCTGTTTATTTGCATAGTGTGCGGGGATCGCTGCTCAGAGGGGACTTGGTGGGCCGAAGGGCCTGTTTCCGTGCTGTATCTCCAAACCCTAAGCTAAACTGGTTCATTTTTTGATACTGTAAGTCTTTTTGTCCATCTAGAAGGTGAAGGTGATGGAATACATTCCACCTGTCTGGAGGAGTGCATCTCCAGCAACTCTGAAAGTAGCTCAATGTAGGTATGTTACAAAACTTACCTTTAGCGGCGGTGCACTTCTGCCGCTCCCCGTGTGCGCGACTTTAGCGCCTGTCAGAGGGGGGCGGGCTTAAAGTGCCGATTTTCACCAGACCAGGATAATCGATGAATGTCGGGCGATTTAATTGCGGAAGAAAAATCGCTCCGACATTTCATCCATTAAGGTATTTTTAAATTACTCTAGATTATTTATTAACTAGAGTAATTTAAAAATCACCTTCAAAAGCCGTGACCGCAGACCACCGGAAGCATTTTCCGTAGGGGAGAAAAAAAGGTAAATACTTTATTTTTTTATTAAAAGTTGGTTTTTCGGGAGGCATTAATAATATTTTTATGTTGCGAAATGGGTTCCCCAAAAAATGTATGAACCCCCAGTATTTTTCCCCCCGACTTCACCACTAACCGCAACGTTCCAATCCACCGCATTCCGCTAAAACCCACTCGCTAGTTGATTTAAATGGCCATTAATTTACAGCATAAAACTAAATTCCTTCCATTTGGCCCAGAAATTCATGAAAATGAGATTTAAAAATTATGTTATATTGTGGATTATTGTGTGAATGTTATTTGGACACTTAGGCAATTAAAAAAAAGTTTATCTTTTCTTAAGAAATTCATAGATGTTTAGATCTACTCATTGAATTTTGTAATTAGCTACAATTAGATAACTAACTAATTATATACTTTAATTTCAGGTAATCCAAGTAAGATTGTTTAATATTTGTTTCAGAATGCTTCAATCTATAATGACTGAAAATTTCATTGAGTTCTCTTAATTTTTAATAAAGTTATGGGCTTTTAATTTTTCCAGATCACAGCTTTTGAGTTAAGTCAATTGAAAGGCAATGGGAAGCAAGATACTCATTTCCGAGCATGAAAATGGCCATAACTTTCTTAATACTGAAGATATGAAAGTAAATTAGGTGTCAAATTAAACTTCTTGTTATGCTTTATCTGATGGGATAAATTGCAGACTTGATTTTTAAAATCTCAAAATTTTGTGACATTGCTACTCAATGCCAGCTAGCATCCTATGTCTTGCTCCCCATTATTTAAGTTTTTAGTTCAGAGATACAGCATGGAAACAGGCCCTTCGGCCCACCAAGTCCACGCACACCAGTGATCCCACGCGTTAACACTAGGGACAATTTATACTTACACCAAACCGATTAACCTACAAACCTGTATGTCTTTGGAGTGTGGGAGGAAACCGAAGTTCTCGGAAAAAAACCCACGCGGTCACGGGGACAACGTAGAAACTCCATTCAGACCGCACCCGTAGTCGGGACCAAACCCGGGTGTTCTGCGCTGTAAGCGCTGTAAGGCAGCAACTCTACCGCTGCACCACCGTGCCGCCTCATTATCTACTCTCTCTTCACCACAGTGGCTGCAATGCGTAACATTTACAAATGCACTGCAGTTACTCACCCTGGCTTATACCTACAGGCATTTCTTATACCCACATACCCTTCCACTAAGAAGCGAAGGGTATCCAGTGTACAGGAAAGCCATCCACTCAAACTTGCACATCATATTGATATGGAAATAAATTACCTTCACTGCCGCTGGGTCTGAACCATGAAACTCCCTTCCCCCAAAGCACTGTTTCAATTTGGTATTGTGGCAATTCAAAAAGGCACTTTGCCATCTCCTTCTCAAGGGCAATTAGGGTTGGCAATGCTCAGATCGTGAAAATGAATGAAATAAGTAACAATTCTGCAGACAGATCAGACTTGAAAGTCTTGCACTTCACGAGGCACATGAGATGCACTCGTCTCCCTTGTGAAATTGTAGGTTAGCAAAGAGATCTCAGTGTCTAAGTTGTTAAAGTTGTCAGAGAAAGTTAATAAGGTGGTTTAAATTAAAACATATCAGTTAATTGGGATTATATACCTTATTCATGTTCGATGCAGCAGACGTTTTGCTTTGCTGAAATAATTCAAAGGTGTCATCATGAAGAAGCTATTTGTCCTTGTTGAAACTGATTCCAATATCGGGAAAATAGGAAGTATTTTAATAAAGGAGTTCTTTATTCAAGACAGTAATACAGGGGGCATTGTAGGTGAATTGAGCACCAGAGAACATAGGTTTAGGTGAAGGGGAAAATATTTAATAGGAATCTTCTTCTTGCGTATGGTGTGCACAGCCTCAAGTTGTAGGACAACTTGTTCTATTTGATCTTATTTGATTGTGCACGCCGGGTTGATTGCATTCGTCGAAACAGGGCGGACCACGTGAAGGTTGCAATCTCCCACCTCAATAGGAATCTGAGGGGTAACTTTTCCACGCAAAGGGTGGTAGGAGTATGGAACAATCTGCCAGAGTAGGTAGTTCAAGCAGGGGCTATCCCAACGTTTAAGAAGCAGTTAGACAGGTACATGGATAGGACAGGTTTGGAGGACTATGGACCAAATGCGGGCAGGTGGGGACTAGTGTAGCTGGGACATGTTGGCCGGTGTGGGCAAGTTGAGCTGAAGGGCCTGTTTCCACGCTGTATCACTCACTCTATGAATTTATGACTCTACCATCACACAATAATCTTTATTTCGTAATTCTGTCACAATTTCATTCAAATCGATCTTGGACAGACACTGCATGATGTGGAAAGGTTTAAACTGAGATTAGTCCAATCTTATTAACTTTACAATAATGCCCACAGGTCTTCAATGAAGTTTGACTACTCTTCTTTAGTTCGGCCCCTGATCACTGTAATCTAACATAAACCAATTGGATTTAAACTAACTTCCTCTAAATGCAGGATGAGCGTCTTAGAAATTTCTTCCTTTATTTATTCATGGGATTTACTTCTCACGCTAAAAAAAGTTACTCCAGGCTACACAAAGGAAGCTGAATAGAGGAGCTTTAAGCCACTTTGGCCATCTGTGGTAGGAAGACCTTGCGAGGCTCATGAGCTCTGTTATTATTGTACTTCAATGCTGGCAGCTGTTCCTCGTACTGTTTACAAAATGGCAGAGACCTATTTTGGACTTTGCCAAACAACCCCACTGAAAGGCAGGAATGAGCGGAAACAGATTCGGGGTGATGGTAAAGCAGCAGAACGCTGCTATTGATAATGTCGCGTGACAAGGCCAAATCAGTCTGGGTGTTTAAACACAGTGTTTGACAGTGGGAAACTTTTCTTTGCTAGCCCTTGGCTTTTTTTTGTAGGATGTTAATCATGAGGTGAAAGAATCAAACTACTAATTCAATCATCAGAAAATCTCAGACCTTCCTTACCCCAGTCATCAGACGCCATCACAAATAAATTCAGTTCACGTTGGGTATTCACCATTCCAATGATCATCTTCCTGGGTGTTATATTAATTACAACTGGGTTTTATAATTGGTACTTGTGGGGTTTCTACACAACAATATTTAGAAGTCAGGGTGACTAATTATACTGTCATCAAAGGAAAGGGTTTTGCACAGACACAACCTCTTGGAAGTTAACATAGCAAGGAACTGATACCTGATAGTCAGTAACAGTTACCTCAGTATCATTTCTGTTGATATTACTTGCACCCAGATAGTGCAAGGAGTCATACCCTGGCCACTCCCTCTTCTCCCCTCTCCCATCTGGCTAAACATATGAAAACGCACACCACCAGATTCAGGGACAGTTTTGTCGCAGCTGTTATCAGGCAACTGAATCATCCTACCACAACCAGAGAGCAGTGCTGAACTACTATCTACCTCATTGGTAACCCTCAGACTATCCTTATTAGGTCGTTGCCTTGGACTAAACGTTATTCCATTATCATGTATCTAAACACTGTAAATGGCTTGGTTGTAATCATGCATTGTCTTTCTACTGACTGGTTAGCACGCAACAAAAGCTTTTCACTGTACCTCGGTACATGGGACAATAACTAAAATGTAACTAACTGTTGTCAGTGTATTGTGGGCAAAGACGTTCACTATATACGTTCAATATATAAATGGAGTATTCAGCAAAACGATAGCTGAACCTGTGCTGAGTCTCGTTGATATATATAGGAGTCCACACCTGGAACAGCGGATACAGTAGATGAGGTTGGAGGAGGTGCAAGTGAATGTCTGCCTCACCTGAAAGGACCCTGGATAGAGGAAGGAGGTATAGGGACAGGTGGTGCATCTCCTGCAGTTGCAGGGGAAATAACCTGGGGGGGGGGGGGACAATAGATGCAGGTACCAGAGTGGTACGGAACAGAAAACCAGGGTCCATAATGTGTAAATGCCCTGCCTGTGAGCAAAGTTCATTGGTAGAGAAACAGAAGGTTTGGGAGCAGAGGAGGAGCTGTGAAGACATATGGCTGGCCTCTGCTGGACATCAAGAGGCCCCCGGGCAAGTTGGGGGTGGAGGTAGGAGAGAGGGGACAGAATGGGCACGTGGGAAACCTGGTGGATGCCTTGTGAGATTGTTCAAATGCCCAAGGCAGCATGACCTGGAATGTAAGACAGTTGTGCAAAACTCGCATTTATATAGTGAAGATTGACACAAAATGCTGGAGAAACTCAACGGGTCAGACAGCACCTCTGGAGAGAAGGAGTATGTGATGTTTCGGGTCTAGGTCCTACTTGACTGAAACATCACCTATTCCTTTTCTCCAGAGATGTTGCCTGTCCCGCTGAGTTTAGTCTGCCTACAATCAGTCAGTCAGTTCTATTCACCTCTTGTAGCTCTGTGGTGCTGCGTTCCATGTTGTTTTACGTGTCCTTCATTGCATTGGGCGTCACAAGCCTGATTTTACACTGACGAGCTTGGAGACACAGCATGGAAACGGGCACTTTGGCCCACTGAGTCCGCGCCGACCAGCGATCCCCACACACTAACGCCATCTAGACACAATAGGGCCAATTTCACATTGATACCAAGCCAATGAATCTACAACCAGTATGTCTTTGGAATGTGAGAGGAAACCGAAGATCTCGGAGGAAATCCACGCAGGTCACGGGGAGAACGTACAAGCTCTGTACAGACAAGCAGCTGTAGTCAGAATCAAACTCAAAAACCAGGGTTACACAAAAAGCTGGAGAAACTCAGCGGGTGCAGCAGCATCTAAGGAGCGAAGGAGATAGCACTCAAAAACCAGGGCTGTGGTGCTGTAAGGCAGCAACTCTGCTGCAGCGACACCATGCTTCCCTTGCTGGCATTCAAAGCAGTGGAAATTTTGAGGGAATGGTAATATTTGGATAATATTCTGAAGGCAGCTGATATCACAGGTGACCAGCATGCTAGTCTAATGTTGTAATGGGAACCACCATGTCTTAATGTGGACGCAACGTAGGGCTGGAATACAATAATCTGCACTTGTAAAGGCCGACGGACGAAGGACCTCGTATGATACCCGATTCAAAATCCAATAAATTTGCTTTGGTTTTGCACCAGCTGCAAGTGACCACACACTAGTGGTCAGTGGCCCGGTGGGAGTTGTAGACCAGCACTGGAGCTGTTTGACAGCATGGGGTTGCACCCTCGGGAATCAGGCAGTAAAACGAGGATTGTGCAGGAAGGAACTGCAGGTGCTGGCTTAAACCGAAGATAGACACAAAAATCTGGAGTAACTCAGCGGGACAGGCGACATCTCTGGATAAAAGGAATGGGTGACGTTTCGGGTCGAGACCCTTCTTCTGAAGAATGCATTGAATGCATTTATACCTCTTCTGACGAAGAGCCTCGACCCAAAAGTCACCATTCCTTCTCCTCAGAGATGCTGCTTGTCCCGCTGAGTTGCTCCAGCGTTTTGTGTCTATCTTCAGTAATACGAGGAATGGTAGGTTCGTCCGTCAGGGGGGTGGTGGTTGCTGTAATGGCTGACTTAAGTGACAAAGGTCAGCCAACACACAGTTCGGGACAGTATTAAGCACATGGGGTTCAGGTCCTAATGAAAGTATCATTTTTATCATTCATTCATTCATTCATTCATTCATTCATAGTGGAAGTCAGAGAGAATAGGTATAATGAGTTTGGATCAGCTGAAGGTTATAAAATAGTAGATAGCACAAGAATTATGATAAATACAAGATATTGTAGCATGAAGAACAACAGTGGTGCAGCTCACCACTGGTGCAATCAAGGACTATGATTTTTTATGTGTACATCATGAGTTGAATAGATCGGGTAAACGCACAGTCTTTTGCTCACAGCAGGGGAATCGAGAACTAGAAGACATAGGTTTAAGGTGGGGGGGAGGGGGTGGGGGTGGGGGTGGGGGGAGCGGGGTAAAGATTTAATAAGAATCTGAGGGGTAACTTTTTAACACAAAGGTTGGTGGAGGTATGGAACAAGCTGTTGGAGGAATGCAGTTGAGGCAGCTATCACAACACTTAAGAAACATTTTGACAGGTACTGTACATGGATAGGATCGGTTTAGAGGGATACGGGCCAAAATCAGGCAGATGGGACTAGTGTAGATGGGGCATGTTGGCTGGCGTGCGCACGTTGGGCCGATGGGCCTCTTTTAAAGCTGTATGACCCTGTGGCTTTATAATCCTGACTCCTGAGTGTTGTGTGGAGCTTGCACAAGTTGCTGGTTCTCTCCACGGCCCTGCAGGTCTTCTGTGGGTGGTCCGGTTTCATTCCAAGTTACAAAAAATGTGCAGTCAGGTTAATTGGTAGTAATGGCAGCAAACTAAACATCTAAATCATGATGAGCATGTGTGAAGGAGAATAAGTCGCAGGAGTACGGGGAAATGAGAGGGCAATGGACCTGATGGTTTTCTCCTCTCAAGTCAACAATGGGCTTGGTGGGCTAAATGCTCTCCTTCTGTGAAGCGGTGTCAAGGGTTATGGGGAGAAGGCAGGAAATGGGATTAGGAGGCAGAGATCAGCCATGGTTGAATGGCTTAATTCTACTTGTGAACTTGCGAACCTGTGAATTATCATAAGGATGAGCACGGTGTTTATCTTAATGACCCTGTTGATCTTACCGCATCAAATTGACATTATTTGAAAAAACTAGTGAATTTCTCAGTATGTGTACACTCCTGTTGCTCTGTAACCTGGTCGGTGTATTTCCTGCCCCTGAACCACATAGACAACCACACAGCGGGAACCTTCATGGACCTGCAGTCCGTGCAGCATCCATGAACAACACTATTTAAATGCACATGTGTAGCAAGGAACTGCAGATGCCGCTTTAAACTGAAGATGGACACAAAAATCTGGAGTCACTCAGCGGGACAGGCAGCATCTCCGGAGAGAAGGAATAAGTGACGTTTGGGGTCAGGAAAGTTGGCTGATTGACTTTATTGTCACGTGTACTTGGTACAGCAAAATTCTTTGTTTTGCATACAGCATGCAAACCGCCACTTAAATTTACAAAAGTTTTTAATATACTTTGTATATTCAGTATACTTTCAATATAATATACCAGCACCCAGCGTAGACTCTCCTTCTGTGTTGTGACAAGTGTAAGATAAGAACACGACAAGAGCAGACCATTCAGCCTCATGATCTGTCCACTCTTTAAGGAGAAGTCTGCATTCCAACTTAATTATGTTAGTGTGAAGAAGGGTCACCTATCCATGTTCTCCAGAGATGCTGCCTGACCCATTGAGTTACTCAGCATTTTGTGTCCTCCTAACAATGTGTCTTTTGTTCATCACCCGTCTCCATCATTAGCTAAATGTAATCCCTGAGTTAACATGAATTGATTTATTACCAACTAATTCATACTTCCGTGTAAAAGACTTACAAAGAGTTCCAAAGAGTTCCAAAGAGTTCCAAAGAGCAGGGTAAGATCATTGGATACCTGGAGCATGCTCTGTCAAACACGATTAGGAGTGATTTCCCACACAGACATTTCTGTCCTAGGTCTCCTCCATTGTCAGAGTGATGGGGTGATGTTTGTGTTAGTGTTTGAGGTGATTGCTGGTCGGTGTGGACTCGGTGGGCCGAAGGGCCAGTTTCCGTTGTGTATCTTTAAACTAAACCAAACTAAAGTAATCTGCAGTTCCTTCCTACACATTTTGCATTTGTGCAAAGAAAAACGGGGATAATGTTTCAAACCGATGAAGGTCTTTGTGCAGATATGTTAACTTTTTTTCTCTTTCCATAGATGCTGTTTGACTTTTTGAATATGTCCTGCATGTGTGTGGTGCACGTGCACATATGATCCGATACAATATGACACAATACAATATGACACAATATGATAGAACTTCCTTTAGCCCAGGAGGGAAATTGATCTGCCAAAAACACATGAATCATGAAAGTTAGAAAATACATGGTACATGAAACACAAAATACATGAAACACAAAATAAAAGTGATGAGCGGAAAGGATTAGGGCTGTGTAAAGATTGGGGAAGGGGAGGGAGTCAGTATCAGTCTACCCCATGACAGGAGGAGTTGTACAGTTTGATAGCCACAGGGAAGAAGGATCTCCTGTGATGTTCTGTCCTGCATCTTGATGGAACCAGTCTGCTGCTGAAGGTGCTCCTCAGGTTGACCAATGTGTCAAGTCAAGTCAATTTTATTTCTATAGCATATTTAAAAACAACTCTCGTTGACTAAAGTGCTTTACAGGTACTAACGTGCTACACACAGTGAGTGGTACATAGTAGCAATGTTATAAAATGTTGAGATTTTAAAAATCAAGTCTGCAATTTATCCCATCAGATAAATCATAAAAAGAAGTTTAATTTGACACCTAATTCACTTTCATATATTCAGTATTAAGAAAGTTATGAGCATTTTCATACTCGGAAATTAGCATCTTGGTCCCCATTGCCTTTCAATTGACTTAACTCAAAAGCTGTGATCTAAACATCCATCCATTTCTTAAGAAAAGATAAACTTTTTTTTAATTGCCTAAGTGTCCAAATAACATTCACACAATAATCCACAATATAACATAATTTTTAAATCTCATTTTCATGAATTTCTGGGCCAAATGGAAGGAATTTAGTGTTTAATGCCTGTAAATTAATGGCCATTTAAATCAACTAGTGAGTGGGTTTTAGTGGAATGCGGTAGATTGGAACATTGTGGTTTGCTGTGAAGTCGGTATGAAAAATACAGCCGGTTCATACATTTTTTTGGACCCCATTTCGCAACATGAAAATATTATTAAAGCCTCCATAAAAACCAAGTTTTAATATAAAAATAAACTGTGTACCTTTTTTTCTCCCCTACGCAAAATCCTTCCCGTTATCGGCGCTCACGGCTTTTGAAGGTGATTTTTAAATTACTCTAGATAATAAATAATCTAGCGTAATTTAAAAATACCTTAATTACTGAAATGTCGGAGCGATTTTTCTTCCGCAACAAAATCGCCCGACATTGATCGATTTGCCCAGTCTGAAGAAAAACGGCACTTTAAGCCCGCCCCCCTCTGAAAGGCGCCAAAGTCGCGTACATGGGGAGCGGCAGAACTGCAGCGCTGCTCAAGGTAAGTTTTGTAACATACCTATACATAGAACTAACAATACATATATAAATACATACATACAGTGCTCCCTCAGAGGACCTCAAGAAACGCTTGTGAGTAGAAATAAATTTTAAGTCTAGACTTAAATGAGTCGATGGAGTGGGCAGTTCTGATGAGAAGAGGGATGCTGTTCCACAGTCTAGGTGCTGAAACCGAAAAAGCGCGGTCGCCCCTGAGCTTATACCTGGACCACGGGATGGTCAGTAGCCCCAAGTCGGCTGACCTGAGGGTCCTGGAGGGGGTGAGCTGTGTTGTCCAAGATCCTCCGCAGTTTGAGGAGCATCCTCCCCTCCAAGACCAATTCCCACTAATCTAACTCTGCCCACAGGACGGAGCCAGCCTTCCTGGTGAGTTAATTAATCCTATTGGCATCCCGGAACACTGCAGTGAAGAAGATGGCACTGGCTACCACCGATTGATGGAACATCCGCAGCATCTTAATGCAGACGTTGAAGGAGTGGAGCCTTCTCAAAAAGTACAGCTGGCTTTGTTCCTTCTTGTAAAGGGCTTCAGTGTTCCTGGACCAGTCCAATTTACTGTCCAGGTACACTCCCAGATATTTGCACTCCCTGGTAAACTGCACATCCACACCATTGATGGAGACAGGATGGAGAGAGTGTTCCTCTCCTCCGAAAGTTCACCGTTAACTCTTTAGTCCTGTCGGTGCTGAGCTGCACGTATTCACCCCACACCACTCAACAAAGTCGACATGTGTGCATGTGAGTTCCAAGCAATGTCAGATCTTCAATCACTTTTATTAATATTTTTGGACGATTGGAGAAATCTGTACAGAGTTCTCTTTATGACCTGCATGGGTTTTCTCCAGGCACTCCGGTTTCCTCCCACATTCCAAAGACATACAGGTTTGTAGGATAAATGGCTTCGGTAAAATTGTAAATTATACCTAGTGTGTGTAGGATAATGCTAGTGTGCGGGGATCGCTGGTTGCTGCAGACTCGGTAGGCTGTTTCCACGCTGTATGTCCAAACTAAACAAAATTTAATCACAATCATTTTGTTGTCACATTATTGTTGGAGATTAGACAGATACTACGTTTTAGTTTTTAGAGATGCAGCACAGAAATAGGCCCTTCGGCCCACCAGGTCCGCGCTGACCAGCGATCCCCGCACATTAACACTATCCTACACCCACTAGGTATAGTTTTTACATTTACCAAGCCAGTTAACCTGCAAACCTGTACATCTTTGGAGTGTGAGAAGAAACCAAAGATCTCGGAGAAAACCCGCGCGAGTCACGGGGAGAACATACAAACTAAACCCCATACCTGTAGTCGGGATCGAACCTGGGTCTCCAGCACTGCATTCGCTGTAATGCAGCAACACTACCGCTGCACCACCGTGACTGCCCTGCTGAGAAAGCTTAGGTTGGTCAATCTTGCAGCACATCCCATCTGAGTACCACTCTGCTTTTGCTCGATGACAACAAACAATTTACACACACACACACACACACAGATTCCTTCACGTTAGAGCAGGGATGGGGAACCTGCAGCCTTCAGGCCGCATGCGACCTTCTAGGCCATTGAGTAGCAATGTTACAAAATTTTGAGATTTTAAAAATCAAGCCTGCAATTTATCCCATCAGATAAAGCATAAAAAGAAGTTTAATTTGACACCTAATTCACTTTCATATCATCAGTATTAAAAAAGTTAGGGCTATTTTCATACTCGGAAATTAGCAACTTGCTTCCTATTGCTTTTCTATTGACTTAACACAAAAGTTGTGATCTAGGACAGTCAAAAGCCCATAACTTCCTTAAAAATTAAGAGAACTTAAAGAAATTTTCAGTTATTGTAGATTGAAGTATTCTGAAACAAATATGAAAAAATCTTACTTGGATGACCTGAAATTAAAGCATATAATTAGTTAGTTACCCAATTGTAGCCAATTACAAAATTCAATTACTAGATCTAAACATCTATCCATTTCTTAAGAAAAAATTAAGAAAAAATTTAAAGCCTAAGTGTCAAATTAACAGTCACACAATAATTCACAATATAACATGATTTTTAAATCTCATTGTCATTAATTTATAGGCCAAATTGAAGGAATTCAGTGTTTAATGCCTGTAAATTAATGGGCATTTTAAACAGCTTGCGAGTGGGATTTTCTGGAACGTGATGGATTAGAACGTTGCGGTTGCGGTGAATTAAAACCCAATATCGACAGGAAATTTTCTGCCGGTTCGTATGGGGGCTAAATCACCGTTTCGCAACATGAAATATTGATTAAAGTCCCCTAAAAAAGCAAGTTTATATGTAAAAATAAACAGCTTTCACTTACCTGTCCCCTACGTAAAATCGGTCCCCGTTGTCGGTGTTCACGGCATTAGGAGCTAATTTTTATTTTACTGCAGTGATGAAGTAGTCGGGCTATTTATTAAAAAAACGGACTTATCGGCAGTCGGAACGAAACTCCAGAAATAGATCGCACTCCGACAACAGAAAGCTCCGGATTGCAAGGGGAAAACCGCATTTTAACCCCGCCCCCCCCTTAAAGGCGCCAAAGTCGCGCACACGGCTAGCGGCAGAACTGCAGCACCGCTAAAGGTGAGTTTTGTAACATACCTAGATTGAGTGTGGCCTTTTGAATAAATCCAAATTTTGTAGAACAAATCCTTTTATTTTTATTAATATGTTTTTGTTCGTCTTTTATTATATTTATTTTATTCTTAAAATAAACATATTTAAAATACCAATGAGTAAAAGAATATTCAACAAAATAATCCTCCCCGACTGATGGCCACAATTAAAACATTAGTAAGTCATGAGGGCTATTTTAACAAAATAATGTACATTTTGAAGTATATCTACTTGAAGTTTCTTGGATGCGGCCTTATTAGATTACAGCTAACTTAATGCGGCATTCCAACATGCAAAGGTTCCCCACCCCTCCGTTAGAGTATATCTCAGAGCACTAAAGGTCCTGTGCAAGGGATACGGCCCTTAAGAGAATAAATGGACAACTGAAGAGATGGGGTTTTAAGGTAGCGATTTTAAAAAGTGTACAAAGTAACAGATGATTCCTGGCACTAGGTTACCCATGATGTTAGATTATTGAACAATGGGTGGGCTAAATTAGGAGTTTCTGGTTTGTGAATATTCCCCACATTAATAACACAGAGTTAGACAATATCTGCCTCTTTAGTCGGTGAGTGCAGGCAGAGGCAAAGGCAGGTCACGGATCCCAGGGCTGCTTGTCAATTCTTAAATGGACCAAATGATGCATTTTGTCAGGGAGGAACTGCAGATGCTGGTTTACACCGAAGATAGACAATATGCAGGAGTAATGCAGCGGGACAGACAGCATCTCTGGAGAGAAGGAATAGGAAGCGTTTCAGGGTTGAGACCCTTCTTCAGACTGAGAGTCAGTGGACATAGATCAGTGGTCAGCTAGATATAGATCACAAGACCTACACCAACCTCAAACCAATTAGGGGCTGACGAGGGCATTCGATCCAATTTGTGGTCCTAGCCTCAAAGACAGATGTGTACAGCAATTCATTCTTTCCACGCACTATTAAAGCATGGAATAATCTCCACCAAGCCATGGTTGCCCAGCCAGATGCAACTAAATTTGAAGTGGCACTTTCTTCCCAATAACCCTCTCTGGCTAAACCCCTCCCTTCACCACCTCCAGTTTAAATTCCAGTTGGAATATTTTGGAGGACCAAGTAACCAAGAACCAAGACTCTCAGTCCCCCTCTCCCCTGACTCACAGTCTGAAGTAAGAGTCACCTATCCCTTTGCTCCAGAGATGCTGCCTGTCCTGCTGAGTCTGTGCCCTTTTGTCATGTTGGCCCTTAATCTATTCATCAATGTCCTCTTCTCATGAGGGAATGATGAAAAGTACCTAACCTCTTTGACAGCCTGAATAGAGTCTCCCAGTTTGGAAACTGCAATGTGCTTGGTAACTTTATATTTTGACAATACTGAGTTTCACCAGTTTACGTTCACAAGTTATAAGAGTAAAGTTAGGCCATTCAGCCCGTCGAGTCTACTCCGCCATTCAATCATGGTTGATCTTTGCCTCCTAGTCTTATTGCCTGCCTTCTCCCCATAACTCTTGACACCCATTCTAATCAATAATTTATCTCTCAGCCTTAAAAATATCCACTGACTTGGCCTCCGCAGCCCTCTGTGAGTTCCACAGATTAACAACCTTCTGACTAAAGAAGTTCCTGCTCACCTCCTTTCTAAAAGAGCGCCCTTTAATTCAGAGGCTATGACCTCTGGTCCTAGACTCTTCCACCAGTGGGAACATCCTTTCCTCTATCTATGCCTTTTATTATTCTGTAAATTTCAATTGGGTTCCCCCTTCAATCTTCTAAACTCCAGCGAGTACAGGCCCAGTGCCGTCAAACGCTCATCATATGCTAACCCACTCATTCCTGGGATCATTCTTGTAAACCTCCTCTGGACCTTCTCCAGAGCCAGCACATCCTTCCTCAGATATGGTACCCAAATTAGCTCACGGTACTCCAAATGAAGCCTTATACAACCTCAGCGTCACATCTCTGTTTTTGCGTTCCAGTCCTCTTGATATAAATGCGCGCACCGAATCTGCCTTCCTTACCACCAGGTTTCGGGACCGTAAAAGACAGAATAACAATTGTCTTCCTCTCATGAGATTTTGAGCAGCCCTTAATTTAAATGTTAACGATGCATGTTTAATCTTTCCTCAGAAAACAATAAACAGCCTGTTGGTAATATTTTTCGTGTCAGCACTGTGTAAACAGAAGTTGCCCCGCAATTACTGCTTCACTTCCTTCATTATTGCTGGCATCCAAAATAATCAGGTGGAACGCCATTGTAGCCGCAAAAACAATGCGCTTCCTCCAAGCTTTCCTGCTGAATAATTACTTCCTGTGCTTATCTGCTTTCTGTTTCCCGTGGCTTATTCCCACATGTTTCTGATGCATGGGCGCAGGGTTAAGAAAACCCAGCGACGCAAGAACCAGCCACACTTTCCGCCTTAATTTGTGCGGTGGCCTCCAATTCCCTTCAAATAGCAAAACTAAAAGAGAAATATCTCCATCCCAGCGCAATACATCATTTCCTCTTCCTCCTTTCAGGAAGAAGAGGACATGGGTTAACAAGGATATCACCAGGACTGGACAATTTCAGCCACGAGCAAAGGTTGTTTTCTTTGGCAGAGGGGGACCAGTGAGGGTGGGAGGGGAAGGGAAGATTTAACTGAGGTGCAATAATTGCAATAAATTTATGAGAGGCCTGCAGAAAATGGAAAGGAAGGATCTAATTCCTGCAGCAGGATAGTTAAAGACATGAGGGAATAAATTAAAAGTAATTAGTTAAAGGATGAGGGTGAAGGTGAAAGAATGACATATTCTGCACACTTTTCAAAAAGTCCTATTGCACTTTACACACAAAATATTTTCCTTGCTCACATTTCCCTTGTCACTAGGAACAGACCGTTCAGACTATTGATGATATGCTGGATCTCGGAGCAATCCCATCAGTCCCACTCCTCCACATATTTCCCTGTTACCTCTTGTTGCTCACAGGCCCACTAATTATTTTCTGACACTCCTCCCACCCATCCTCACTAGACTCATTTACAGTAGACTGTTAACCTACTAACCAGCACGTCTTGTGGAGAGTATAGAAACCATTGTATCGGGATGCATCACAGCTTGATTTGGGAACAGCCCCATCCAAGACTGC
Organism: Raja brachyura; assembly: GCA_963514005.1. The sequence continues at coordinate 14,969,221 of OY740782.1, forward strand.
CAGAAATTGCAGCGAATTGTGGACGCAGCCCAGACCATCGCACAAACTTCCATTGATTCCATTTACACCGCCCGCTGCCTCGGCAAGGTCAGCCAGCCGAATCACACCCTGGCCACTCCCTCTTCTCCCCTCTCCCATCGGGCAAAAGGTATAGAAGTGTGAAAACGCAAACCTCCAGATTCAGGGCCAGTTTCTTCCCAGCTGTTATCAGGCAACTGAATCATCCTACCGCAACCAGAGAGCAGGGCTGAACTACCATCTACCTCTTTGATGACCCTTGGTCTATCCTTGATCGGACTTTACTGGCTTTAACTTGCACTAAACGTTATTCCCTTATCATGTATCAATAAACTGTAAATGGCTCGATTGTAGTCACGTATTGTCTTTCCGCTGACTGGATAGGACGCAACAAAAAGCTTTTCACTGCATGTCATTGCACATGGCAATAAACTAAACTGAACTGACCTAACAGGGCGAGCGTGCAAACTCCATACAAGCTCACTGGAGGTCAGCTTGGTTGCTTGGGCGACACAATGGGGCAGTTAGTAGAGCCATTATATCACGTTGCAGAGAGGCAGGTTTATTGCTGACCACGAATGCTGTCTGTGGTGTACAAACGTTCTCCCTGTGGCTTCATGGTCCCCCCCCCCACGTGGTATGAGGGGTTGATAGCCCAATTGGCCAATGTAAATTACCTCTCTTGTGAATAAAAATCCATCTAGATTCTTGATTAGTACAGGTGTCAGTGGTTATGGGGAGAAGGCAGGTTGAATGGGATTAGGAGGGAGAGAGAGATCAGCCATGATTGAATGGCGGAGTAGACTTGATGGGCCGAATGGCCTAATTCTACTATTCCTTGTGACCTTATGACCTTAGATTTATAATTTACTAATTTAATTATTTTTACTATCATTTTTAAAGAGCGAGAAAAATAATTGTTTAAAAACAAGTCAAGTCAAGAGCAAGAGTGTTTTATCGCCGTTCCCAGACAGAACAATGAGATTCCCGTGAATGATTACAATGTTTGCAAAACTCGTTGCTTGGACAACTTTATCTCTCATCGAACCTGTGAGACTGAATCCCTCATCGGGGTGAAAGATTGCAACCTTCACGTGGTCCTCCCAGTTTCGACTAATGCAATCAACTTGACGTGCACAAACGGAAGATCAAATAGAACAAGTTGTCCAACAACTTTAGGCCTGTGCACGCCACACGAAAGAAGAATCCCTCATTGAATCGTGCGTTAAAAATCGTATTTAACACATGATTAGTGTAAGTGGGAGAATGCAAAATGCTGAGGTAACTTAGCGAAACAAGCGTCCCGCTGCGTTGCCCCAGCATTTTGTGTCTACCTTTGATTTAAACCAGCATCTGCAGTTCTTTCGTACACATTTTGTCTGCTCCACTGCAAAATCTCCTCAGGGAATGCTTACTTTGAAGAAGTTCTCCTCCTCTCTCCGACGAGAGTTCAGCAACACCGTCTCTCGCTGCTTCCCCTCTGTGATCCCTCCTGCTCTCCGACTCTAGGACCATGTTTTAACCCAGATTCACTACCACAGCCACCTGTGTTTTCTCATTACTTGCCTGTGCCTCCATCTTTTACCTCGTGGATTTCAGATCCGGGATATGGGGAGAAGGCAGGAATGGGGTACTGATTGTGGATGATCAGACATGATCACAGTGAATGGCGGTGCTGGCCCGAAGGCCGAATGGCCTACTCCTGCACCTATTGTCTATTGTCTATTGGTTCCAAACCTCCCAGTTCGGACCCAACCCGGATTACAGTGTCCGACAGTCGATCTGCCATTTTTCACAACAGTTCTCATTTCGTGCCCTGCGTTCTACACCGGCGTTCGATGTGCCAGCACCAGCAGGCCCTCGCTCTGATTCTCCCTCAGCTCTGGGCCTCACTCAAACACACCTGCAACAGACCCCAACTGCATACAAGACCCATTCCTTGTCTCCAGAGATGCTGCCTGTCCCGCTGAGTTACTCCAGAATTTTGGGTCTACCTTCGATTTAAACCAGCATCTGCAGTTCTTTCCTACACATAGCGTTAGTGGGTGCTTGATGGCTAGCGTGGACCCGGTGACTAAGAGGCCATTTTCCATGGAGTATCTCCCTATGACTCCTATAGAGTCTTTTTTTTTTACACAGAGATTACACATGCTTTTACACAAGTACAAATTAATCCTTTATACTCTGGTTCCAATTGTTCGTAGGTTATTTTTATTTCCAGGATTTATAGATTTCCTTTTACATTTTTGTCAGTACACTTGGGGAGACAGGTTGACATTTCCAATTGTACAATTACCCGTATTGTTGGATCAAATTCCACTTCAGGACGACAATGTCATAATTTACCTACACACACACTCCAGTACTTGACTAAAGGGGTGCTGCAATGTGATTCTTCTGTCAGTCTTCAGACAAAACCCATATGGGGCCCGTCCCGCTTGAGCGATTTTTTCTGCGAGTTGCCGTCACCCGTCATAGTTGCAGCAGGTCGCCGAAAATGTTCAACATGTTGAAAATCCAGCGGCGACCAGAACAAGGTACGACTCTTTGGGCGACTACTCACAGTCTCCACCCCGCGACATGTCGCCAGGGTGTCGCCTGTATGGTCGTGAGTAGTATCTCAGTCACCCAAAGAGTCGTAGCGTCGGCCAAGCTGGCCATCCGCGAGTCACGGCGCCAGGCGGTGGAGGGCTCTACCTGAGGCGGCTGCCTGCCCCATTTCCGGGGTTACGTCTGCGCCCGGGTGGGGTTAGAAAGGGAATACACCCTGCCCACAGGCACCCTGGGGGAATTACGGGATTGCTAGGCTGTTGAATACATCCTCGATAAGGATTGTAACACAGTTGTATGGTAGTTTATTCAGGATATTTGTTTGTATTGTATTATGGTGGTGGGTTCTGGTTTGTTTTATTGTACTGTAAATATTATTTTTTAATAATTGAATACATTTTTTTTAAAAAGGGTCGTAGCGTCTTTCTGGTAGCTGCTGAATTTTCAACAAGTTCAATTTTTTTCGGCGACAGTCAGTGACAGTGGGTTGACGCCAATGAGCATAGCTTGGCTTCTACTGACGTAGGTGCTGTCGTAGGTTGTTGCCAGGTGAGGTAGGTTGTCGCCGGTGCTGACTTCGGTGAGTTCCATCGCCGACTATCTACGTCAACCGGCGACAGGTACAGGTCTCTGGTCGCCGCTGACATTTCAACATGTTGAAAATTTTCGGCGACCTATGATGGGTGCCGGCAGTCGCCGAAAAAGTTGTGTAAGTGGGACAGGCCCATGAAGCCCATTGGCTTGTTCTAGTTTGGCAGAGGAGCTATAAGAGATAAAGTTATCCAAGTGTCCATGCAACAAGTTTTTCAAACATCTAACTCATTCACGAGAATTTCATCGTTCCGCCTGGGACACATGACAATAAAACACTCTTGGCTCTTGATGACTTACTTTTAAACAATTATTTTTATCTTTGCTCTTTAAAAATTGATAACAAAAATATTTAAATTATTAAATTATAAATATAGATGGAATCATATTTATTTCAGTTAACATAAATGAGGCATAAGGGGACACAATTTCTGGATATAATGGGATAAAAGACATTTGGACACGTGTAGTATAGGTTTAGAAGAGATTTGGAAGGGTACATGAATGGGACAGGTTTCGAAGGATATGGGCCAAATGCATACAAGTGGGAGTAGTGTAGATGGGGCACGTTGGTTGGCGTGGGCAAGTTGGGCCAAAGGGCCTGTTTCCACGCTGTGTAACCCTATGACTACATTGGGTGGATGGGTGATGTTGGGGTAGTTGATCAGTGTCCTATCATATAGCGTCCTGGTAGCTATGTGTATATTCTATTGACTGCAATATTACTGAATGTTCACCAATCTTCTTCTTGCGTATGGCTACAGTTGTAGATCAAGGGTACACATCCAGGCCAGGACAGCATCAGTTACTGGGTGGATGGCTTTGATGTCACCAGGGAAAAGCATCAGTCGGCAGTTATTCAAGATGCGTGGGATGGTCTGGTCTGGATGTCCGCAGTCGCAAGCAGGGCTGTCTGTCATCCCCTACTTATGCAGGTGATGGGCTGTTCTTGCATGGAGGGTGCGGATTCTGTTCAGGGTTAGCCATTGCTTGCGAAGGAGGTAGAAACCCGGTGGTTTCACTGTGGGGGTCTGTGAGGACATCTGTGTTGTTGGTGTTGGCATCTTTCCAGGCTTTGCCCCACTCAGTCTTGGAGTCAATGTATTCCAGGGATTTAACGGAAGACCAGAAGGGTTTGCGGGACTTCAGGTGCATGTTGGGCAGATTGTTCAAGTCAGCATGGATGGGAAGGTCAGGGTTAGCCTCGATGTTTTTATGTTCATTGTTAATTCTTTAGTGTTGTGTCTTATCTTTATCTGCATGCTGCATGGCAAGTCAAATTTCACTGCACCAATTAGTGTATGTGACAATAAATGTCCTTTGTCCTTTGGCGCACCAAACTTTCAACATCCTCTCCCTTCTGCATATGCTTGGAGGGGTGATATGAGAGAGGACAGGGAGCCACTGCAAAGGTGTTGACTTAGCGCCCCTTTGATGACCCGCATTGCAGAGTTAAGGACAGTGTCAACTCATTTGGTATGTACAGCACAGACAGTCTGATACAACCCACTTTGTGTCGGTACTTCAACCCCCTTACCTCCTCTCAATTCAATTCAATTCAATTTTTAATTGCCATTGTGCAGTGTACAATACAGAGACAACAAAATGCAGTTGGTATCTCCGAAGGGTGAACGAACTCTGGCTTCTTTGTAGAATGCTGAAGGAGGTGTTGGCATCATGCTATACACAGACATTGTGGGCCGAAGGGCCTGGTCTTGCACTCTTCTATGTTCTATGTAACCCACTGAAAATGATCATATCTTCAATAAAAATCATCGGCAAATTTGATCCTGGAAGAGCAGCAGACTTCAGACCCATAATTCACACTCCTCCACATACAACTATTTAACAGCTTGTGTCGGAAGGAACTGCGGATGCTGGTTTACACTGAAATAGACTTAAAATGCTGGAGTAACTCAGCAGGACAAGGAGCATCTCCAGAGAGAACGCCTGAAAAAGGGTCTCTACCCAAAAGGCCTCCCATTCCTTCTATCCAGAGATGTTGCCTATTACTCCAACATTTCGAGTTACTCCAACATTTTGTGTCTACCTTCTTCATGTAGCCCCATCAGCACACTCTTACATTCTTTTCTCCTTCTGCTGTGTGTTTATCTTGCTCCCCCATTCATGTATCAATGCTACTGTGTGTATCAATGTGAGAGGGGGAGGTAAAAGAGTAGGAGGTGTGGCCTCACTGATTAGGGAGAATGTAACAACAACACTGAGAGAGGATATAGTGGAGGATTCATCCACTGAGGTAATATGGGTAGGGCTCAAAGAAAGGTTCAATCATTCTAATGGGATTATAGTATTGGCCTCACAGAGCCAGTGGGAGATAGAGGAACAGATATGTAAACAGGTTACACAGAGATGCAAGAGCTGCAGTATTGTCATAATGGGTGTCTTTAACTTCCCCATATTGACTGGGTCTTACTCAGTCCAAGGATATACACAAAAGTAACACAACTGGTCAGGCAACATCTTTGGAGAAAAAGAATGGGTGACGATTCAGGTCGGGACCCTTCTTTGGACTCTGAGGTCTGAAGAAGAGCCCCGACCCATGTTCTCCAGGTATTCTGCCTGATCCGCTGAGTTATTCCTGCACTTTGTGTACATCTTTGGTATAAACCAGCACCTGCAGTTCTTTGTTTCTACTCTTACAGAATGTTGTGCAAATGGCTTAGACTTGGCAAAATGCATTTGGTGTATCCAAGAGTGTTACCCGAAACTGTATGTAGATAGTGCCACTCGAGGAGGGACTGTACTGGGAACTGAGTCTGGCCAAGTGAGTGGTGTTTTGAGCAGAAGAGTATTTTGGAACAGTGATCACAACTCCATACATTTCAGATCTTAACCCTTTTATGTGCTTTTATAATCGTTTTAATGTTTTAGTGATTTTGTTTTACTATACATGCAATTATCTTATTGCTTGTTATGTAATTTTTGATTATTGGCTATTTTGTTGTCCTGTGTTGTATTGAGGTTCTGCAATGTTCTTAAACTAGGTATGTTACAATACCTACCTTTAGCAGCGCTGCAGTTCTGCCGCTCCCTGTGTGCGCGACTTTGGCGCCTTTCAGAGGGGGGCGGGTTTAAAATGCTGATTTTTTTCTAGGCAGTCCAAATCAATCCATGTCGGGCGATTTCGTCGCTAAAGAGAAATCGCTCCGACATTTCATTCATAAAGGTATTTTTAAACTACGCTAGATTATTTATTAACTAGAGTAGTTTAAAAATCATCTTCTAAAGCTCTGAACGGTGACAGCGGAACGGACCTAAGGTAGGCGATAAAAGAAGCTACACAGTTTATATTTACATAAAAGCTTGGTTTTTAGGGAGGCTTTAATCCAATTTTCATGTTGCGAAAAGGGGACAAAAAAAATGTATGAACCGGCTGTAGTTTTCATACTGACTTCACCGCAAACCGCAACCAATCCACCGCATTCCACTAAAACCCACTCACTAGTGGATTTAAATGGCCATTAATTTACAGGCATTAAACACTAAATTCCTTCCATTTGGCCTATAAATTCATGAAAATTAGATTTAAAAATTATGTTATATTGTGGATTATTGTGTGAATGTTATTTGGACACTTAGGCAATTTAAAAAAAGTTTATCTTTTCTTAAGAAATGGATAGATGTTTAGATCTACTCATTGAATTTTGTAATTAGCTACAATTGGATAACTAGCTAATTATATGCTTTAATTTCAGGTTATCCAAGTAAGATTGTTTCATATTTGTTTCAGAATGCTTCAATCTATAATAACTGAAAATTTCATTGAGTTCTCTTAATTTTTAAGAAAGTTATGGGCTTTTGACTATTCTAGATCACAGCTTTTGAGTTAAGTCAATTGAAAGGCAATGGGGAACAAGATGCTAATTTCCGAGAATGAAAATGATCATAACTTTCTTAATACTGAAGATATGAAAGTGAATTAGGTGTCAAATTAAACTTCTTTTTATGCTTTATCTGATGGGATAAATTGCAGACTTGATTTTTGTAAAATCTCAAAATTTTGTAACATTGCTACTGAAACTATGTTATTCTGCTGTTTCTTTTGTAAAGCACTATGAATTGCAGCTTGTACGAATGGTGCTATATAAATAAATTTGCCTTGCCTTGCCTTGTCTTAAATGAATAAAGGCAAGTTTGGACTTTGCGGGAAGGTACCAAATTGGGATAAGGCAGCTGACAGTATTATTAGGCAGGAACCAGGGAGTGTAAATTGGAAGCAGTTGTTACTAGGTAAGTCCACATCTGGCAGGTGGGAGTACTTTCAAAAGCAGCAGATCAGAGTTCTGGGCCGGGATGTTCCAGTAAGGAGGAAGGACAAGTATGACAAGGTAATTGAACCTTGGGTGACAAAATAAGTTGTACATTTGGTCAGATAGATAAAGAAAGCATATGTAAGGTTAGAAAGAAGAAATCAGACTGGGCATTTGAAGAATATAAAGCAAGCAGGAAATAACTTGTGGGCAATTAGAAAGGCCTACAGGAGTTATGAAATATTACAGGCAAGTCAAATTTAAGATCCCAATTTTTCTTACATGTAGATTAAAATCAAGAGGGTAACGATGGATAGAAGATAGGACCGCTAGAAAAGATAAAGGAGGGAATTTGCGCTTGTAGTCAGAGGATGTACTAAATGAACTTTGCACCTGCATTCACGAAGGAGAAGGACATGGAGGATAGTGAGATCAGAGTGAAGAAGACTAATCTGAGATCATCTGAGATTAAGAAGGAGATGTTGAAGCTCGTAAAGAGCATAAATCCCAAGTGCCGACGGGATCTGTCCCACGTGACTGAGAGGGACAAGAAAGGAGATTTCAGCAGTAATGGTGACATTGTTTTGTGTCTTCTCTAACCAAAGATGGGCCATTCTTTGGAAAGTGAACCAAAATGTCACACACGTTACCAAATGGCATTGCATAAAGTAACACATCAAAAAAATATTGTAAGAGGTTAATCTTATGCATTGCTATTTTCGTAACCTACAGAACTATAACGCATCTGCTAAAGATATTAACATTCTAGCTTTTTAAAATTCACAGAGTTTGTAAGGGCCATTCTTTGGAAAGTGAACCAAAATGCCACACACGTTACCAAATGGCGTAGCAAAAAGTAATACATTAAAAAATTATTGTAAGAGGTTAATCTTATGCATTGCTATTTTCCTACCTACAGAACTATAATGCATGCCTACTAAAGATATGAACATTCTAGCTTTTTAAAATTCACAAGAGTTTGTAAGATAGTTATGAAAAAAATGCTTCCGTGCGAGGTCACACACGTGATCAGTCAAATTTGACCTCTAACCCCGAAACAAACATTGTCAGCACAACATAAATATTTCACTTGATAAACTTCAAAAATATATGAATCATATATACAATACAAAACAATATACCTGTAATGCTTTCAGAATTAGACGAGATGTATTCCACAATATTCCATATTATTGGTCACACACATGACTAAGAATGGGCCAGATGAGGTCCCAAATGAACTGGAAAGTAACCAATGTTGTTCCTTTGTTTAAGAAGAGAAATAGTGATAAACCAGGTTTATGCATCTGGTGAGCCTCATGTCAACGGTTGGGAAGCTATTGGAGAGGATTCCTCAGGATAGAATTTATTAATTTGGAAGAGAAAGGGATAATTCAGTGGGTTTAAGGAAGGGTCCAGAACCAAAATGTAACCTATCCATGTTCTTCATAAATGCTGCCTAAACTGCTGCTTTACTCCAGCAATTTGTGTCCTTTTGGTAAACCAGCATCTGCAATTCCTTGTTTCTACAGTCTACATGGCTTTGTTTGTGGCAGGTCTTGATTTACTAACTTGAGTGAGTTTTTTGAGGAGGTGACGAAGGTGATTGATGAAGGTTGGGATGTGGATGATGTCCACATGGATGTTAGAAAGGCATTAGATGAATTCCCCCTTGGTGGACTGCTTCAGAAGATTAAGGTGCAATGGGACCTATGGTGACTTACTCATGGAAAGCAGAGGGATGTGATGGAGATGCGTTATTCTCGCTGAAGACCTGTGGCCAGTGGAGTTCCGCAGAGGTCTGTGTTTGGACCTCTGTTAGTTGAGATATATACAAATAACTTGGAAGTAAGTTTGCAAATGGCATCAAAATTGACGGAGTTGCAATCTGTGAGGACGATTGTCACTGGAGACAGCAGGATACAGATCAGCTGCAGAAATAGGCAAAGAAGTAAGAGTTAGATTTTAATCCAAGCAAGTGTGAGATTTGCAGGTTGGGAGGTCGAGGGTAAGTGAAAAGTATATCAACGGCACGTGGTGCAACGGTAGAGTTGCTGCCTTACAGCAAATGCAGCGCCGGAGACCCGGGATCGATCCCGACTACGGGTGCTGTCTGTATGGAGTTTCACGTTCTCCCCGTGACCTGCGTGGGTTTTTTTCCAAGATCTTCGTTTTCCACCCGCTCTCCAAAGACGTACAGGTATGTAGGTTAATAGGCTTGGTAAATGGTAAAATTGTCCCTGGTGGGTGTAGGATAGTGTTAATATGTGGGGATTGCTGGTCGGCACGGAACCAGTGGGCCGAATGGCCTGCTTCCGCACTGTATCTCAAAACTAAACTAAACTATATCATTAATGGCATGACCCAGTTCAGTTTCAGTCCACTTTAGTTTATTGTCACGTGTACCGAGGTACAGTGAAAAGCTTTTTATTGCGTGCTAACCAGCCAGCAGAAAGACAATATATGATTACAATACATGGTTACCATCAACCCATTTAAAGTCTATAGATACACGATCAGGAATGTACAAAGGGCTATTGTGACCAAAGTCCACAGTTCCCTGAAAATGACAACACAATTAGATAGACTGGTATAGAAGGCGTATGGTCTGCTTGCCTTCATAAGTCGAGTATTGAGTGCAAGAGTCAGGAAGTCATATTGCAGCTTTAGAGGACTTTGGTTAGACCACATTGGACTATTGTGTGCAGTTCTGGTTGCTCCAATGCAGGAAGGATGTGGGGATTTTGGAAAGGGTGCTGCGGAGGTTTACTAGAACGCTCCCTGGATTAGAGGGTATTACCTAGGAGGAGAGGTTGCAGAAACTGGTTATTTTCTCTAGAGCTTTGGAGGTCGAGGGAGAGACCTGATAGACGTGTATACATTATGAGAGGCCGAGACAGGGTAGACAGCTGGAACGTTTTTGCTAAGGGGTAGACATGCCAGCAATTAGACATTTAAGGTGAGTGGAGCAATGTTAATGAGAGATGTACAGGGCTGTTTTTTTTAAATCATAATCATAATCATACTTTATTAGCCAAGTATGTTTTGCAACATACGAGGAATTTGATTTGCCATACAGTTATTCCAATAAAAAGCAACAGAGCACACAAAATACATTGTAACATAACCATTCACCACAAGGGTTCCTCCACATTCTTCACTGTGATGGAAGGCGAAAAAACGTTAAATTTCTCCCTTCTTAGAGGCCTCCAGCAGTTGGGGGCCTCTAACCTTCCGTTGATGGGATAATCTTACTCCCGTAGCTGGCAGCAGGCCTCCTCATCGGGCAATCAAGCTCCTGCATCGGGGGGAATCTCAGCTCCCCGCTGAGATTCTCCTGGGTCGGGGCTAGTCGAACGTCGTGCAGTTTTGGAGCTTCCCGATGTCGGTCTCAACCTGAGACTGCGAGCTCCTTGATGTCAAAGTCCACAGGAGCATCGATCCTAAGCAAGGAATCTGGAATCAGCTCCGATGGCAAGTCCACGCCCCGCAGTGAGGCTCAAAGTCAGTCCCGAGCAAGACCTCCAGCTCCACGATCGCATCTCTGGCAAAGTAAGAGATTGAAAAAAAGTTTCCTCCGACCCTCTCGCCGAACCCCCACATAAAAGAAACCAGAGAACATTTATGGGCCTGTCCCACAGGTGATTTTTTGGGGCTACTACAGGCGACTGCCGTAACATTTCCAACATATTGAAAAATATTTCAACATATTTGCTGTCGTAGGTTGTCGTAGGCGCTGTCGTATGTTGTCGCCAGGTGTCGTAGGTGAATTCCATTCAAACTAGTCCCTGGCAGTCGCCTAAAGAGTCGCCTAAGTGGGACAGGCCCATAACACATACTTTTTAAACACACTAAAAATAACAAGAAAATGACGAAAAGGACAGACAGACTGTAGGCGAGGCTGCCTTCGAAGCGCCACCTGGTGGTTATATACTGTGGATAAGAGTGGGTGTGTAGAATGCTCTACCTGGGGTGGTGGTGTACTCGGATGTGATAGTGACTTTTAGATAGGCTCATGGATATGTCGGCAACAAAGGATATGGATCACGGACAGACAGAGATTAGTTTCCCTTGGCATCATGTTCGGCATGGACATTGTGAATCGTGAACCTGTCCTTCAGTTTTTTGTTTAGAGTGGTTTTCAGCATGGAAACAGCTCCTTCGGCCCACCACCGAGTCCACGCCAACCAACAATGACCCATGCACAAATTCTATCCTACACACTAGGGACAATTTACAGAAGCCAATTAATGTATAAAGTTGTACGTCATTTGGATGTGTGAGGAAACCAGAGCACTGGGAGAAAATGCCTCACGGTCACAGGGAGAACGTGCAAATTCCATACAGACGGCACCCGTAGTCAGGATCAAACCCGGGTTGTTAGGCACCAACTCTACCTCTATTCTTATCCTTCTGTGAGTGAAGAAGTTATACTTTAATCTCTGCGCAGCGTAATGCTGACTATTTTAGTCTTGGGGAAAATATTGTCCAGAGATTCATCATTAGTGGGTAATACTAAACACACCATGTTAGCGTGTTGTACTCTGTCCCTGATATTCACTCCAAAAGAATCAAAGGAAATTAATTTTACAGGCAGTATACAATCAGTTTATACCATTATTGTTGCTTCAGGGGATAACGCTCTATATAATCTTCTGTGCTTATGTTAGAGTCATAGTGATAGAGTCATAGAATGTGGAAACAGGCCCTTCGGCCCCACTTGCCCACATGTCCTAGCTACACTAGTCTCACCTGCCCGCGTTTGACCCATATCCCTCCAAACCTGTCCTATCTATGTACCTGTCTAACTGTTTCTTAAACATTGGGATAGTCCCAGCCTCAACTACCTCCTCTGGAAGCTGGTTCCATACACTCACTACCCTTTGTGTGAAAAAGTTATCCCTCACATTCTTATTGAATCTTTTCCCCTTCTCCTTGAACCTACTGTATGTCCTCTGGTCCCCACTTCCCCTACTCCGGGCAAGATATTCTGTGCATCTACCTGATACATTCCCCTCATGATTTTGTACTCAATGATTCATGTTGTATGAATACCTTTCATAACTTTTCATTAACTTGAAACACTAACTTGGGTTTTCTCTTCAGAGAAGCTACCTGAACTGCAGAATATTTGTAGCATTTTATATTTCATTTTATCTTTCCAGCATCTGCGGGCTATGATGTTTCAATCACTTTAAAGACCTATATTGGGCTGCCCTCACCATCTCTCCTCATTCCACTCAACCTGTCCCCAGTCCTCTCCTAGAATAAGGAACTTAAACCTTTTGGATTGTTCCTGCTGAGCATAGCCTCCCACCTCTGCTGAGATCTACTGATGTCATTTCAAAACAAGAGCCACCGCAAAGAAAGGCACAAAGTGCTGGGTTAACTCAATGGGTCAGGCAGCATCTCTGAAGAAAAAGGATGGCTTGTGTTTCGGGTTGAGACCTTTCTTCAGACTTAGAGTCAGGGGAAAGGGGAACTGAGAGTCCCCTGACTCTCAGTCTGAAGAAGGGTCTCGACCCGAAATGTCACCTATTCCTTTTCTCCAGAGATGCTGCCTGAACTGCTGAGTTACTCCAGCATTGTGTGTCGATCTTCGGTTTAAACCAGCATCTGCAGTTCCTCCCTGACAAAATGCTACGTTTGGCCCATTAAAATTGACAAACAGCCATGGGATCTGTGACCTGCATCTGCCTCTGCCTGGACTCCCCAACTAAAGAGGCAGATGTTGTCCAAATATGCACTGTTTTATAGGAGGAATATTCACAAACCAGAAGCTCCTAAGTTATCCTACCCAATGTTCAATGAATTAACATCATGGGCAATCACACAAAGTGCTGGAGTAACTCAACAGATCAGGCAGCACCTCTGGTGAGAAAGGATGGGCGACGTTTCATGTAGGGACTCAACTTTTAACTTCTTCAGCCATTGTAAATTCTGAATGTCTTGTCTTAAAACAAGACATTTTATTCCCCAAGTCCATGCCAGCTCCCTGGGCAATAACCCCCCCCCCATATTTCCTTATCTCCTTGCAACCTCAAAGTCAAGTCAAGTCAAAAGAGTCAAAAGAGTTTATTGTCATGTGTCCCTGACAGGACACATAGCACAACAGAACATAGAAGGCGTGAAGGAGATAGGCGACGTTTCGGGTCGAGACCCTTCTTCAGACTGGAGAAGGGTCTCGACCCGAAACGTCGCCTATCTCCTTCACTCCTTAGATGCTGCTGCACCCGCTGAGTTTATCCAGCTTTTTGTGTAACCCTCGATTCTCCAGCATCTGCAGTTCCTTCTTTAACACAGAACATAGAAGGCATTGACTACAATTCTATACATAAATACACCCATGAATTAATAAATTAATAAAGTGCAAATAACAGATGGAGGGATATTAATGTTCAGAGTTCCGAGCCAGGTTTAATAGCCTGATGGCTGTGGGGAAGTAGCTATTCCTAAACTGGGTTGTTGCAGTCTTCAGACTCCTGTACCTTCTACCCGAAGGTAGCAGGGAGATGAGTGTTGTGGCCAGGGTGGTGTGGGTCCTTGATGATGCTGCCAGCCTTTTTGAGGCAGCGACTGTGATAAATCCCCTCGATGGAAGGAAGGTCAGAGCCGAAGATGGACTGGGCAGTGTTTACTATTTTTTGTAGTCTTTTCCTCTCCAGGGCGCTCAAGTTTCCGAACCAAGCCACGATGCAACCAGTCAGCAAGCTCTCTGCTGTGCACCCGTAGAAGTTAGAGTCCTCCTTGACAGACCAACTCTCCGTAATCTTCTCAGGAAGTAGAGGCGCTGATGAGCTTTCTTAATAATTGCATCTGTGTTCTCGGACCAGGAAAGATCTTCACAGATGTTCACGCCCAGGAATTTGAAGCTCTTGACCCTTTCAACCATCGGCCCGTTGATATAAACAGGACTGTGGGTCCCCATCCTACTCCTTCCAAAGTCCACAATCAGTTCCTTGGTTTTGCTGGTGTTGAGGGCCAGGTTGTTGCGCTGGCACCATATGGACAGTTGCTCTGTTCTCTGTTCTCTCTCATATGAAATATCGCTTTGATTCTTGTTTATCATTGACCTAAACTCAGAGATACAATACTTTACAAAAGCCAAATAACTTGCCACAATGCCTTTGGGAATTGGGAGGAACCATAGCAGCAGAAGGGAGATCACAGAGAGTCATAGAGGGGCTGTACAAACTCTGCATCTATGGTCAAAGCTGCGGTGCCATTTTAATAGAGATATTTGTCCACACAGTGGACAAATTGGACCGTGAAGAGAAGATATTAATTTGAATACACAAAAAGCTGGAGTAACTCAGGCAGCATCTCTGGAGAGAAGGAATGGGTGATGTTTCGGGTTGAGACCCTTCTTTAGACAATTAAATTGGTCTTTAGATTTACGGTCTGTACAGCTTTCAGAGATTTATTAAAATCTTTTTAATTGAATAATTTCTTCCTTTAAATTGTGGGAAACTAAAATAGAATTTCACTAATGATTAATTTGAAATCAATGAAATATTTTTCAAAAATATTATTTTTAATCAATTAATTCTTAATTCTTCCCTAATCCATTAATCCAGGAATTTTAAGACCAGTTGTTCCCTAGAGATGCATACGTATGAAAATAAACACAGATTGTAGGAATATGCCAAAAAGCAAGTGTAGGATTGGTGAAAGCTAAAGGGCCTGTCCTACCAGCATCTGACTCCATGCGATGAGCGCGATCAAACTAGAAGCGGGGGCCGCGCGGAAGTCGGGTGATCCCTGTACAGGGCCGTTCCCACCAGCATGCGCCTGCATGCGGCAAGCGCAACCAAACCGGCAACAAGGGCCACGCGGAGGTCGGGTGAGTGGCGCAACGTGGCGCAAAGTGAGGCAAATTTGGAGCAAAGTCTAAAGGTAAGTTCACCAGGACAGAGAGGGGCACACAGAGAGGGGCACAGAGGCACACACACAGAGGGCCACAGAGCCACACACATAGAGGGTCACGGAGGCACCTACAGAGAGGGTCACGGAGGCACGACGACGAGGCGGTGTGTAATGCCTCGAGGCGACTGCGAGCCGACAAGCTGTTGCCGCGCGGAGTTGTTGAACATAGTCAGTTTTTTGGAGCCCCGCGCGATGTCGGGACGAACTCCGCACAATTCCGCACGGCTCCGGCGATCGAAGTGGGACCGCCCCCGCGACGCCGGACGGCTCAAGCAACCAAGTTAGGTCGCGCTCATCGCATAGATTTGCATGCTGGTGGGACAGGCACTTAAGTGTCCAGTTAGACTCCTGGTACTACAATCCATGTGCATTGCAATCAATCTGTTTACTTCATGTCAACGGCTTGCAATAACTATTATCCAGTTCTTCAAAGACTCGACAATACACTGCTTCATTTACCAGTGATCACAGTACTCAAAACATCACCATTCCTTCTCTCCAGAGATGTTGCCTGTCCTGCTGTGTTATGCCAGCTTTGTGCAACAATCTTTAGTTTAAACCAGCATCTGCAGTTCCTTCCCACACATAGTAATTTGTACCTCTGGCAAATAAATAAATGGAAATAAATTAGAGATTTTAGTTTAGAGAGATACAACAGTTAAGCAAGAGGGTGGTGAATCTGTGGAATTCTTTGCCACAGAAGGCTGTGGAGGCCAAGTCTGTGCATATTTGTAAGGCAGAGATAGATAGATTCTTGATTAGTACTAGTACAGATGTCAGAGGTTACGGGGGGAAGGCAGGAGAATGGGGTTAGGAAAGAAAGATAGCTCACCCGTGATTGAATGGCAGAGTAGATTTGATGGGCCGAATGACCTAATTCTACAACTATCACTAATGACTTATGACCTTATGAGCAGGCCCTTCGGCCCACCGAGTCTACACCGACCAGTGATCCTGCACATTAACACTATCCTACACACACTAGGTACAATTTTACATTTATAACCAAGCCAAGTAACCTACAAACCTGTACGTCTTTGGAGTGTGGGAGGAAACCGAGGAAAGTCGGAGAAAACCCATGCAGGTCATGGGGAGAACGTACAAAGTCCATACAGACAGCACCTGTAGTTGGGATCAAACCCGGGTCTCTGGCGCTGCAAGCGCTGTAAGGCAGCAACTCCACCGCTGCACCTCCGTGCCACCCGAATCTGCCAGAACGTTTCTTTCCCTGGTGTACAGTGGTCAGGCAAAGAGAGTCGGGTAACGAGTGGACTGCCAAACTTCTGCTTCCTGTCTAGTACCACCAAGAGGGATTTTTTTTTTCCCTCCCGAGGCTTCCTTACAGTCTGTTGCTTCACGGTTTGCAACTGATGTAACTGAGGCTTGCTTCTTGATGGAGTCAATCAATTTGAGTTTGCGTGGCAATTTTGTCTTCAAGCCTGATTCACATTTGAACATTCCCGTAGAGGCCCTCGAACTCCGTTTTAACCACCGTGATGAGTGATCTCCACTGGAAAGTGCTGACAGTGCATATTGCCCCAGGGGTAACAATTACCTGAAAGAAATTTGGACACCTCCCTTGGCAATCAAAGAACATTGTCTGTAATTACTCTCCTGTCAACGCTCATGTGGTTTCACCAGTATCAATTTGTCACCCTTTAACCGTGGCACATCCTTCAGTTATGATGTTTCACCTTAATTGGCAACTTGTCCATTGAGCTAACGTAGTCACCCGATTAAACATGTTGGGTTTCTAATACTGTGTGTCAGAAAGTAATCCATGTGGAAAAACGAATCAGTCAAGGATAGGCTCTGGTTACTTTTCTGGAATGTTGCCCCCACAGTATCATTCAGTGTGCGGAGAGGCCGGAATAACTTGCCTCTTGATTACGTCGTCAATTGGTTTTTAATTTAGTTTGCAAAAGGGGGTTTTCTGCTGCCCGCTTCCTTTCAAACACCCAGCTGTGTTTTATGTGCTATTCTTCTTTGTCGGTTGCAACTGAGATAAGTGTCAAATTTGATTTAAATGCAATTGGAAGTCCAGTTTGATTTTTATTTGTTTGTTAATAATGGTAGTTGGCAGCCTTTCATAGCTGTGTCCCAAGATTAAAATCCCCCGCAGTCACAAGAACGGGAAAGTTCTCTACTTATTGAATGGCGGAAGGAATTGCAATTTAATTTTACTTGTGGACAATTGACCATGTGTATAGTGTTTTGATTTAACAAGGCGTGGCTGTTTCTGTGGTTAAATGGCCTTTATTTATGACCTCGCATTTATCAATGGTTCCGGCTCAAGATTATTTTCTAATTTCCTTGAAGATCAGTGAGTTCCGTAAGTACTAATATGGAATTGGTATTGGTATCGGTTCAGTATTGTCACGTGTATCGAGATACAGTGAAATACATTGTTTGCAAATTATCTAGTCAAATCAGTGGGTCTGAAGAACGGTCTCGACCAGAAACGTCATCCATTCCTTCTCTGCAGAGATGCTGCCTGTCCTGCTGAGTTACTCCAGCATATTGCGTCTATCTTTATTCAAATCATATGGTGCACCTGTACAATCAAGCCAAACACAACTACATCAGTTAGAGCAAATCGAAAAATACCAGTGTGAGGAATACTGTGTTACTGTATTTATGAAGAAAGCACAGATAAAAAAGTGAAAGAGTTGCAATGAGGTACTTGGAAGGTCCATTCAATAGTCTGATCACAGTGTCTTATGTTCTGAGCTCATGAAAGGTGCTTTTAAAACACAAGCTGTATTTTAAGAAGACAATATAGTGCTTGATAATTGGAGGATGCGGACCATTGTAGGAATGCCCATAATAGAAAGAATGAATCTCATATTTCGCTTGGGCGGCTTACAACCCAGCGATATGCATATTGATTGCTCTAATTTCAAGTAACTCTTGCAACCCCTCTCTCTCGGCCCCCATCCCCCCACCCAAGTGGTTGTTCTAGTTTAAAAGTTGTCTTGTTTGAGTCTCATTGTCTGTAACTCATTTTCACCTATCCCACAGGTAGAAATGGCCGGTTTCCTTTATCACCATTATATTTTTTGCATGTTTTTCATTCATTTGTTCTATAACTCTCTATATCACCATCTATATGTATGTTTAGTGCAAGATAAAGTCTAGTAAAGTCCGATTAAAGCTAGTCTGAGTCACTTAAATAAGTCACATCTTAGAATAAAGGGGAGGCCATTTAAGATTGAGGTGAGAAAAAACTTTTTCACCCAGAGAGTTGCGAATTTGTGGAATTCCCTGCCACAGAGGGCAGTGGAGGCCAAATCACTGGATGGATTTAAGAGAGTTAAATAGAGCTCTAGAGGCTGGTGGAATCAAGGGATATGGGGAGAAGGCAGGCACGGGTTATTGATTGGGGATGATCAGCCATGATCGCAATGAATGGCGGTGAATGAAGGGCTGAATAGCCTCCTCTCACACCTATTTTCTATGTTTCTATGTTTCTATAAATCATTTTCTTGAAAACAGTTTTTCTTTAGCTCTTTAAAGGTAACAAAACAGTTAGTGTATTGTAGCGCCTGGAATCACACAAAGGAAAAGTGCGAATTGTGACATCTTGTTTCTTTGTTTGATGTTTAGATTTCCAGACACAAATCTGTGATTTACATTGAGCTAATTTTCCCTAACTACATGCAGGCACTTCACATTTTATGCAGGGCTCCTTTTCTTGAAAAGCAGCACATATCTCAAAAACGCGTAAATTAAATCTATAGTAAATTGAGTGCGTCATTTTAAAGATACGAGTGCATAAATTAAGTAGGAAAGAGCTGCAGACGCTGGTTAAATTGAAGATAGACACAAAATGTTGGAGTAACTCAGCGGGACAGGCAGCATTTCTGGAGAGAATGAATGGGTGAGTTTCAGGTCGACACCCTTCTTCCTCGTCGGAGAGACGAGGGGAACTTTTCAAAGTAGACATCTCTTTGGGGAGATTTTGCTGTGAAGCAGACAAAATACATAGGAAGGAACTGCAGGTGCTGGTTTAAATCAAAGATAGACACAAAATGCTGGAGTAACTCAGCGGGACAGGTAGCATCTCTGGTGAGACCCTTCTTCCAGCTTAATGCATAAATTAGGGTTTGGTTTTAATTAAAAACCAAAGAAAAAACATAGAACATAGAAAAATAGGTGCAGGAGTAGGCCATTCGGCCCTTCGAGCCTGCACCGCCATTCAATGTGATCATGGCTGATCATCCAACTCGGTATCCCGTACCTGCCTCCTCTCCATACCCCCTGATCCCTTAAGCCACAAGTGCCACGTCTAACGCCCTTTAAATATAGCCAATGAACTGGCCTCAACTACCTTCTGTGGCAGAGAATTCCAGAGACTCACCACTCTCTGTGTAAAAAATGTTTTCCTCATCTCGGTCCTAAAGGAATTCCCCCTTATCCTTAGACTGTGACCCCTTGTTCTGGACTCCCCCAACATCGGGAACAATCTTCCAGCATCTAGCTTGTCCAACCCCTTAAGAATTTTGTAAGTTTCTATAAGATCCCCCCTCAATCTTCTAGATTCCAGCGAGTGCAAGCCGATAAAGGCATTAATCCAACATGTAAAGCGAGACGTGCCTGTACTCATGCTTGCCGATGGGTACAATGTGTGCTCAATAAATGGAATATAGTGCTTAATATAAATAATGCTGGTATTCAAAATCCAGAGTGAAACCACAATGCTGGAAATATCAACACATTTCCATCACATATGCAGAAAATATTATTTGGTGACCTTTTATCAGGACATGAGAACAAGCAGATGAAACCCAAAGTCAATATCTGAGAGTACAGTTCCATCTTGTGGACTTGGCTGTAGTCATTCCTCTCAATGCTGAGGTGTTGAGGTTTAGCTATGGAGATTTCCTGTTTTATCAGCTGCATGGTAGGTTGAAGCTGGATTCGGATGTGCCCAATTAGTTGACCAGTCTTGGTCTCAATGTTATGTCCTTGTGCCATCTAGCTTTATCGTGACTTTAGTTTAGATCCACGTTTTCATAACTGGATCCTGTTCGTCATTTGCCCTCTCAACAGCTCAGACTATGATTTCGCATGGTGCTATCTTCTCTTTACTTGCCATAGAGTTAGAGTCATAGATTGATACAGTGTGGAAACGGGCCCTTTGACAAAACTTGCTCACACTGGCCAACATGTCCCAGCTACACTAGTCCCACCTGCCTGCATTTAGCCCATATCCCTCCAAACCTGTCCGATCCATGTACCTGTCTAACTGTTGCTTAAATGTTGTGATACTCCCTGCTTCAACTACCTCCTCAGGCAGCTTGTTCCATACACCCACCACCCTTTGTGTGAAAAAAGTACACCTCAAATTCCTATTAAATCTTTTCTCCTTCACCTTAAACCTATGTCCTCTGGTCCTCGCTTCCCCTATTCTGGGCAAGAGGCTGTGCATCTACTCAATCGATTCCTCTCATGTATATATCCACTTCTATAGGATCATTCCTTATCCTCCCGTGCTCCAAGGAATATAATCAGAGCCTACTCAACCTCTTCCTATAGCTCAGACCCTCACTTCCTGGCAACTTCCTCATAAGTGTATCGATCAGATGGACACAAAGTGATAAAGTAACTCAGCGAGTCAGGCAGCATCTATGGAGAAAATGGTTGGGTAACGTTTCGGGCTGGAAACCTCCTTCAGGGAATTTCTTCTGAGCCAATTGCTGCCTTTCTCCCTCCGGATCATTTGGTTGATATACTATATTTTCTGAATTTATCTTTGACACATTTATGGTTTTTAAAGATATTAGTTCTCTGTACAGTTGTTCTAAGTTTTGACGTGTATTTAGATTTTATCGCTACTTAGGGGATTTTTTAGGCAACTCCCGGCGACTGTCATAGTCGTAGCAGATCGCCGGAAAACCGGTGACTGGATCCCGCTACGACAATGGCTACGACAATATCTATGACAAGCTGCAGTAACCTACCACCTAGTCGACGTCAAGCTACGGCAAGCTACCGACAACCGGCGACCCATTAGGACGTCCACCTATGACCACACCTACGACAACCTATGTCCATCCGTGACAAGCTATGACAAGCTACGACCCTGTCGGTGACAACTGAAGGCAACATAACCATATAACCATATAACAATTACAGCATGGAAACAGGCCTTCTAGGCCCTTCCAGTCCGTGCCGACCATTTATTTTCCCCTAGTCCCATCTACCTGCACTCAGACCATACCCCTCCATTCCCTTCCTGTCCATATACCTATCCACTTTACTTTTAAATGTTAAAATCGATCCTGCCTCCACCACTTCTGCTGGAAGGTCATTCCACACAGCCACCACTCTCTGAGTAAAGAAGTTCCCCCTCATGTTACCCCTAAACTTCTGTCCCTTCATTCTCATGTCATGCCCTCTTGTTTGAATCTTCCCTACCCTCAATGGGAAAAGCTTATCCACGTCAACTCTGTCTATCCCTTTCATCATTTTAAAGACCTCAATCAAGTCCCCCCTTAACCTTCTGCGCTCCAAAGAATAAAGACCTAAGAATAAAGTCAATGTCTACAACAACCTACCACCTAGTCGACGTCAAGCTACGGCAAACTACCGGCAACCGTCGTCGGTTGACGTAAGTTGACGTAGGTAGTCGCCAATGGAATTCACCAAAGTCAGCACCGGCGACAACCTATGTCACATGGCAACAACCTTCGTCATCTGGTGACAACCTACGACAGCATCTATGTCCGGAAAAGTTAAGCTACGCTCATTAGTTGCAATGGCATCAAGCCTACTGTCGCTGAAAATCACGGGGTGATGCTTGTATGGTCATGAGTAGTCGCCCAAAGAATCATACCTTTTTCTGGTCGCCGCTGGATTTTCAACATTTTTTAATTTTTCGGTGAGTTGCTGCGACTATGATGGGTGCCGGCAAGTCATCAAAGAAACCTCATAAGGCAGGCAGCAACTCTACCGTTAAGGCAGCAACTCTACCGCTGCACCACCATGCCGCCATTGCCCTTCTCATTATTCTTCGATTATATTCCACAATAAATTTCACTTAAACTTCAGGGATTTCCAATGAAGTTCTAACCCAAAATTCGAAGCCAGTCACATTTTTGTAAAAAAAACATTCAAGACATTGATGTAATCAGTTGCTCGGGCTGGGATTTCTCTGCAGAGCAGAGCAGAGCTATTAAAGCCTCGGGACAATGGGAGTGAATTTCCCAGGCAAAGTTGCCAAACAGATTTGCATTGTGAATAATGAGTTTGCCCGAAGGTCTGACATTGAAATTGTACCATCAATGTAAGAGAGCATCACCCATGGAAATACCCGTGGTGTGATAAGGTCCAGAATTTACTGCTAATGAGTTCCACTTCAGAAAGAGCTGACTTTCATAAGAAGGGTCTCGACCCGAAACATCTCCCATTCCTTCGCTGCAGAGATGCTGCCTATCCCGCTGAGTTACTCCAGCTTTTTGTGTCTATCTTTGACTTTCATTAACACTGATTGTTCCGTTAGTTTTAAGATAGCAATGGATAACAAGACTGGACCTTAAGGCCCTGTCCCACTTACATGTCCTTGGCACGCAAATTACGCGACCTCGTCGTCGCGTTGAGGCGCACAGGCATTGTGTGGCCATGCGGGGCTGGTCCCACTGAGAAGTGCGGAGGGGTATGGAGTTGTGCGCGGTATCGTGCGGCGCTGCGGAACTTTGTAGCGAACAAAATCTTCACACGCCACCGGCCTGTTGTGTAACTGACGGCCATAGTGGGACAGGCCCAAGACCCTGGCGCGACTCAACATCTCACCTCCAACAGTAGCAGAAGCAGGCAAACGATCATCAAATTTGGCCTGGGGCTCACGGCCGTTGCGGTCTGGATCCGACCTCACTTCTACTCCCAGAGTGGGGCGAAGAAAATTGAAGATCGACACAAAATTTGCCCAACAATATCCCAACTAATTTAGTCCCACTGGCCTGTGCTTGGTCCATAACCCTCCAAACCTGTCCTATCCATGTACCTGTCCAACTGTTCCTTAAAAGATGGGATAGACCCAGCCTCAACGACCTGCTACGATTTGGATGAAAACATGAAATAGACACAAAATGCTGGAGTAACTCAGCGGGACCGGCAGCATCTCGGGAGAGAAGCAATGGGTGACGTTTCAGGTCAAGAGCCTTCTTTCAGACTGAAGAAGTTCTCCTCCTCTCTCCGACGAGGAAGAAGTCTCGACCCGAAACATCACCCATTGCTTCTCTCCAGAGATGCTGCCTGTCCCGCTGAGTTACTCCTGCATTTTGCGTCCATCTTCAAATTACGTCACCCGCTCCAGACGGCTGTACGGGCGCATGAAGTCGCGCGTGACCTTCACGGGACCGTAGCGCCTCAACGTAACCACGAGGTTGCGTAATTAGCATGCCAAGGACACGTAAGTGGGACAGGGGCTTTAGGGTAACATGCCAACTTGACGGAAGGCTAATCAGAACAGCATTAGGCAGGAGCTGGATGGAATAGATTGGGAGCAGCAGTTACTGGGGTTATGGGATGACTAATGGGATGTGCGTGAAGGCCAGCTAGTCAGAATACAGGACCGATATGTTCCTGTGGGAGGGAAAGGCAAAGATGGCAAGGTTCAGGATCCTTGGATGTTGAAAAAATTGTCAATAAGAATAAGGAAGCATTTGTCAGGTTTAGGAAGCTGAAAATCAGTTAGGGGCCTTAAGGAATATAAAAGGAAGTAGGAATTAACATCAACAGGGAATCAGGAGAGTTAAAAAGGGCCATGAATGACCTAGGCAAGTAGGATTAAGGAAAATCCCAAGGCAATTAATGTGTACATTAAAAAGAAGAGAGTAGCTAGGGAGAATGAAAAAACGCTCAAAGTATAGAGGGTAAATTATGCCTGGAGCTGGAGAAAGAGGGCAAGGTACTAGACAAGATATTTCCACCAGTATTCACCAAAGAGAAGAATATATAGAGTCATAGTGAGACTGTGTGGAAACAGGCCCTTCGGCCCGACTCGCCCACACCGCCCAACAATTTCCCAGCTAACCTAGTCCACTTGCCTGTGCTTGGTCCATAACCCCCCCAAACCTGTCCTATCCATGTACCTGT
Source organism: Raja brachyura (assembly GCA_963514005.1). The sequence continues at coordinate 14,993,676 of OY740782.1, forward strand.
CCAACTGTTCCTTAAAAGATGTGATAGACCCACCCTCAACGACCTCCTCTGGCAGCTTGTTCCATACACCCACCACTGTGTGAAAATGTTACCCCTTGGATTCCTTTTTAAAAAAAAAATATTTTTATTAGAAGCCATACATATTACAAATAATATAACAGTTTTTTCAGATATACATTTTACATATTTCCAAAGTTATATAAGTATTACAAAGCAATATATATAAGCCTCAATTTTTGTTTTGAGTGAAAAGAGTAAAGAGTCAAGAAATAATAGATGTTTAATTTAGAGAGTGTGATTAAATAATATTGATTATGATTTTGGTTATAGGTGAGAGGAAAAAAAAGGAAAAAAAATAATCTAAATAATAAAAATGAAAAAAATAATACTGGCAAACAATTATTATAATAAAAAATAAATAAAAAAATTGAAGTATACATCTTAACAATGAATGGAACAATTTCTAATAACCCCTCGGATTCCTATTAAATCTTTCCCCCTTCACATTGAACCTATGTCCTCTGGTCCTCAATTCCCCTATTCTGGGTAAAATACTCTACCCAATCTATTCCTCTCATGATTTTGTATACCTCTATAAGATCTCCCCTCATCCTCCTACCCTCCATGGAATAGAGACCCAATCTCTCTCTATAGCTCACACCCTCTAGTCCTGGCAACATCCTCGTAAATCTTCTCGGAATCCTTTCAAGTTTGACAATATCTTTCTTGTAACATGGTGCCCAGAACTGAACACAATATTATAAAGTCTGAAGAAGGATTTCGGCCCGAAACTTTGCCTATTTCCTTCGCTCCATAGATGCTGCATAGAGTTTCTCCAGCATTTTTGTCTACCTACAATATTATAAAGGTGGTCTCACCAACGTCTTATAAAACTGCAACATGAGCTCCCAGCTTCTATACTCAATATTCTGAATGATGAAGGCCAAAGTGCCAAAATCCTTTTTGACCACCTTATCTACCTGCGACTCGAATATGAAGGATAGTGAGATCACTATGGGGTTTATTGATATTCAAAGGCATGTGCCTATCAAAGACAATATGTTGGTCCTCTTGATGAACATTAAGGTGGATAAGACCCCAGTGCCTGATGTAGTCTATCCTTGGTTATTTAAAGATGCAAGGCAGGAGATTGTTGGGATTTTGTCAGTGGTTTGTTGTGTCCTCTCTAGCGAGGTCCTCAAGGACGGGAGAAAGCATTGTTTAACAAAGACTCTCCAGGGTCTATCTTTTAATTCCCGTCTCTATCTCTTCAAGGGTTTCCTTTCCCTCTGTCACGCTTTGGCACTTTCACATCTCTTTTTCACTTTTCTACTTTCTATGCTGCTATTTTTCTCTCTATTCTCTCTTTTCTAAAGCCTTAAAATAAAAATAAAAATTACGGGGTACAATGACTGTAATACAACACAAGGGATGTACACTGATGTAACTTACAGTACCGCTAATAAATAAAGATATAACAAAGACAAACCAGGAAATTATAAGCCAGTGAGCCTTACATTGCTGGTAGGAAAACTATTGCCGGTAAAACACATCTGGAAAAGTATGGATTCATTGGAGATAATCACCATGTACAGTGGAGGTTATATCTTCAGAACTTGAATGAGTTTTTGCGAGGGTTATGAAGATTATTGAGGAGAATAGATCAGTGGATGTTGTATACCTGGAACTTTGAAAAGCATTTAATGTCTCTCATGGTTAGCTGATTCTAGAAGATTAAAGGGCCTGTCCCACCAGCATGCAACTCTATGCGATGAGCGCTACCTAACGTGGTCGCTTGAGCCGTCCGGCGTCGCGGGGCTGTTCCCACTTCGAACGCCGGAGCCGTGCGGAATTGTGCGGAGTTCGTCCCGACATCGCGCGGGGCTCCGAAAAAATGACTATGTTAAAAAATTCTGCGCGGCAACGACTTGTCGGCTCGCTGTCACCATATAACCATATAACCATATAACAATTACAGCACGGAAACAGGCCACCTCGGCCCTTCAAGTCCGTGCCGAACAACTTTTTTCCCTAACGCATGTCACCTCGACGCATTACACACAATCTCGACGTCGTGCCTCCGTGACCCTCTCCGTAGGTGCCTCCGTGACCCTCTCTGTGTGTGCCTCTGTGCCCCTCTCTGTGTGACCCTCTCTGTCCTGGCAAACTTACCTTTAAGACTTCGCTCCAAGTTCGCATCTCTTTGCGCCGCATTGCGCCGCTCACCCGACCTCCGCGCGGCCCCCGCTTCTAGTTTGATCGCGCTCATCGCATGGAGTCGGATGCTGGTAGGACAGGTCCTTAAGGCACATTGCATCCAAGACATTGGTACATCAGATTTAGAATTCGCTATAAAAAAGACATAGCAGCAGTGGTGGACGGATGTTATTCCATTGGGAGACCTGTGACCAGTGTTGCTCTATAGTTCACAATTTCACGTTCACCATTGTGATAGGAGCAGAATGAGGCCATTCGGCCCATTAGGTCTCCTTGGCCATTCAATCGTGGCTGATCTATCTCTCCCTCGTAACCCCATTCTCCTGCCTTCTCCCAACAACCCCTGACACCCGTACTAATCAAGAGTCTATCTATCTCTTCCTTAAAAATATCCATTGACTTGGCCTCCACAAGCTATCTGCACTGCTACGATTTGGATGAAAACATGAAATAGACACAAAATGCTGGAGTAACTCTGCAGGTCAGGCAGCATCTATGGAGAAAAGGAATAGGTGACGTTTCAGTTTGAGACCCTTTTTCAGACATAAATATGCTGATATGAGATGACACAAGAATCGACAGTGTTGTAGACGGCAAGGAATATTTCCTAAGGATGCAGGAGGATATTGATTAATTGGAAGTAAGGATGGAGAAATGGAAGATGAAGTTTAATCTGGACAAGTGTGAGGTGTTGAGAAGATCAAATGTAAGAGGAAACTATACAGTCAATGGCATGACTCTTGGGAACATTCATGTACTGTTGGATCTTGGGGTATAAATGCACAACTACCTGAAAGTGGCAACACAAATGGATAGGATGGTAAAGAAGGTGTACAGCATATTTGAATTCTGGTCACCCCATTAAAGGAAGGATATGGAGGTTTTGGATAGGGTGCAATAGAGGTTCACAAGGCACGAGTATACGGACAAACTTTGGTTGTTATTTTCTGGAACGCCAATGGCTGAAGGGGAACCTGATAAAAGTAAATAAAATCATGAGAAACATTGGTAAGACAGACTAGGGTAAACGTTATTCCCTTATCACGTATCTAAACACAATAAATGGGTCAATTGTGATCAGGTATTATCTTTCTGCCGACTGGTTAGCTTGCAACCAAAGCTTTTCACTGTACCTCGGTACAAGTGACAATGAACTAAACCGAACTGAACTGAGAAATACTGGAGGGAAGAGGTTTAAGGTGGGAGGGGAAAGGCATCAAGGAGATTTACAAGACAGGTTTTTAATACAGAGATAATTAAGTGCCTGGAATGTGCTGCCAAGGGAAGTGGTGAAAGCAGAAGCAAAAGCAATGATGAAGAGGTATTTTTGAAAGATACATTAACAGGCATGGAATGGAAGAATATGGATCATATGGATGTAGATGGGATGAGTTTGAATTGGTCTCATGGTGGGCAAAGACCATGTGAGCTAAAGGACTTGTTCCTGTGCTGTACTGTTCTATGTTCTTCATATGATGGGTAATAACTGTTGAACCATGGCATTTCCACATACTTGCTGCTTATTAGTGTCTAGATTTTTGGGCGGCACAGTGGCGCAGCAGTAGAATTGCTGCCTTTTAGCGCCAGCAGACTCGGGTTCGATTCTACGGAGTTTGTACGTTCTCCCCGTGACCACTGGGGTTTTCTCCGAGATCTTCGGTTTCCTCCCACTTTCCAAAGACATCCAGGTTTGTAGTTTCATTGGCTTGGTACTTGTACATTGTCCCTAGAGTGTGTAGGATGGTGCTTATGTGCGGTAATCGGTGGTTGGCGCGGTTACGGAGGGCCTGTTTCCGCAATGTATCGCTAAACTAAACTAAACAAAAGATGGTAGGGATTGCAATTTGAATGGGGTATCAAAGGAGCTGTGGCAAGTTGCTTACAGATAGAACAAACTGCAGCTGGGGTTTGCTGATGGGAGTCAGAATGAATATTTAATATGATGAATGGAGAACTTGGGCTTTGTACTGGGTTGTATTGAATATCCTGGTTGTTGGAGATGTTCCTATCAAAGCAAGAAGGGAGAATTTCAACACATTCTTCACCTGTCTGAGACAACAGGATGCAAGCTAATCACCCTGATGACCCAAATAGTATCTTGTTCATGCAGCTACTGGAAATGTGTTTAATTGGGTATAGGAAAAAAAGGCTGGAGCAACTCTGTGGGACCGGCAGCATCTCTGGAGTGAAGGAATGAGTGACGTTTCGGGTCGAGACCCTTCTTCAAACTGGAGATGTCTGAAGTCTCCATTCTGAAGAAGGGTCTCAACCCAAAACGTCGCCCATTCTTTCTCTCCAGAGATGCTGCCTGTCCTGCTAAGTTACTCCAGCATTTTGTGTCGATCTCCGGTTTAAACCAGCATCTGCAGTTCCTTCCTACATGTGTTTAATCTGATTATGTTTCCAGCATGTCAAAATGTGAATTCAACAGTAGACAATGATTATTGTATTGTATTGAGGAACCCAGGCGGAAATGTCTTGGAACTGAGATGATTAACCTGCAAAGACTTGGTGGCCTGAAGGGCCTGTTTCCATGCTGTATTTCTAAAACTAAAGCTTAAAAATCTAAAAACTGGTAGAGCTCAACAAGGCTAACTTTGGACAAGAGGACCTCAAGACTACAGCCAGACTGCTGCCAGAATCTATTGACTTGGTGTATCAAATATTCCTAAGATAATGGAGTAAATGGAATTGGTGGTGAGTAGTTTCTGTTATGATGGAAACTTCAGGAACTTCAGAAACTTGCACGCCCATTGACAGCACAAAATGCACCGGTGGAATCAACACTACATACTTTAAGGGGGTGTCCCACTTGGGCGACCTCCACCGCGAGTTCTGGCGAGTTTACCCTCGACCCATACTCGCAGCATGGTCACCACAAAGTCGTAGGAGGTCTTCGTAACTCTCCTTCATGCTCGAGAGTAGTCTCCGTGTACTCGAGGCCTCAGCTAGGTCGCGGCGCTTTTTTCAAAATGTTAAAAAATTACCGCGAGTAAAAAAAGGGTCGCCATCAAAAAAAATCGAAACTTTTTTTGCTCGTAGGTTTAGTGGTAGTAGGTCGTATTAGGTCAGCATGTTAGTCATGGGTAGCCGAAGGTAGTCAGTCATAGTTAGTCTTCATCATAGTCGAAGGGAGGTCGAAGGGAAGTCGTAGGAGTTCAAAGGCGGTCGTCCAATTTTCCTGAAGTTAGTCATAGCTAGTCAAAGCTGGTCGTCAACATAGTCGAAGGAGGTCTTCTACATAGTCGAAGGAGGTTTTCCACATGGCATTTTTTCAAACTCTCCGAAGCTCTTCTAAACTCGCCAGTTAGGTCGCCCAAGTGGGCCAGGCCCTTTACCTGTTACATTCATTCCATTGATTTCATCAGGTTCAGTTTAGTTTCATTTTCAGTTTATTGCCACGTGTACCGAGGTACTGTGAAAAGCTTTTGCTGCGTGCTAACCAGTCAGCAGAAAGACAATACAAGATTACAATCCAGCCATACACAGTGTACAGACACACGATAAAGGGAATAATGCTTAGTGCAAGATAAAGCCAGTAAAGACCGAGCAAAGATAGTCCAAGCGTCACCAATGACCCTGTGTCATTGGTGACGCTTTCACTAAATGGACAATGCAGAAACATTCAGGGTGGCAATGATAGCAAATGTGATGGATTTTTGTCCTTCATTTTTGCAATTTACATTGTTGAAACCAGTGAAAGATTTGTGCAATTTGTAAAATAAAAAACCTTCTTTCATTAATAAAAATTATGTTGACCCTGCAACATAAAGGTTCTATAGTGTACTAGTAATCAGACAAAGAAATGTAAAACACAACCAGCATGAGAGCAACATCAAAGACATGTCAAATATCAAATGCAATGGTGGTAACAAAATAAAAAATGTTACTCAATCTATCGGCTTTTATTAACGATTGCTATTGAAATGAATGATATTGGTATTCCAGATGGAATCCCAATGAAAGACCCACCTGTGCATTTCCATGGCTTTACACACTTGCTCTTTCTCAGGGTTTCCTGATGTCAATTGTGATTGGAACTTTGGCCATGTTTCCGATGTGGTAATGCTGCACTGTGCACCATCTGCAATTTGAACCACAACTCCTCATTGAGGCTTCTGAGAAGGCACCTCCTTAAATGAGCACTTCTGCTGTTGAGTAGGCCAATGTCAATATATTTGGCAATAAATATGGAAATATATGGCACCCACAGAGTGTGCAGTTCTGATCGCTCCATTTCCGGAAAGATGTGGCGGTTTTGGTAAGGGTGGTGTGGAGGTTCACTAGGATGCTTCCTGAATTAGAGGGTATTATCTGGGAGGAGAGTAGCTTAGGAAGGAACTGCAGATACTGGTTTACACGAAGATAGACAGAAAATGCTGGAGTAATTCAGCGGGACAAGCAGCATCCCTGGAGAGAAGGAATGGGTGACGTTTTGGTTTGAGACCCTTCTTCAGACTGGGGGTCAGGCGAGAGGGAGACATAGAGATATGGAAGGGCGAGGTGTGAAAATTATTGTCCTTCATTGTTGTCGACTCTATTCTTGAAATATCTACCGAACAACATGGTGGGACGACCTCCATCAGGCAAACACAAACAGTTTAAACGATAGCCAGAGACATTGACCACACATCATATATTTCTGATCTTCCTTGGAGTCAGTCTGGGCATACTCATCCCTGAGTGCAATCTTACACATACATGCCTATTGGAGTGCATTGACCTCTAATCTTGGAAGGCAGACATTATACTTTGGTTAGGACTCACCAAAGCGTCATCAAGTGATATTGATGAGACACCAGTGAATAATTCTTCACAGCATCTTTGATCTTCGGAGCCACAGGCAAAATTGCCCGGCACAGAAGAAAGCTACAGGTCGTGAGCTATCCATTTGACAGATTAATTAGGAAAGCTGTAAGGTTTCAACTGTCTTGAGAAACTCTTGATAAACCTTTGCAGTGTCCACTTCACCGGCCACGTGACAACTCAGACCAGATTAAACCTTTACCTTCAATTTGCATTTACTTTCAACCTTTATACGTACTGTAGTTTTGTACTCAATGAAATAGATTGAGGAGAACCAGTCAACATTTACACCTGGAATTTTGTACAATATAAACTCTTTAAGATGGGTGGCATGGTGACGCAGCAGTAGGGTTGCTACCTTACTGTGCCAGAGATACAGGTTCGATTCTGACTACGGGTGCTTGTCTGTACGGAGTTTGTATGTGAGCATTCCCCGGGTGCTCCGGTTTCCTCTTAGTCTAGTTCTATCTGTTTGCAACACTGCATTTTCCCCCTGTTGATGTTGATACGGATCTTGCCATTAAATGTATATTTTTACCTTACCTTCGACCTCCCGAAGTGCAACACCTTACCAGCGACTGTGCAATCCTGCTCCTTCTCGACCTCAGCGCAGCATTCGATACAGTGGACATACACACCATCCTAATTGACCGTCTCCAGTACGGGGTTGGTGTTGATGGCACTGCCCTGAGCTGGTTCCTTTTCTACCTAAAAAATAGGAGATTCTCTACCAACATAGGCATTTTTTTCTCTTCCCCAGCTAGCCTTTTCTGCGGGGTTCCACAAGGCTCCATCCTAGGCCCCATTCTCTTCTCTCTCCACATGCTCCCCCTTGGCCAAGTCATTCAAAGGCATGGCATTTCTTTCCACTGATATGCAGATGATACGCACTATATCTCCCCCTGAAACCCAACAACCAATCTAATTTAAACGGCCTCATGCACTGCCTCAATGATTTAAAATGCTGGATGGCTCTGAATTTCCTCCAATGCAATATTCCACGTCTCCAACAATTCCAATATTGGTGGCCAGTTGGGGGGGGGGGGCTTCCTGGAGTGCTAGTATGGGTGCAGTGGGCCAAAGGGACTGATTTACAGAGGGCTAGTATGGACCTTATGGACCAAATGGATTCTTGGGCTGGCAGCTCAGTCACTCAGGGCTGGTGGGCTGGCAACTCACTCACGGCTATTCCTTGAAATTCCATTCCAGGCAGGGTGCAGGCCAACAAGTTCAATTGCATAGTGCTCCAAGCAGGGTGCAGACCACCACATTCAATCGCATAGCGCTCCAGGCAGGGTGCAGGCCACCACATTCAATTTCATAGCATTTCAGGCAGAGTGCAGGCCGCCAAATTGCCAAACAACTCGTTGCATTGTCATTAAGGGCCAACAAACCATTTAATGCAAGTACATTGCAGATCTCAGTTCAGTTGATTCACAGCTTAGAATGACAGTCATGGCCTCTCCCTTGCGATCTTGCACAGTGACTGACTCATGTCCAGGCATCCGGGGTTTTATAGTCTTGACACCCCCCCCCCTCCCCACCGGAAGGGGTGTTACCTTCATTGCATTGATTGACAGGCGAGAGGACCAATCAGCTGATCTCAAGGTTATTTAAACACAGAACTTTTTTATTTTTTATCGATGGGAAAAATCCTCAGGGCCTGCTCAGCGGAGGAGGACTGTGAGTAAGATGGCCAAAAATGTTACCGATATATGGTAGTGTTTTTTCTAAAATCAATATACAGCGCAGACAGGAAGTGGTCAGGATGACGCTTTTAATTATATAGATGATAAAGAAAGCACAAGGTATGCTTGCCTTCATTGGGGCATTAAGTAGAAGAGTCAGGAAGCCATGATGCAGCTTTATGGGATTTTGGTTAGGCCACATCTGGAATATTGCATGCAGTTCTACAAAAAATTGCATCCAAGATGGTGCCCCGCCCAGGTGACTATTTGCACGCTGGCCACAGAAGCAGATGTACAATCATATATTACAATCGCTCCACACTCTTAAATCTCCAAACATTATTCCCTTATCATGTACCTAAACACTGTAAATGGTTGCAATCATGTATTGTCTTTCTGCCGACTGGAACAAAATCTTTTCACTGCACCTTGATAGGCGTGGCAATAAACTAAACTGACGATACAGGAGACATGGGGATGCTTTGGAATGGGTGCAAAGGAGGTTTACAAGAATGATTCTTGGATTAGGGGGTGTTAGCTATTGATCAGCATTCTCACTTCACTCAATGCAATGGGCACTCCCTTTATGATTCAGATGACTGCAGACACTGGCAGTAGTGCATAGTTTTGTTTATGCACTACATTTTAGTGGGAGTATTGCATTAAGACACACTGGGAAAACACCACCCATTCCTTAGAAATCATCGACACAGCCATCATTGTGCAAATTGAAAGAACTCCAGTTAGATTTTTTCGTTACTCTAAATTAATCCACTCAAGTATCTCTTTTCTAAATACCCTTTTCAGCAGATTAGCTTCACAGCATTGTATCAGATACAGACACAGATTAGTTCATTATCATATGCACCAGTGCGCAATGAAATACCTATCATTAAAGATAATGGTGTCATTGGCTGCATGCTACCAAACTACTGTGTTTGTGAAATAGGGTGAAGGTTTTCCTTGTTGCTTCGTATCAGGGAACCACAAGATCCAGAGGTAAATACCAGCTGGAATTCTAGATAAGCTTCATGTTAATTTAAATTGTAAAAAAGAGACTTTGATGTGGAAACCGATATCTGGATAGTCGTTCTGTAGGTAGGAATGATTGTGCAAATCCTCCACGATGCTGTAAACTTGATAGCTTTAATTATTACTAAGAGAGCCTTCACAACGTTGTGTATATGTTTTGTGATCAATTGGCTCATTGCTAATAAGATATTTAAAAGAGAACAGAATCAGCTTCAGTGACTAGGAAGGATTTGCAGATGCTGGTTTACACTGAAGATAGACACAAAATGCAGGAGTGTCAGTGGGACAGGCAGCATGTGTGGAGAGAAGGAATAAGTGACGTTTCGGGTCAAGACCTGGGCGGACTGGACTTTGGATTTTGGAAATGGCACCAAAACATGGTGGTGCCTGCATGTGTAAATATGCAAAAAGAATTTCACTGTGCAATTGTATATGTTACATCTTTGAACCATTGATTGTTTTTTGCAAAACATTCCAACGTCTGCAGAGATTTTACATATAATTCATTTGTTCTATATCATCGTCTATATCTCTCATTTCCCTTTCTCCTGACTTTCAGTCTGGAATTCATTGCTTGGATGTGTGGTGGAAACTGAATCAAACCGTTCCTTCAAAAGGTAATCAGTTCAAGGTTTAAGGTACAGTGAAATTTGAGTTACCATACAGTCATACTAAGTGAAAAGCAACAAGACACACAGCCACATAAAAGTTAACATAAACATCCACCAACCACACTGGATTCCCCATTCCCCACTGTGATGGAAGGCAATGAAGTTCCATCTTCTTCCTCTTTTTCTCTCACGGTCGGGGTAGTCAAACTATCCGCAGTCGGGGACGATCAAAGCCCCCGCAGCCGACGATCAAAGCCCCCGTTGGGATGATTGAAACTCCGCATCGGGGCAGTTGAAACTCTCTCCGCAGCTTGGAGCTCCCGAGTCGGCCTCCTCTTGCCAGAGACCACAGGCTTCACGATGTTAAACGCAACGGGCCCTGCGGCTGGAACTTCGATCCCCGGCAAATGGATTGCAAGCTCCCCCCCTGAATAGCCTGCGTCTGCACCAGAAAAATTCTATGATGCTATTAAAAGTACGGGGCTGTATATCACCCAAGATCTAAAGGAGTAGCAGAACAAGTCTGAAACTCTAAATAGGATATTACATTACAGAAGTTCAGAAGTTCATAAGTGATAGGAGCAGAATTAGGCCATTCGGCCCATCCAGTCTACTTAGCCATTCAATCATGGCTGATCTATCTCTCCCTCTTAACCCCATTCTCTTGCCTTCTCCCCATAACCACTGATACCCGTACTAATCAAGAATCTATCTATCTCTGCCTTCAATATATTCGCTAACTTTGCCTCCACAGCCTTCTGTGGCAAAGAATTCCATTGACCAACATCACATTACATTCAAAGACTAAATTGCTAATGTGGCACTGGGAGATTTATAAACCATTTTCTTAACTTGATTTAAAGTTTCTATTCCCTTCAGTTTTCATCCACAGTGTAACCACACGATTGCCTAAACATCTTTTCTTTGGCCACACTTCTCAGGAAGTTACAGTGGTAGAAAGTCCGAAGAAATGTAGATTGACAGATATTTTTTGGTCTGGTGCAAAAGAAGGACCATTTTTATGTTTTTATTCTTAATTGTTGTAAATGCAATTTGCATCAAGGGCGGTACTGTTATTTTTACTGGACAAGAAATACTGTCACCGACTATTCAACCTACAATTACTTTCTGCATTCTGAAGAGTCTTCACTTTGTGAAATGCTTTGAAATGGTATAAGCTATTATGGAAGTACAAGAAGACAAATGCTACCATCTTAAGCCAATCTGCCTCTGGTGGTAAATATATTCTAGAACAATCGTGAAGAACTGATTTAAAAAAAAAAAATGATTGCTGAAAATGTTGAATTTATTCATGCCAAAATAGTCGCAGACAGATTGCTGTTGTCCTGAAACCATTTGTGACATGGGGCCAAATAGTTATAATGCAGCAGGCTCCTAAATTTGTGTTTGCAAGCAGTTGCTGGCAGTTATTTAACATGAACCTGGAGCTTGTCCACAAAATAAGTACAGCTGATCAACGAAGATAATGGGAACATGTAGAAACATAGAAATATAGGAAACAGGTGCAGAAGTAGGCCATTTGGCCCCTCGAACCAGCACCGCCATTCAATATGATCATGGCTGACCGTTCAAAATCAGTACCCCGTTCCTGTTTCTCCCCATATCCCTTCATTCCGTTAGCGCAAAGAGCTAAATCTTCAAGTTCAAGTTAACATTCATTGTCACATGCACCATTTGGTACAGTGAAATTTGAGTTATCATACAGCCATATGAATAAAAAGAACACAATACACAATAGGATTTAACATAAACATCCACCACAGTGGAATCAACGTTTCTCACTGTGATGGAAGGCAATAAAGTCCAGTCATCTTCCTCTTTGTTTATCCATGGTGGGGGCCCAGAACCCTCCGCAGACGCCGCTACAGACGGCCCGATGTACAGGCCCCCTCGCCGGGATGATCGAACTCCAACGTCGAGACATATTGGAACGCGAGCACGCTTGGAGTTCCCGAAACGGCCGCTTCCAAGCGGAGACCGCAGCTTCCAAGACCACAGGCCCCGCTGGATGGGGCTCCAACACTGGCGATCCTCGGCAAAAGATCCTAGGCTCTGCCATGTTAAAGTCAGCGCCGGGCCCGCAGCTAGATGCTCCGCAGACCACAGCTCCACGATGTTAACGTCAGCAGGCCCCACTGGACGGAGCTCCAACGCTGATGATCCTCGACAAGGATCCCAGGCTCCGCGATGCTGTTTCCACACTGCGTCTGCTGGTGAAGCTCTGGGCTGGTCTCCGGTCGGAAAGGCCGCGCCAATGCAGTTGGCAGGCCGCGGGGGGGAGGGGAAGGGCGAATATGCGACATGGAGAGAAGACGCATCTCCGCCCAGGTAACTGACTGAGAAATGGTTTCCCGCTATTCCCCCCCACCACCCCCCACATAAGACATACTAAGAAACAATAAAACACACATTTAGACACACTAAAAATAACAAAAAAGGCGAAAGGACTGACGAGCTGCTGGCGTTTTGGGTTGGAATCCTTCTTTAGACTGACTGCCCGGGGTGAGGAGAGGACAAAACATTAACTCAGGCAGTGGGGGTGGTTTTCTGGGGCAGGGTGGAAGTTAGTAAAGTTGCTCCAGTAACCCATGTTCAATCCTGACTGTGGGTCCTGTCTGTGTGGTGTTTCCAAGTTCTCCCTGTGACAGGCCTTTGGCCCACTACATCCATGCCAACAATTTTGACCATCTACATTGTTCCTATTTTCCTTCAATAGCTCGTTATCCTTCCATGCCTTGCCAATACAAATGCCTCTAAAATGTATTTAATATCGCTGACAGCGAATCACCAATATAGCAGCAAGTCTCTGTGTAAAAAAAAATTCCACTCAGATTTATTTTCTATCTCACTCACCTTCAACCTATGCTCTCTTGTTCCATTCAGTTTAGTTTATTGACATGTGTATTGAGCTACAGTGGAAAGCTTTTGTTGCCTGCTAACCAGTCAGAAGTAAGACAATACATGATTACAATCCTCCAGCTTTCTCCAGCTTTTTGTGTACCAAGTCCGACAGAGGTTCACCTGCACCTCCTCCAACCTCATCTACTGCATCCGTTGCTCCAGATGCCAGCTGATCTACATCGGTGAGACCAAGCGGAGGCTGGGCGATCTTTTGGCCGAACACCTCCGCTCGGTCCGCAATAACCAACCCGACCTCCCGGTGGCTCAGCACTTCAACTCCCCCTCCCACTCCGTATCCAACCTCTCGGTCCTGGGCCTCCTCCACGGCCAGAGTGATCAACACCGCAAGTTGGAGGAACAGCACCTCATGTTCCGCTTGGGGAGTCTGCATCCTCTGGGCTTAAACGTTGAATTTTCTCAATTCTGTTAACCCAGACTGCCTCCCCCCCACCTCTCCCTCAGCCCTCTGGCCCTGACATTCCTTCTCCATCTCCCCAACCCCCCCCCCCCCCCCAGTTGCACTAGCTTCTCATTTTCACACCACAAACAGCTTACAATGGCCTGCTTCCTTTATCACCAATACTTTTTTGCATATCTTTCACTCATTGTTCCTTATCTCTCCACATCACTGTTTATATCTCTTGTTTCCCTGATCACTGACCAGTCTGAAGAAGGGTCTCGACCCGAAACGTCGCCTATCTCCTTCGCTCCTTAGATGCTGCTGCACCCGCTGAGTTTCTCCAGCTTTTTGTGTAACCCTCGATTCTCCAGCATCTACAGTTCCTTCTTTAACACATGATTACAATCGATGCATTTACAGTGTATAGATACCTGATAAGAGAATAACATTTAGTGTGAGGTAAAGCCTGCAAAGTCTGATCAAGGAGTGTCCGAGGGCCATCAAAAAGGTAGATAGTAGTTCAGGACTGTTCTCTGGTTGTGGTAGAATGATTCAGTTGCCTGATAAAAGCTGGGAAGAAACTATCCCTGAATCTGGAGGTGTGCGTTTTCACACTTCTATACATTTTGCCTGATGAGAGAGGGGAGAAGAGGGAGTGGCCAGGGTGCGACTCATCCTTGATTATGCTGCTGGCCTTGCCGAGGTAGCGTGAGGTGTAAATGGAATCAATAGATGGGAGGTTGGTTTGTGTGATTGTCTGGGCTGCGTCCACATTTTGCTGCATTTTCTTGCGGTCCTGGAATCGAACTGTTCCAAAACCAAGCTGTGATGCATCCTGATAAAATGATTTCTGTAGAAGTTGGTGAGAGTTGTAGGGGACATTCCAAACCTCCCCTACCCCTTTTTTTTTATGGCCCCTACCATCAGACGATCGGCCCTATCTATCCCTGATACATTTGGGCGGCACGGTGGAGCAGCGGTGGAGTTGCTGCCTTACAGCGCTTGCAGCGTCGGAGACCCGGGTTCGATCCCGACTACGGGTGCTGTCTGTACGGAGTTTGTACATTCTCCCTGTGACCTGCATGGGTTTTCTTAAAGATCTTCGGTTTCCTCCCACACTCCTCCCACACTCCAAAGACGTACAGGTGTGTAGGTTTCTTATAGAAACGTACAAAATTCTTAAGGGGTTGGACAGGCTAGATGCAGGAAGATTGTTCCCGATGTTGGGGAGGTCCAGGACAAGGGGTCACAGCTTAAGGATAAGGGGGAAATCCTTTAGGACTGAGATGAGAAGGACTTTTTTCACACAGAGAGTGGTGGGTCTTTGGAACTCTCTGCCACAGAGGGTAGTTGAGGCCAGTTCATTGGCTATATTTAAGAGGGAGATAGATGTGGCCCTTGTGGCTAAGGGGATCAGAGGGTATGGAGAGAAGGCAGGTACGGGATACTGAGTTGGATGTTCAGCCGTGATCATATTGAATGGCGGTTCAGGCTCGAAGGGCCGAATGGCCTACTCCTGCACCTAATTTCTATGTTTCTATGTTTCTATGTTTAATTGGCTTGGTAAATGTAAAAATTGTCCCTAGTGGGTGCAGGATGGTGTTAATGTGCGGGGATCGCTGGTCTTCGTGGAACCGGTGGGCCGAAGGGCCTGTTTCCGCGCTGTATCTCTAAACTAAACTCAACCTTTATCTGGTGACCTGCCACCTGCTGAACCAATCTCTCCTTGTGAACAACGTATTTTAAACCAGGCAACGTCTTGGTGAATCTTCTCCTCCTCCACGCTCTCTCTCTCTCTCTCTCTCTCTCTCTTTCTCTCCTTCTCTCCAGTGCAATCACATCCCTCCCATGGTGAGCTCACCGAGAAAGAGGATGGACCGTGTGGCTGCCGAGAAGGAAGAACCATGGCCACGTTTGGCGGCAGTCCTGGTTCACCGCCGCGGAGAAGGGCCTGGCCGGGCTGCTGCCTGCCGGGGGAGCTCGGAAGAGTGGAGAGTCGAGGAGGAAGCTACGCAAGGAGTGGGCCGGTAGGAGATGGGCTGGCGTATTGCCTTCAGCGTCTTCACGGCTGGCTGCAGTAGGCACCCCCCAGGACACAGAGATGGTCAACAGAGGAGAGGGACGTCGGGACAAGTCAAGTCACATTTATTTATATAGCACATTTAAAAAACAACTCTCGTTGGCCAAAGTGCTTTACATTTGTTATAAGAGTAGTATACACAAGCAGGCTACATAGATATATACAAACAGCCCTAGCTCAAAGGACGTCAGGATAGGCTTGGGAGAACAGATGACTTCTTTAAGTCTAGACTTAAAACTTACCTGTTCTCCCAAGCCTATCCTGACGTCCTTTGAGCTAGAGCTATTTGTATATATGTCGATGGAGTCGATGGAGGGGGCAGTTCTAATGGGGAGGGGGATGCTGTTCCACAGTCTAGGAGCTGCAACCGCAAAGGCGCGGTCGCCCCTGAGCTTGTGCCTAGACATTCAGCAACCCCAAGTCGGCCGATCTGAGGGACCTGGAGGTGGTGTAGCGGGTGAGAAGACTTTTAATGTAGGTGGGTGCAAGCCCATTGAGAGCTTTGTAGACAAAGAGGAGGGTCTTGAAATTTATTCGGAACCGCACAGGGAGCCAGTGGAGAGCGGCCAGGATCGGGGTGATGTGGTCCCTTTTTCGGGTGCCAGTCAGGAGTCTCGCTGCGGCCTTTTGGACCAGTTGCAGGCGGGACAGGGAAGATTGGCTGATGCCAGTGCAAAGGGAATTGCAGCAATCTAGGCGGGAGGAGATAATTGTATGGATGATCTTTTCGAGGTCATCAAACTGGAGGAATCGTTTTATTTTAGCTATTGTCCGAAGCTGGAAGAAGCTAGCTTTTACCACGGCATTGACTTGTTTGTCAAATGTCAGTGCTGAGTCAAATATCACGCCAAGGTTTTTGACGTGAGGTTTGAGTAATGGGGTATCAGCCGGGACCTGGGGCTTACCTGGATGTGGACTGGACTTTACAAGTTCACAAGTTACAGGAGTAGAAAATAGGCCATCCGGCCCATCGAGTCCACTCCGCCATTCAATCATGGCATATCTCTGCCTTCAAATCCCATTTTCCTGCCTTCTCCCCATAACCCTTGACACCCGCTCCAATCACAAATTTGTCTATCTCTGATTTTCTTATCTCTGAAAGTTTTGACTTTAGACTTGTTTGTAAACGCTGCCAAAACATATGGAACCTGGGCATTTGTGGTTGTGGAAAAGAATGTCACTGTGCTGTACATACGTGACAATAAAGAACCATTGAACCGTGGTGTGGTGACCAGGATTGCACAAAGTACTCAAAGTGCACTCGAATCAATATTTTGTAAAGTTGCGACATAATCTCCCATCTGTCATATTCTATGCCCCAACCTATGAAGGCAAGAATGCTACAAACCTTCGGCATCATTTGTGTTGTCACTTTCAGTGAGCTGTGTACTCAATGTACTTCCCTACATTAACATTACTCAGTGTTCTGTCACTTATTGTGTACGGCCAAGTCCCAACTGATTCCCCAAATACATCCCCTTTCAATGTCAAGTTTGGATTCCATCTGTCAATGCAATGTGTAGGAAGGGACTGTGGCACCACCCCGGTGGTTAGGCCACTTACTATGCGAACCCTCAGCAGTCCGGGGTGGGGTCACGTGACTAGGCAATGGCGGGACGAAATGGTCATGAGGTATAGGGGTGCGCCCTAGTATATACAATGAACCCCGGGTCAATCTTCACCCATCCGCGTGCGAGTTTTGACAATAAAGATCTCTTTGATTCACCACGCGTGCTTGCTTATTCACCCGCCATAGGCCTACAGATGCTGGTTATACACCGATGATAGACACAAAATGCTGGAGTAACACAGCGGGACAGGCAGCATCTCTGGAGAGAAGGAATGGGTGACGTTTTGGGTCGAGACCCTTCTTTAGGACTGGTTCCTCAGTCAATCAGGCAAAGATTAATTAAATACATAAAGCCATTTTATTTGTAAAATTTGTAATACTAAGAAAGTCGAAGTAGTGGAAGTGTGTAGAGTGCTGATCGGCATCTAAAACAAGAGACATGTTGACATTCCGGGTGCAATTATTTTCTAATGAAGTGGTCCACTTAGAATGTTAACCTATATTTCTCCCTCCAACACCAAGTGAGGTTGTGCATTCCCAACATTTTTTTGTTGTTATTTTAGTTAAGGCTGAAATAATTTGATTGATGATAAGGTCCCTTAAGGGGCCAGTCTCCTTCCTCAGGCAACGCGTTACACCAGCAAGAAACTCCCAATCTAGGCTAGGAACACTTTCTTGGACTGAATGGCGGGATGATTTATTACCGGTGAAGGTTGCTACTTCCTGACCTTTGGGAGAATGATTAGTGATGACAGGTCTGACCCTTAGACTTGGTTCTGTTCATGCAGTTGGGTGGGTTAAAACCTCAAGAGGTGAAGTAGTAAATACAGAACAAATGTGAGGCCCATTTTGGCTATATAAAAAAACAAAACGCTGTTTCTCTGCAGAAAACTACAGCGCCATGATGTTTAGAAAAGCTGTAAGCTTTGGTTCTCTGAAATGAAAAAAAAACATACTACATAAAACATAAAAAAACACGTTAGCATTTGCCAATTTCATCCTTGGTATTTAATCATTTGATCCAATAATTTGACACGCACCTATTCTCAGATATTCACTCCAATGTTCGAGCAGCAATGGGAAGAATTGACAGATCATAATTATTGGGACATGCTTGATGATCAAAGACTTGGTCAACTGGGCTTATATTCTCTGGAATTTAGAAGAATGAGAGGGGATCTTATGGAAATGTGTCAGGGATCGGACAGGGTAGATGCAAGAAAGATCTTCCCGATGTTGGGGGAGTCCAGAACCAGGGGTCACAGTTTAAGAATAAGGGGTTGGCCATTTGGGGCAGAGATGAGGAAAAACGTCTTCACCCAGAGAGTTGTGAATCTGTGGAATTATCTGCCACAGAAGCCAGTGGAGGCCAATTCACTGAAGAGAGAGTTAGATATAGCTCTTGGGGCTAACAGAATGAAGGGATATGGGGAGAAAGCAGGAACGGGGTACTGATTTAGGATGATCAGCCATATTGAATGGCGGTGCTGGCTCGAAGGGCCGAATGCCTACTCCTGAAACTATTATCTATGTATCTGCGTTTTTATGATGACCAGCCGTGATAGGGCAGTCATTTAGCCAGGTTATTTACAGTTCCACTGCACAATTACCAGCAAGTGGTGTACGTTGGACATTATCTGAGCATCTGCATCATGGGCAATTGGTGGTGACAATTCATTCAAATCAACACTTGGCATGGTCTCAACCCTTGGCAAGCTCATAAATGTTAGCAATCAGCAGTTAAATAAATAAAGAAATCACATCACATCATACAAAAATAGTTGTGTGACAAAATTAAGCACTTTCGATTCATGAAGCATATTCCATAAAGCAATAATTAACATGATTACACTCGTTTCCTTGCCAGTTTTGTAACATTATGCTGTTCATTTGTGCAGAATATGTTGAATGCACAAAGCACAACTTTTACACTGCGATATTATTGATGGTTCTACTTGTCTGAGCTCAGATTTCAACTTGGTTTGTGATGTTTAGTGTGGTTTACAGTGCAGAAACAGGCCCTTCGGCCCACCAGGGCCGTGCCGACCAGCAATCCCCCCACATTAACACTACCCTACACCCACTTGGGGCAATTTTTACATTGATCAAGCCAATTAACCTATGAACCTATACGTCTTTGGAGCGTGGGAGGAAACCAATGGTCTTGGAGAAAACCAACGCAGGTCACGGGAGAACGTACAAACTCCGTACAAACAGCACTCGCAGTCGGGATCGAACCCGAGTCCCTAGTGTAGCAATGTTACAAAATTTTGAGATTTAAAAAATCAAGTCTGCAATTTATCCCATCAGATAAAGCATAAAAAGAAGTTTAATTTGACACTTAATTCACTTTCATATCTTCAGTATTAAAACAGTTATGACCATTTTCATACTCGGAAATTAGCATCTTGTTCCCCCTTGCCTTTCAATTGACTTAACACAAAAGCTGTGATCTAGAACAGTTAAAAGCCCATAACTTCTTAAAAATTTAGAGAACTCCATGAAATTTTCAGTTATTATAGATTGAAGCATTCTGAAACAAATATGAAACAATCTTACTCGGATGGCCTGAAATTAAAGCATTTAATTAGTTACTTATCTAATTGTAGCTAATTACAAAATTCAATTACTAGATCTAAACATTTATCCATTTCTTAAGAAAAGATAAACTTTTTTAAATTGCCTAAGTGTCCAAATAACATTCACACAATAATCCAAAATATAACATGATTTTTAAATCTAATTTTCATTAATTTATAGGCCAAATGGAAGGAATTTAGTGTTTAATGCCTGTAAATTAATGGCCATTTAAATCAACGAGCGAGTGGGTTTTAGTGGAATGTGGTGGATTAGAACGTTGCGGTTTGCGGTGAAGTCAGTATGAAAAATACAGCCGGTTCATACATTTTGTTTGTCCCCTTTTCGCAACATGAAAATGTGATTAAAGCCTTCCTAAAAAACAAGTTTTTATGTAAAAATAAACTGTGTAGCTTCTTTTATCGCCTATGTTAGGTCCGTTCCGCTGTCACCGTTCAGAGCTTTAGAAGATGATTTTTAAACTACTCTAGTTAATAAATAATCTAGCGTAGTTTAAAAATACCTTTATGAATGAAATGTCGGAGCGATTTCTCTTTAGCGACGAAATCGCCTGACATGGATCGACTTGGACTGCCTAGAAAAAAATCAGCATTTTAAACCCGCCTCCCTCTGAAAGGCGCCAAAGTCGCGCACACGGATAGCGGCAGAACTGCAGCGCCGCTAAAGGAAGGTATTGTAACATACCTACCCAGTGCTGCAAGCACTGTAAGGCAGCAACTCTGCCGCTGAGCCACCTTGCTGCCATGTTGGAGATACTCCAGGCCTCATGTGTAATTTGTAATACTAATGCTGTAATACTACTTACACTGAGTGTGAAAACTGTCCCATCTCTTCGGCACATCAGTGCTCCACTAAATGGTTTTTCATTTCACCCTATAGGTACAAACATCATGGGCATGCAGCACATTAAGCAGCAGATAGCCAGCAGCTCTCAGTAGGACAACCTACAAAAGGCGGACAAGGGATAAGCCGGCATTAAAAGTTGGATGCAGTTTGACATTTCCGTCAATACTGCTCGGTATTTGAGGGTAGGAGACGGCAAAGAGACCTCTTCTGAAATCTGAGACAAGCAATTAGCAAAGAGGATAAAGATTTAGGTTTCGGTTTGTTGTTGACACGAGTACCAAGGTGGAATTCAAAGCTATGCTTTGATTAGTTTAGCGGTACAGTGCGGAAACAGGCCCTTCAGCCCACCGATTCCGCTCCGACCAGCGATCCCTGCACATTAACTCTATCCTACACACACCAGGGACAATTTTACATTCTTACCAAGCCAATTAACATACAAACCTGAACGTCTTTGGAGTGTGGGAGGAAACCGAAGATCTTGGAGAAATCCCATGCAGGTCACGGGGAGAACGTACAAACTCCATACAGACAGCACCTGTAGTCTACTCTACTGTAGCACCTGTAGCAGAATCTCTACTGCTGCGCCACTGTGCTGCCCACATGTCCTTTGCATGCTCTCCAATCGGACCAGATAATACTCTACATAGATTCAAGCAAGTTAAACTCAAGTACAATCGATAGAGCAAAGGGAAAGATACAGTGCAGTGTATAGTTCTCAGCACTGTTGTGTATCAATTCCATAGACAGTGTCCACTGTTTGCAATGGGGTGGAGGATACAGAATTGAAAGGGGAATTATTCTCCAAAAATTGACTGCCATAATGATAATAAATTAGATAGACACAAAAAACTGGAGTAACTCAACGGGACAGGCAGCATCTCTGGAGAGAAGGAATGGGCGACGTTTCAGGTCGAGGCCCTACTTAAATAAGTGCTGAACGACTATCTACCTCATTGGTGACCCCCGGATTATCCCCGATCGGACTTTGTTGGCTTTACCTTTGTGCACTAAATGTTATTCCCTTATCATGTATCTAAACACTGTAATGGCTCGATTGTAATTATGTATTGTCTTTCTGCTGACTGGATAGCACGCAACAAAACCTTTTCACTCTACCTTGGTACACGTGACAATAAACTAAACTGAAACTGAACTGAAAACCAAAATTCACAAATTGGCGGAATTACAGAAGTTTTAAAAATCTCGGTAACCAAGGCAGACAAAGCCACAGGTGATTACAGCTGCATTATATTCAAGTCATCTTTAACTGGAGTTCGATTTACAATTGAAAGACTGATGCCAGGTCTGTTTCACTTTTTTCAATGCCTTATGCTCATTCGATGAAGGATCTCTGATATGATACACAAGCCCAGGAGAACTGCAGTATGTTTAGAGTTAGCAATGATGGATGTGATGCCCGCTCGACCCTAGTTTATAAATAAACTCTTTATCCCGGTGGTAAATGTTTATTATTTCTGTGCATCAGCCAAGTGGAAAATAAAACTCACAAGTTTTAAAAATCTGGGGGGAAAAAAAGGGCGACATGGTGGTGCAGCAGAAACGTTATAAAGTCATGGAGTCACAGAGTCATAGAGTGATACAGTGTGGAAACAAGTCCTTCAGAACACTTGCCCACACCGGCCAACATGTCCCAGCTACACTCGTCCCACCTGCCTGCATTTGGTCCATATCCCTCCAAAGTTGCTGCCTTACAGTGGCAGAGGCCCGGGTTCGATCCTGACTACGGGTGCTGCCTGTGCAGAGTTTGTATGCTCTTCCCATGACGTGCGTGGGTTTTCACCGAGATCTTCGGTTTCCTCCCACACCAAAAGATGTACAGGTTCATAGGTTAATTGGCTTGGTGTCAATGTAAAATTGTCCCTAGTGTGTGTGCAGGGTAGTTAGTGTGTGGGGATCGCTGGTCGGCGCGGACTCGGTGGGCTGAAGGTGCCTGTTTCTGCGCTGTATCTCTAAACTAAACTAGTGCATCCAGGTTGATCAGCTAGGGAGAAAAATGTTACTAACTGCTTGCCATTTATCATGAGTCTGTGCTGCCCCATTTCCAGTCAGGCATTGTGTCGACTTCTAGCACGTTTCATCTGTTTTAAATTAAATTTATATTATTGGTTGTGCACTTGGCCCTGCATATGAAGAATATCAGACACAGGTTTGTGTGGAGGTGGAGAAAATAATTACACAAACTCAAACAAAGGAGATTAAATAATTCTTTAAATGCATTCGAGCAGCCTTCAGTTGTCTTTGAGGAGATTTTCTGAAGAAGGGTCTTGACCCGAAACGTCGCCAATCTCCTTCGCTCCTTAGATGCTGCTGCACCCGCTGAGTTTCTCCAGCTTTTTGTGTAACCTTCAGTTGTCTTTGTTGCTTTATAAATTGGTGGCATTGAATTCCAGATAGAGCACAGGATACGACATATGGATTTTTATGTGTAGGAAGGAACTGCAGATGCTGGTTTACTCCGAAGATAGACACAAAATGCTGGAGTAACAGCGGGACAGGCAGCATCTCTGGAGCGAAGGAATAGCTGACGTTTCAGGTCGAGACCTTTTTTCAGTGCGATTCAGGGGAGAGGGAGTCTAGAGATATGGAAGGGCAAGGTGGGAATAAGATGATAGATCAAAGCAGATGCTGATAAGGAAATGTAAGGAAAAATAAGGACATTATTTTTATTCTGCATCTCTTCCTGATCGTGGCTGAGCAAGATATCTGTGTAATGATAGATTATTAAAATATTACTAACACATCCCTTATTGCCCTGTCGATTCAGGTTAGTTTGCTTGTCAGTATTGTGTGCCAAAGACATCTTTGTGGTCCACCATGTATTCCTGGATTTGAGTCCTGGACTCTGGGCTTTTCATAGTTAGACCACTTTGACATCTGTACTATTTCTTCCACTTTCTGGCTTTGCTGCCCATTGATATCAGTAACCTTAACCCCTGACAAACTTGTACAAACAAACATGCTCCCAATCTGTCTGACTGAGCTCTTAATGTTTACCAATGTAAGAAGTTCAGTTCAGAAAGAGTCTATTGAATCTTTTACATGGGGAGATTGATTGACATGGGATGATGGAAGTTTTCTACTTTAATCTGACAAATTATCATAGTTTTTCCTATGATCTTTAATGTTTTAGCTTTAGGTGCAAATTATGTCTTGCCAATCAAGATCAAGAGGGAGGTGGTTGAGTCAGGTACAATCACAAAGCTTAAGGAACATTTAGACAGGACAGAGGTTTAGAGGGATATGGGCCAAATGCAGCAAGTGGGACCACTGTAGATGGAGCATGTTGGTTGGTGTGGGGAAGTTGGGCCGAAGGACTTGTTTCCACTCTATTACTCTGTGATTCAATGACTCTAGAAAGATCATCTTTGACCAACTGATGGTGGGCAGCGGGTGATCATGGCCTTCTGTGCACCACAGTGAAGCTGTCCTTTCTTGTTTTAGTTTAGTTTTGGGATACAGCATAGAAATAGGCCCTTTGGCCCACTGGGCCCACCTGATCCACGCTGACCATCACCTGTTCTTGTTTCCACTCTCATCAATCCACTGTTGATTAAATTAAGAAAAGGTGTCTTCAGATTTATGCATTCTCACCCCCTCTTCATTTATATTCTTGCCCCGAGCAAGTTAATGCCCAGGTTAATCCTCTGGGCTTAAACATTGAATGTTCTCAATTCTGTTAACCCTTGCTGCCTCCTCCCCTTCCCACCTCTCCCTCAGCCCTCGAGCCCTGGCATTCCCTCTCTCTCTATCTCTCCCCGATCCAAGTCGCACTAGCGTCTCATTTTTACACTACAAACGGCTTACAATGGCCTGTTTCCTTTATCATCAATACTTTTTTGCATATCTTTCATTTATTGTTCTTTATCTCTCCACATCACCGTCTATATCTCTCGTTTCCATGAACCCTAACCAGTCTGAAGAAGGGTCTCGAACCGAAACGTCGCCTATCTCCTTCGCTCCTTAGATCCTCCTGCACCCGCTGAGTTTCTCCAGCCTTTTGTGTACCCTCGATTCTCCGGCATCTGCAGTTCCTTCTTTAACAAGTTAATGCAGGAGTATCTTCCATATCCCTGCTGATAACGGCCGGACTCTTTCCTCCAATTTCCCACCCATCTCTGTGCTGCTCTTCCATTTGCAGGCCTCTTCCTTGACATCCAGGTCTGGATTCACTGCTATTTTCTCCGGCTGAAATCTGGAAGGACTTGTATTGCACGTCCACCTTGAAGTCTACACTGATTTCATCTCCTTCCTCAGAATCTGCAAGCGTTCTATTGGCTAACTCAGCATCCCAGTAACCTCAAGCTGAAAAATACACAAAGTCATGGAGTAACTCATCGGGTCAGGCAGCATCTCTGGAGAACATGGGAAGGTGACATTTCGGGTTTGGATCCTTCTTTAGCCTCAAGGTATGCCTTCTTTGAAGATGTTCACCTCCCCTCAAGGTAAACCACAAGCATCACTTGTATTCCTTATCTTCAACCCTCCTTTAAAATTCCTCAGGGCTCCAGTGCCCAGAATTTTATTACGTTGCTGTTCTCTGAGGAAAATTACTAGCAACTTAGAAATTAATTGGATACCAACAAAACATTGGAGGCTGTTACAACAAAGGCATACCATGAGGTGCAATTCAAAAGTTCATGGTACGCACCAAGAATCATATTTGCTAAAGCATCCTTATCCTTCTCTAAGTCTATAACCTTTCCCATTCTGCAAGCTCCCAAGTTTTAGCTTTAGTTTTTGTTTTAGACTTAAGGGCCTGTCCTACCAGCATCCGACTCCATGCGATGAGCGCGATCAAACTAGAAGCGGGGGCCGCGCGAAGGCCGGGCGATCCCTGTGCAGGGCCGTTCCCACCAGCATGCGCCTGCATGCGGCAGCGCGACCAAACCGGCAGCGGGGGCCGCGCGGAGGTCGAGTGAGTGGCGCAGGCGGCGCAAAGTTAGGCGAACTTGGAGCGAAGTCTTAAAGGTAAGTTCGCCAGAACAGAGAGGGGCACACAGAGAGGGGCACAGAGGCACACACAGAGAGGGCCACGGAGCCACACACAGAGC
Organism: Raja brachyura; assembly: GCA_963514005.1. Next base: position 15,019,521 of record OY740782.1, read on the forward strand.
GGGTCACGGAGGCACCTACAGAGAGGGTCACGGAGGCACGATGTCGAGACAATGTATAATGCGTCGAGGCGACTGCGAGCCGACAAGCCGTTGCCACGCAGAATTTTTGAACATAGTCAGTTTTTCGGAGACCCCCCCCAATGTCGGGACGAACTCCACACAATTCCACACGGCTCCGGCGATCGAAGTGGGACCGGCCCCGCGACGCCGGACGGCTCAAGCGACCACGTTAGGTCGTGCTCATCGCATAGAATTGCATGCTGGTGGGACAGGCCCTTTATAGCTTGGAAACAGGCCCTTCCGCGCACTGAGTCCGCGCCGACCAGAGATCATCCCAGACACTAACACTATCCTGCACACTGTATGTCTTTGGTGTGTGGGAGGAAACCGGAGCACCCGGAGAAAACCTACGCATGTCAAGGGGGAGAACGTACAATCTCCTTACAGACATACAGTTATATCCAACACACTAGGGACAATTTACAGAAGCCAATAAACCTCCAAATCGGCATGTCTTTGGAATGTGGGAGAAAACCTGAACACCCGGAGAAAACCCACGCGGTCACAGGGAGAATGTACAAACTCTGTACAGCCAGTAGATCCTGTAGTCGGGATCAAACCCGGGTCTGTGGTGCTGTAAGGCAGCAACTCTACCGCTGTGCCACCGTGCCGCACGGACGTTTATGACTTTGCTTCTCCTTTTCCTCCACCACACTTTCATACAATATGTTCCTGACCTCATCACTCTCCAGTTGATATTAGTTTTGCTTCAGCTCGCCTCTAATTTTTTTTACTAATTAATGCAAGTCTCCATCCCCTACCTGTTTGGCTCTTGCCCTCCCTGTTCTCCCTACGTGACATCTAATTGCAGACGTTTACTCTATCCCGTCCTTTAGCCATCTTATTGCTTTCACTATCCATGGTCAGTGCATTCTAATAGCCTCGGGATATGACATGCAACTTGAACCCAAGACTATTCTTCTCCCTTTCCTTCCTCACGAACCACTTTCTCATCCCCTTGATCGAAAGAAAACAGAAGCTTAGGAATCTGTGGAGAAGAGGAAGAAAGATAGTAATGAATCTAAGCAATATTTTATATCCCCAGGATGTTAGGATGCACTGCACAACCGTGAGAGTAACACAAGTACATGTTCCCACATCTCTAAATGCTTTATGTGTTTGTAGAACTTTTACCTGTGTCTCCTGGATCCATTAGTAGCTGCCTCATCCATCACAGTGTCTTTCAGTACATAGCGTACGGGTACAAAGGGTTTGTTTGTCCAGCAATGTACAGGTGTTCACCTATACCGTAACCCTGCTGTGGGAACACAATGCCATGTCAGATCTGGAAGCATTATCAATGCATGATAACTTTCTTCATTATTTATCGTGAAAATGTAGCATTGGGTTTTGTAGGTAGAAGAAAGGAAAGGGACAATAGCAAATTTAACTTTCTTTAGTGCGAAATGCCACAGTTTGAACAGGATTGATACTGTTTTTAGTCATTCATATGACATGATTTGTCCATTCTTTCAGTTAGTTAGTTGGGGATGGCGCGAAAACAGGCCTTTCGGCCCACCGAGTCCGCATCGACCAGCGATCCCCACACACTATCTACATACACGAGGGACAATTTACAATTATACCAAGCCAATTAACCCACAAACCTTTGGAGTGTGGGAGGAAACCGAAGATCTCGGAGAAAACCCACGCGGGTCACAGGGAGAACGTACATACTCCATGCAGACAGCACCAGTAGTCAGGATCGAAGTCGGGTCTCTGGCCCTGTAAAGCAGCAACTATACCGCTCTGCAACTCTACCCTTAAGGGCCTGTCCCACTTTCACAACCTAATTCACGACCTCTGACGAGTTTGCCCTTGACTTATACTCGCAGCATGGTCGTCACGAGGTCGTAGGAGATCGTAGGTAGGTCGTAGCAGGCCGTGATGCAAGTCGTAGGTACTCGTGGCATCAAGTAGGTCGGGGCGTTTTTCTAGCATGATGAAAAATGTCCATGAGTAAAACAAGTCGTGAATTAGGTCGTGAAACTGGGACAGGCCCTTAATGCCGCCCCGTATTAATCCATTCAATATAAAAAATATGGTTTAATGTGCTCTCATCATAAGTGCCAACACAGTTTTGCATTGCCTGGATCACAAAACAATATTCTCCATCAACACAAGGGCTGGGAGTTAATTCCGGGAAGCTGGACTCTGCTTAGTCTAACCACATCTGTTTTCCTTCCAAAATGAAAAGCACTTAAGCGCTGCCACTAATTGGAATAACTGCTGGCGGGCCATCTTGTGGTGTGCCCCTCCATCAGTCAACACAATCATCAACTTTATTGAGCAGAATTGGGTGAATCTGGCAGGAATATTTATATAGCAGCTGAAGTTTGTGAGGAGGTGGATGTTTGAAATCTGCCATCAATTCACCTACATTTCGCACAATTTGGCTCAGTTGCATCTGGGAGGGGTAGAGATACCTTGATGGATTCAGAATAAGCCACACATCTTTGATGAGGTTTGGGATTGGCTTTGGATAATGGCCAGGGAGAGCAGAACATGGCCATGCACATGGAGGATATGAAGATGCGGAATATAATGGTGCCGGAGTCTCAGCGTTAGGTCTTATCCAACAAATACGCTGTTGTCTGCAGAGATTTGCAGCACAGATTTACAAAGCTGAGAGGCATAGATCAGGTAGACAGTCACAACCTTCCCTCTGGGGTGGAAATGTCAAAGACTGGAGGGCACATTTGAGGTCGGAGGGCGAATGTTTCAGGAAGATGAGGGCGGGCAAGCTTTTGTACAGAGTGGTGGGCGCCTGGAATAGCTGCCGGGGTGGTAGTGGAAGCAGGCACGAGGGTGGCTTTTAGGAAGCTCAAAGATAAACACATAGATATGCAGGGAATGGAAAGATATAGATCAAGTGCAAGGAAAGGGGATTAACTTGACAGCATTTTTGGCACGGACATTTATGGACATCGGGGACAGTTTCTTCCCAACTCTTATCAGGCAACTGAATCATCCTACCACAACTAGAGAGCAGTGCTGAACTACTATCTACCTCGCTGGTGACCCTCGGACTATCTTTGATCAGACTTTACTGGCTTTACCTTGTACTAAACTTTATTCCCCTTATCAGTGGGAATAGGCAGCATCTCTGGAGAGAAGGAATGGGTGACGTTTCAGGTCGAGACCCTTCTTCAGGCTGATGACAGGGGAGTGGAAGGGACAAAGATAGAATGTAGTCAGAGACAGTAAGACTGGTGGGAGAACTGGGAAGGGCGAGGGAATGGAGAGAGAGGGAAAGCAAGGGCTATTTGAAGTAATTAAGTTCAAAGAGTTACTCCAGCATTTTGTGTCTACCTTCGATTTAAACCAGCATCTGCAGTTCTTTCCTACACATTAATCCCTTATCATGTATTTATACACTGTAAATGGCTCAATTGTAATCATGCTTTGTCTTTCTGCTGACTGGTTAGCACGCAACTAAAAAGCTTTTCACTGTACCTCGGTACCCGTGACGACAAACTAAACTGAAACTGATACTGAAAGGCCTGTTCCAGTGTTGAACTGTTTTTATTTAATAACATTTTATTTAATAAATTCTGTGATTTATTTTGCCATGAACCTATACTTGGGTTGATTCCCAATAGACGATAAACTTCCCGGCACAGTGTTGGAGTAAACAGGAGCACTTGGAGAAAATCCCATGTGGTCACGGAAGAAACAATGCAAACACTGCAAAGATAGAAAGCGAGGTGCAGAATGAACCTGGTCCCCAGAGTGTGGGGCAGCAGCAGCACTTAATGCTTCTCCACCAAGCTGCTGTAATATTCATCCTTTCAAGTTTACAACTGCAGAGGCAGTGGTGGGGGCAGCGAGGCGGTTGGAAGGAGAATTGAATTCAATTCAATTGAATACTTTTTTGTCAAGCGTGGCAAGTCACAGTGAAATTCTCTGCGTGCTCACCCAAAGTATACAAATAGTCACCATGTAAAGGGTGCTGACAAAGTTACGAAGTACCCCCACACCAAGTCCACCTTTATCCCCCTCCCTTCTCATGGTGGTCCCCCCCCCCACGCCGGGTCCTCCATTGTCCATTGTTCTTCCCCCTCCCCCACAGTGGTCTCCCCCCCCCCCACCGCCAGGTCCATTGTTCCCAGTGGTGGGTCCTCCAACTCCCACGTGGCCCGTCTCCTCAACCACCGGCAACCTCATCGCCCTCATCAACCTGATCATGGAAGGGGACCACAATGCCCTCCTCCACGATCGCCGCCGGGTCCCTTCCTGTGCCTCCGCGGCACTGACCCATGCCCCAACCCAAGGAATGGATTGTGGACTTTGGAAGGAGTACGAAGGGGACCCACAGTCCCGTTTATTTTAACGGATCGATGGTTGAAAGGGTCAAGAGCTTCAAATTCCTGGGCCTGCACATCTCTGAAGATCTTTCCTGGTCCGAGAACACTGATGAATTATTAAGAAAGCACATCAGCGCCTCTACTTCCTGAGAAGATTATGGAGAGTCAGTTTGTCAAGGAGGACTCTCTCTAACTTCTACAGGTGCACAGGAGAGAGCATGCTGACCGGTTGCATCGTGGCTTGGTTCGGCAACTTGAGCGCCCTGGAGCGGAAAAGACTATAAAAAGTAGTAAACACTGCCCGGTCCATCATCGGCTCTGACCTACCCTCCATCGAGGGGATCTATCGCAGTTGCTGCCTCAAAAAGGCTGGCAGTATCATCAAGGACCCACGCCATCCTGTTCACACACTCATCTCCCCGCTACCTTCAGGTAGAAGGTACAGGAGCCTGAAGACTGCAACGACCAGGTCCAGGAATAGCTACTTCCCCACAGCCACCAGGCTATTAAACCTGGCTCGGACAAAACTCTGAACATTAATAGCCCATTATCTGTTTATTTGCACTTTATCAGTTTATTTATTCATGTGTGTATATATTTATATAATGGTATATGGACACACTGATCTGTTCTGTAGTCATTGCCTACTATGTTCTGTTGTGCTGAAGCAAAGCAAGAATTTCATTGTCCTATCTGGGACACATGACAATAAACTCTCTTGAATCTTGAATCTTGAACACCGAGCTCTGTCGATCGTGAGCTCCACTAACTCGCGAGGCTTGTCGACCCACGAGGCTCTGGCTCCAACTATGACCCCCGAGGCTCCACCTACCCCCGAGGCTGCACCGCCCGGATTCTCAACGGCCTCCCACGAGGCATTCTCCCGAGGGGAATTCTACGGAGTTTATTTTCCCCAGGACGAGCTTAAGTCATCCCCATTCACGAGAGCACCCATGAGAAGGAGCAAGCTCAGTCAGAAAACTGCAGAAAATAAGACAAAGATAGAAGGTGGATTTATCAATCACTATAGAAATCCCGTTGCAAATTACAGACCTATTTTGCGAGTGTCTTCACTGCAGCAAATAGAAAATGTGCAGTCCACAGAATTCCAAAAACAGGCAATGTGATAATCACTGGATCACGGGGGTTTCTCCACAACATTGATTGAGAGGTAAATATTGGCCAGAACATCCATGGGATGACTTCTGACCTTTGTCAAAATAATGTATATCTCTCACGTCTCTTTGAGTGATCAATGTGCTCCATCTTTAACATCTCTCTACGTTTCAGCTCTGCACTCGAGTGCCACGTGTGTGCTCAGTTCTCCAGATTTAGACAGTGTGCCTCCAAGTTGCTGACTCAGAGACACGAACAATCAGGGCGGCACGGTGGCGTAGCGGTAGAGCTGCTGCCTCACAGCGCCAGAGACCAGGGTTCGATCCTGACTACGGGTGCTGTCTGGACGGAGTTTGCACGTTCTCCCCGTGACCTGCGTGGCTTTTCAGATCCTGTCTCCTCAGATCCTGGTGAACTTCTACCGCTGCACCATCGAGAGCATCCTTACCAACTGCATCACAGTTTGGTATGGCAACTGCTCTGTCTCCGACCGGAAGGCATTGCAGAGGGTGGTGAAAATTGCCCAACGCATCACCGGTTCCTCGCTCCCCTCCATTGAGTCTGTCCAAAGCAAGCGTTGTCTGCGGATGGCGCTCAGCATCGCCAAGGACCTCTCTCACCCCAACCATGGACTGTTTACCCTCCTACCATCCGGGAGGCGCTACAGGTCTCTCCGTTGCCGAACCAGCAGGTCCAGGAACAGCTTCTTTCCGGCGGCTGTCACGCTACTCAACAACGTACCTCGGTGACTGCCAATCACCCCCCCCGGACACTTATTGTTATTTATTCAAATCATTTGCTGTGTCGCTCTTCCAGGGAGATGCTAAATGCATTTCGTTGTCTCTGTACTGTACACTGACAATGACAATTAAAATTGAATCTGAATCTGAATCTGAATCTGAATCTTTTCCCCAATATCTTCAGTTTTCTCACACTCTCCAAAGACGTACAGGTTTGCAGGTTAATTGGCTTTGGAAAAAACTGGTGGGGCAAGGGGACTGTTTCTGTGCTAAATCTCTAAAGTTTAAAAGTCTAAAGCCGATGCCAGTTTGTTCCCAGGGTGTCTGTGACTTTTCCATGAACACTATTGCAAATGAGCATGAATCAATAGTTACTCTCATCTACCCACAGTAGAAGTTAGAATATAGAACAGTATGGCACAAAATTCTGTCCAAAAATAAACCAAATAAACCTGTCTATTTTGTAGGAAGGAACTGCAGATGCTGGTTTACACGGAAGATGGACACAAAATGCTGGAGTAACTCAACGGGACGGGCAGCATCTCTGGAGAAGGAATGGGTGACGTTTTGGGTTGAGATTTCTTCAGACTGAGAGTCAGGGTAGAAGGAGATATGGACAGGTCGAAATGGAAGGAACTATATCTTTCTGTATGCACATCATCCAAGTTTCCTTTACTTTGCCATCCTATTGCCCCAAAGTGGGATTAAATTACATTAACAATACATTTCGCCCAGCATGGAACATGGCACGTTGAATGGACTCTTTCTATATCAACGATTTCTATGCTTCTTTTCCATGTTGTCCTGATGACATAGAAATTAGGCCATTCTGTTCTGTCACGTTTTGGGCAGAATATCTGAGGAAGGATGTGTTGGCTCTGGAGAGGGTCCAGAGGAGGTTTACAGGAATGATCCCAGGTATGAGTAGGTTAACCTATGATGAGCGATTGTCGGCACTGGGCCAATACTCGCTGGAGTTTAGAAGAATGAGGGGGGATCTCAGTGAAGCTTACCGAATAGTAAAAGGCTCCGATAGAGTGGATGTGGAGAGGATGTTTCTACTAGTGGGAGAGTCTAGGGCTAGTGGTCATAGCCTCAAAATTAAAAGACGTTCTTTTAGGAGGGAGATGGAGAACATTTTATTTCATCAGAAGGTGGTGAATCTGTGGATTTCTTTGCCACTGAAGGCTATGGAGGCCAAATCAGTGGATATTTTTAAGGCAGCGATAGATAGATTCTTGATTAGTGCAGATGTCAGGTGTTATGGGGAAGCAGAAGAATGGGGTTAGGAGAGATAGATAGATCAGCCATGATTGAATGGTGAAGTAGACTTGATGGGCCGAATGGCCTAATTCTACTCCTATCACTTATGACCTAATGACTGAGTCTCTGCTGGCTCACAGAGCAATCTCATTCCCCCGTTAATTTCCTCTTTAACTTATTCCTCTTTATTTTCATCATTTCTGACATCTATGTGACACCATTTGTAATTTACATTGTCCAAGCAGCCCACCAACACTCATGTCTTTGGGATGTGAGAGGAAACCAGAACACCTGAAGGAAATCCACTTCATCATAGGAGAGAAGTCCACATAGACAGCACGAGAAGTCATCTGGGCCACAGTGAGGGGGCAGATCCACTAGCTGCACCACCGTTTCATTTAAAAGGGCTGTCCCACTGCAGCGACCTAATCTGCCAGTCCAGAAGAGCGTCTTCGACCTTCAAGTTCGAGGGCACTCGCCTGGAAAGCCTCGAGCTGGATCGTGCGTCAGCGATGCAACAGCAAGCTGGATCGACCGACCACACACACACACACACACGCACACGCACACGCACACACACACACACACACCACACACACACACACACACACACACACACACACACACACACACACACACACACACACACACACACACACACACACAGCAAAGGTGGGGGCCAGGTAAAGCGGGGGAGCGCTGTCTGAAATTCACACCCTCGATGAAGAGGAAGGTAAAAGACGGCTGCACAGTGTACGGTAAGTCCTTTAGAGAGCACGGGTGGTGGGGAGGGGAGAGAGTGGGAGAGAAGGGGAGAGAAGGGGAGAGAAGGGAGAGAAGAGGGGGAGAAGGGAAGGGGGCGAGAAGGAGTGGAGACACTTTTAAGAAGCCAGACAACATTTAATAAAATTTAGTGGGCATTTTACCTACCAGTCGTTTTTCCTTGGTCCTGAAAACTCCAATGAGCCAATTAAAATGCCCGGTCAGCGAAGGAGATTGCCAACGGCTGCCTTCAACTGCTTATAAGTACATAGCGACCCCACTTCATTGCACTATGAGTTCAAAAGAACCATGCCGACCAATTTTTACACGTGGAAAATTTTACAACATGCTGAAAAATTTTCCGCGACCTAGCTGAGGTAACGAGTATGAGGGAACTTCCCTCGATCATGAAGGAGAGTTCCAATGACCTCATAGGACCTCCTAGGAGCAAGTGTCAACCATGCTGTGAGTTTGAGTCGAGGGCAAACTCTTCTAAACTCACAGATTAGGTCGCCGCAGTGGGCCAGCCCCTTAACTATGCAGCTCTAAGTTTAGTTTTGTTTAGTTTACCAAGACAGCACGGAAATAGAATCATAGAATCATAGAAAATAGGTGCAGGAGTAGGCCATTCGGCCCTTCGAGCCTGCACCACCATTTAATATTATCATGGCTGTTCATCCAACTCAGTATCCTGTACCTGCCTTCTCTCCATACCCCCTGAACCCTTTAGTCACAAGGGCCACATCTAGCTCCCTCTTAAATATAACCAATGAACTGGCCTCAACTACTTTCTGTGGCAGAGAATTCCCCAGTCTCACCACTCTCTGTGTGAAAAAAGATCTTCTCATCTCGGTCCTAAAAGACTTCCCTCTTATCCTTAAACTGTGATCCCTTGTTCTGGACTTCCCCAACATCGGGAACAATCTTCCTGCATCTAGCCTGTCCAATCCTTTAAGAATTTTGTAAGCCCCTATAAGATCCCCCCTCAATCTCCTAAATTCCAGCGAGTACAAGCCGAGTTTATCCAGTCTTTCTTCATATGGAAGTCCTGTCATCCCAGGAATCAGTCTGGTGAACCTTCTCTGTACTCCCTCTATGGCAAGAATGTCTTTCCTCAGATTAGGAGACCAAAACTGTATGCAATACTCCAGGTGTGGCCTCACCAAGACCCTGTACAACTGCAGTAGAACCTCCCTGCTCTTGTACTCAAATCCTTCTGCTATGAATGCAAACATACCATTCGCTTTCTTCACAACCTGCTGCACCTGCATGCCTACTTTCAATGACTGGTGTACCATGACACCCAGGTCTCATTGCATCTCTCCTTTTCCTAATCGGCCACCATTCAATAATAATCTACCCTCCTGTTTTTTGCCGCCAAAGTGGATAACCTCACATTTATCCACATTATACTGCATCTGCCATGCATTTGCCCACTCACCCAACCTATCCAAGTCACCTTGCAGCCTCCTAGCATCCTCCTCACAGCTAACACTAGCCCCCAGCTTCATGTCATCTGCAAACTTTGAGATGTTGCATTCTATTCCATCATCCAGATCATTAATATATATTGTAAATAGCTGGGGTCCCAGCACTGAGCCTTGCGGTACCCCACTAGTCACTGCCTGCCATTCTGAAAATGACCCGTTTACTCCTACTCTTTGCTTCCTGTCGGCCAGCCAGTCCTCTATCCACATCAATACTGAACCCGTAACACCGTGTGCTTTAAGTTTGTATACTAATCTCTTATGTGGGACCTTGTTGAAAGCCTTCTGAAAGTCCAGATATAACACATCCACAGGTTCTCCCTTATCCACTCTACTAGTTACATCCTCAAAAAATTCTATAAGATTCATCAGACATGATTTACCTTTCATAAATCCATGCTGACCTTGTCCAATAGGCCCTTCAAACTTCCTGGTCCGCACCGAACAGCAATCCCCGCACACTAACACCAACCTACACACACTAGGGACAGATTACATTTATACCTAGCCAATTAAGGTAATCTACAATCCTTTACCTCTTTCGAGTGTGGGAGGAAACCAAAGATCTCAGAGAAAACCCACGCAGGTCACAAGGAGAACGTACAAACTCTGTACAGACAGCACCCATAGTCGGGATCGAACCCGGGTCTCTACTGTTGTAAGGCTTAAACAAAGTCTTATTCGTAGAGGTATTTCAGGTAGATTACAGATAAACAGCACTTAACTGCTTTTGTTCCGTTGCCAGGAAATAAAATCTATGTTACAGTAATTTTACGATTTATTTGCAAAGACGGATCAATATTAGCTGAACATTAAAGTTTAAAAATGTTTGTAAAATTATACTAATAAGACCACAACAACTTGACCTCTCTTCACATTATCAAAGAAGCCATCAAACATTACTAGAATGTATTAATTTTCTAATTAATTAATCACGTGAATCAACCAATTAATAAATAACCAAATATTAGTTTAGTTTAGTTTAGAGATATAGCGTGGAGACAGTCCCTTCGGCCCGCGGGGTCTGCGCTGACCAGCGATCCCCGCACACTAACACTATCCTACACACTCTGGGGACAATTTATATTTATACCAAGCCAATTAACCTACAGACCTGTATGTCTTTGGAGTGTGGGAGGAAACCGAAAATCTTGGAGAAAACCCACGCAGGTCACAGGGAGAACGTACAAACACTATTCAGGAAGCATCTGTAGACAAGATCGAACCCGGGCCTCTGGCGCTGTAATGCGGCAACTCCACCGCTGCGCCACCGCGCCACCGTGCCAGTTATTCAATAATTAATAGAGTGACCAATGCCACTCTTGACTCTTGGTGAAAAGCCTCCAGCCTCTACCCCCCCCCCCCCCCCCAACCACCTCCCATCATCAACTCCATCAACACTTCCCGTTGCCTTTGGAAAATACCCAACATGATCAAGGATCATTTACACACCATTCATTCCCTCTTTTTTCCTCTGCTGTCAGGCAAAAGATACAAAAGCACCACCAGAGGTTTAGGAACAACTTTTTCGCTAGGGTTCAGACTACTGAATGGACCTCTCATATGCTAAAGTATATTTCCAATCCCCCAACCTATCTCACTGCAACCTTTGCACTTTAAAAAAAAACTCTGCACTTTGTCAGTAACTGCAGCCCTGTAATGCTATAAAACTGTATTCTCCACTCTGGTATTTTTTTCTCTTTGAACCTGGTGTTGTACTTGTGTGAGGCTTGATAGTATTCTTCTCCGAAATGATTTGCCTGGATTATGCGGACCAAGAGTTTTGCTCTGTGTCGGTGCACGTATTGTATAGATAAGAAACCAATACCCAGTACCAAAAGTGGGAATCTTAATTAAAGGGGGAGGATTAGATCATCCATTTGATGCGTCCGTCTGAAGGTTGTCACAAATGCTTCGGAATTTCCATTGGCACTTAAGATGGAGCCAAAAATGAGGATGTTCTTTGAGCCTGAAGCCTCTTTCTCCTGCAAACCATTTAATTGTCCACCACCATTTATCACTGGATGTGTTGGGACAGAAGAGCTTCACTTGGATCCATTGGTTCCGAGATCACTTAGCTCCGTCTACTGCCTATTGATTTTGCCTCCGCATATCCCACCACTCGGAGCCTACTTCCCCTCCTCTGCTCCTGTGTCTTTGCTGCTAAATGACACACGAATACACGGTAACAAGTTAACATGTCAACAGTATCATTGTGTGTTTAAAATGGAGGAAGACTCCAAGAAGAGATGGGAGGGTACGTCGCACAAGTGGGATATGGACACATTCAAGATAGATGCAAAATGTTGGAGTAACTCAGCAGGTCAGGCAGTATCTCTGGAGAGATGGAATGGGTGATGTTGCTCCAGTATTTTGTGTCTATCTTCAGTTTAAACTGGCATCTGCAGTTCCTTCCCACACTTGGACACACTCAACCCTGATAACCAGAACCGCATCATCCAAAGGCTTACTGCTTTGGGCGTTGGTAAAGCAGGAGAATGCTTAGCAAGTATTGCAGGTGGAAAGGGACAAAAGGAAAAATGAAGTAACATTTTCAGCTGTTGCCAGAAATATACAGAGGAGGAGAATTTTCTACTTGGCTCATCAGCCTCTGCAAACAACTGTAGAGTGGGACAACCCTGGCGCTGATGTGACCCATGGCCTCTGCAGATTCAGGCGAAAGTTGAATTGATTAATGCGCCAGGAACACACAGGATGGGACATAAGATGACTTGCAACAGAGATGTAGTACCAAGAGAATGACACAGTTTGTTCCTAGCGTGCGTAGGGTAGTGTTCGTGTGCGGGGATCACTGGTCGATGCAGACTCTGTGGGCCAAAGGGCCTGTTTCCGTGCTGCATCTCTAAACCAATCTAAAGTAATCTAAACTGGCACGACTTAACCTCAGTCCTTCTGTCTGTATATTTGATGGCTTGAAGGAGAGCTTTGCATTGTGGTGAGTCCAAACCCCCTCTAGTGTTTCTTGTAGGAAGTAAGGAAACCGTGAGATTTGCATTAAAATCGTTGAGATTTTGCATCTGTGATTAGGAACTGGAGGTTTTGGTGTTCATGGTTGCTTGTTTTAACGCTACTTTTTAAATGGATTAATTTATTGCTATCCAATTTTAATCAAAATGGTTGCCAGATAACATTACTTAGAGAAATGATCAAAAAATGTTTCCACATTTTGGCAAACATTTGAGACTGGGTAGAAAACTAGTTCTGAAAGTAGTAATACTGAACAGGTATCAAATCTGCCAACACCCGAGTGAGGTGGAGGACATTTGTCAATGGCCTACGCTCCCTAGAGGAGCAAAGGCTTAAGAAGTAAGAAGATCAAATCAGTATCCCACCCAATACTCTGCCGAGTGAGGTTAAAATGACCTCCTTCATGTGGCCAATCTCCTGTGGGGACAGACATTGTGGGCCGAAGGATCTATTCCTGTGCAGGTCTGTGCTGGTAGAGCTGCTGCCTCACAGCACCAGAGACCCGGATTCGATCCTAACCTTAGGTGCTGTCTATGCAGAGTTTGCACGTTCTCCCTGTGACTGTGTGGGTTCCTTTCGTGCGCTCCAGTTTCCTCCCACATCCCAAAGACGTGTGGGTTTGTAGGTGAATTGGCCTCTGTAAATTGTTCCTGATGTGTAAGGAATGAGGTGGTAGGATAACATAGAACTAGTGTGAATGGGTGATTGGTGGTCATCTTGGACTCGGAGGGCCAAAGGGCGTGTTTCCATGCTATATCTCCAAACTAAACTAAACTGTGCTGTACTTATCAATGTTCCAACATTGGTAGCAGACACAGAATCAGTCAACATGACTCATTAATGATTAAATAAGTATAAAGGATGTAACAAAAGAACACGTTAAAAAAATGATAAGATTGAGCAGAGTCAGCATGCATTTGTGAAAGGAAAATAATTTGGCTAATCCTTTTAAGGATGCGACCAGTTGAGAAGATAATGGGGAAAACAATGGCTGTGTAGATTTAGATTTTCAGAAGGCTTTTGAAAAGGTCTCACACTGGAGATTGGTTAACAAGGTTAGAGCACAAGGAAGTCAGGATTGACATGGATTGGGAATTACATGATAGACAGAAGGCAAGAAATGAGAATATATGGGCAATTCTTAGGCTGACCGGCCATCACTGTTGGAATGCCAGAGCGAACATTGCTTAAGGGGCTTTTCCAGAAGAGCATGGGAGAGTTTGAAAAATTGTCATGTTGAAGATCTCCTTCGACTGTGTAGAAGACCTCCTTCGACCTCCTTCAACTATGTTGAAGACTAGTTTCAACTAGCTCTGACTAACTACGACTAACTTCTGGAAAATTGGACACCGAATAGTGGAGAGTGAAGACGACCTCCTTTGATCTCCTTTGACCTCCCTTCGACTATGATGAAGACTATCTATGACTACCTTCGACTACCTTCGACTACGCTCGATTACCTATGACTAAAATGCCGACCTACTACGACCCACTACGACTAAACCGGCGAGTAAAAAAAGTATCGAGTTTTTCCATGGCGACCTTTTTTTACTCGCTGGCATTTTTTAATATGTTGAAAAATACGCCGCGACCTAGCTGAGGCCTCGAGTACACGGGGACTACTCTCGAGCATGAAGGAGAGTATGAAAGACCTCCAACGACCTCATGTCAACCATGCTGCGAGTATGAGTCGAGGTCAAACTCGCCAGAACTCGCGAATTATGTCGCCCAAGTGGGACAGCCCCTTTAGTTTAGTTTAGTTTAATTTATTGTCACGTATACTGAGGTACAGTGAAAAGCCATTGTTGTGTGCTGTCCTGCCAGCAGAAAGACAATACATGATTACAATAAATTAATTTACTGTATTTACGGTATTTACATGATAAGGGAATAACGTTTAGTGTTCGGTAAAGCGAGCAAAGTCCGATCGAGGAAAGTCCGAGGGTCACCAAATCGGTAGATAGTAGTTCAGACCCCAGCTAATTCACAATCAACGTCAACAATTGGACTAAGGGGACCATACATCGTATTCCCAAGTTTGTTGCTGATGCAAAACCAGGTAGGAAGCAGAGAGGAGTGTGTAAAAAGGTCTTAAGGAGATATAGACATGTTTAACAATGGATAGAGTCATGAGTCATACAGCATAGAAACAAGGCCTTCAACCCAATTTGCTCATGTCAATCAAGGTCTTCCATCTATACTAGTCGCACCTGCTTGTGTTTGGCTCATATCTCTAAACCTTTCCGATCCATGTACCTGTCCGAATGTCTTTTAAATGTTGTTATAAATCTTGCCTCAACTACCTCCTCTGGTAGCTCGTTCCATATACTCACAACCCTCTATATGAAAAGGTTGCCTGTCAAGGTCCTATTGATTTTTTCCCATTTTCACTCTAAACCTATGTCTTCTGGTTCTTGCTTCCCCTAATCTGGGCATTCACCCCATCTATTCCACTCATGATCTTATACACCTCTATATGATGACTGCTCATCCTCCTGCACTCCCGAGGAATATAGTCCTTGCCTGCCCAACCTCTCCCTATAGCTCAGGTACTAAAGTCCTGGCAACATTCATAAATCTGTGATGCACTCTTTCCAGCATAACAACATCCTTCCCATAGCAAGGTTACAAAACCTGAACACAAACCTCCAAATGCGGCCTCACCAATGTCTTGTACAACTGTAGCATAACATTCCGAATCCTAGTGTCAATACTCTGATTGATGAAGGTCAATGTATCAAAAGCATCTTTGACCATGGTATCTACTGTACCTGTAATGCCACTTCAAGGAACTATGTACCTGCATTCCTATATCCCTCTGCTGTATAACTCCATTCAAGGCCCTACCATTCACTGTGCAGGTCCTGCCCTGGTTTGACACGCCAAAATCAAGCACCTTGCACTTATCTGCTTTAAACTCCGTTAAATTTCCCTCAGGCCACTTGTCCAACTGATCAAGATCCTGCTGTAATATTTGGTAACCAGCTTTGCTCCGTACAGACAGCGCCTGTAGTCAGCATCGAACCGGGGACTCTGGCGCTGTAGGCAGCAGTTCTACCGCTGCACCACCATGCTGTGTAATCTCTTTGTGAAGTGACATCATTTTCACAGAATTTACAGTGCTGAATTAGGCCATTCAATCCAACTGCTTCCATTTTTAGGATATCCTTCCTTTTTTCGCTCATGCAGTGATCCAACTGCCCAATAAATGCATCTATAAATACTCTTAAAGACAGAATAAGTCTGGCCTACTAAATCCATGACAGCCATCATATAGGGTTCATATCAAACCCGCACTCTTCTAAAGCCATCTGTTCACAGTCAAAGCCTAACTAAACATTTCCCTAACCCCTTTCCTGCATAGCCTGCAAATTATTCTCTTTCACATGTTAATCAACATTCAAGCACTCCTTCAATCGGGCACTGGAGAGTGTGTATAAGTAAATTATGAGATTGGCTGTTGAAGTGATATTTGATCCGACAATACATTTAATCCTACAATTGGAAACATGGATGTTTTTGCTTAAGTGTACTGCCATTCATTCACAGGGGGAAAAAAAACTATAAACTCTGGAGATAAATAACCTATGAACTATTAGAAGCAGAGAGTAAGTAACTAATTGAGTGCTTGCTTGAAAGCATTTGAAATCTCTGTGTAAAAAAATTATCAATGTTTAGTCCGGGGAATTGACAAAATGCAATGCGGAAGCAGTCTCTCTGGCCTACCATGTATGTGTCAACCACCAACCACCTGTTTACACTAATCTGACATTTATCCATTTCATAGTCTCCTTACATTTTCATCATGTCTTGATACAGCACAGGGAGTCATTCGTCTTTCGTGTCCATCTTCCATGTTACAAATGTTGGCCTCGCTGTCATCGTCCGTCCTGAAAAGGAGGCAAGCTTCCGGCGACAATCAGTGGAAGCCATCACTTGTTGCAATAGATGATGTTGGCAGCAGAATTAGCTCAGGATACTTCCAGTTTCCAGCCCCGCGACTTGGACGCTTCTGCTATGGGGCCACAGGGAGTGATGTTGCAGCGCTATACGAGTTTGGCCGCATTTGAAGCATTGCATGCAGTGCTGGCCGCTCCGTTACAGGAAAGAAAGATGTGGAGGCTTTGGAGAAGGTGCAGAGGAGGTTTTCCAGAATGCTGCCTGGATTAGGTTTCGGCAACAGGGAGAGTTTGGATAGACTTTTCTCTAGAACATTAGAAGTTGAGGGGAGACTTGATAAAGTATGTACAATTATTAGAGGCATAGAGAGGGTAGATGGTCAGCAGCTCATTCCATACACCCACCACCCTTTGTGTGAAAAAGTTACTCCTCAGATTCATATTACATATTTTCCCCTTCAACTTAAACCTATGTCCTCTGGTCCCGGATTCAACTATCCAGGGCAAGAGACTCTGTGCATCTACCCGATCTATTCCTCTCATGAGAAGAATATGTACACTTTACGCAGATAGCACTCAAGGTCAGAATCAAACCCAGATACCTGGGGCTCTGTGCTAGTACTACTGACCGTTGCACCACCCCCCTGTCTCATTAGGGTAATTCTGAGGTCTCATTAGGTTCATTTTTCCCAGGGTGGTAAGATCCATGACTAGGGGGTATAGTTCTAAGGTGAGAGGCGAAAATTTCAATGGAGATGTTGG
Source organism: Raja brachyura (assembly GCA_963514005.1). Next base: position 15,036,905 of record OY740782.1, read on the forward strand.
ATGCAAGTTTTTTTACACAGGCAGTGGTGGGTGTCTGGAACATACTGTCAGGGGTTGCTATGAAGGCAGATATGATAATGGTATTTAAGAAGGTTTTAGAAAAGCACGTGGAGGTACAAGTAATCGAGGGAATAAACGTTGCCTATTTCATTCGCTCCATAGATGCTGCTGCACCCGCTGAGTTTCTCCAGCACTTTTGTCTACCTTCGTTTTTCCAGCATCTGCAGTTCCTTCTTAAACAAGTAATAGGGGGATACGGATTATGTGCAGGCAGATGGCACAAACATTGCGGGCCAAAGGGTATGTTCCCGTGCTGTACTGTTCAATGCAACTCTGCCTGGAATTTACCACTCACCAACATACTAGAGCAAATGTGCAGTGCCCAATAACTATTAGTCTACACAGCATTTGGAATGTGAAAGCTAACTGGAGCACCCGAAGGAAATCCTTGAGTCATAGAGTCATAGCATCATTGGTGTCATAGAATGATACAGTGTGGAAACTGGCCCTTCGGCCCAACTTACCCACATGTCCCAGCTACACTAGCCCCACCTGCCTGCGTTTGGTCCATATCCCTCCAAACCTGTCCTATCCATGCACCTGTCTACCTGTTTCTTAAACTTTGGGATAGTCCCTGCATCGACTACCTCCTCTGGCAGCTTGTTCCATACACCCACCACCCTTTGTGTGAAAAAGTTACCCTTCAAATTCCTATTGAATCTTTTCCCTTTCACCTCAAACCTATGTCCTCTGGTCCCCAATTTACCTACCCTGGGCAAGAGACTCTGTGCAGCTACCTGATCTATTTCTCTAATGGGGAGAATATGCAAACTCCACACAGATAGCACTCAAGTTAAGAATCAAACCCAGAAACCTGGGGCTGTGAGCTGGTACCACTAACCACTGCACCACCACAATGTCTCATTGTGTTCATTGTGTACAGTCCTGGTTCCTTGTTAACAGATTTTACAGCAATGATATTTTGTGTTGAATCATGACTAATGAAATGTAAAGAGTTAAAAATCATGAAAGTAAAATGTAATTTGGATCAGGAATGAAGAATACAAATGAGGCTTGCAGGTTAAAATCAGAGTAGCCAAACCAAATAAAGAGTTTTGGAGAGAAGATTAAATTCCAGAACTGTGTGTTATGCATTTTCCCCAAAAAAATTCTTTGGAGACACAAGAAACTTAAACAAAATACGAAGGAGGCCAGGCGATCAGGCAGCATCCATGGAGGGAATGGATAGACAACGTTTCAGGTCAGGACACTTCTTTAGATTGAGTCTGAAGAACGGTTTTGACCCGAAATATTGTCCATCAATTTCCCGCCACAAATGTTGCTTGAACCGTTGGGTTCCTCCAGCTTTTTCATTTGGGATCCAAATTCTTTATCCTGTTTTTGGTGTGAGGTGAAGGAATATGGTAAAGCTGATGGGCTGCGGTGTGTTTATTTCACTGTTCCACGTTCAATTCCATCAGTCCCAAGATCCACATTAAATGTTTTTCAGGATTTGCCTTACTATCAACATGCCCTCAATTATCACCAGCCCCTCCCTGATCTCACCACCATCCACGTTCTCTCTTGGGTGAGTTTTCGATATAAGGTACTAATTTAGGACCTCACACACTTACCCTGGCTACAGGCATTGATAGCTTCCTTTTGCCTTGGTATTTTGTGCCTAGGGCGGCACGTTGGCCCAGTGGTAGAGCTGCTGCCTTGCAGCACAAAAGACCCGGGTTCGATCCTGACCACGGGTGCTGTTTGTACGTTCTCCCCGTGACCTGTGTGCGGTTTCCCCGAGATGTTCGGTTTTGTCCCACGCTCCAACGACGTACTGGTTTTATAGGTTAATTGGCTTGGTATAAATGTAAATAGAAAGAGAGAAACTTTAAAAAAAGGTGCAGGAGGAGGCCATTCGGCCCTTCAAGCCAGCACCGCCATTCATTGTGATCATGGTTGATCGTCCCCAATCAATAACCCGTGCCTGCCTTCTCCCCATATCCCTTGATTCCACTAGCCCCTACAGCTCTATCTAACTCTCTCTTAAATCCATCCAGTGATTTGGCCTCCACTTCCCTCTGTGGCAGGGAATTCCACAAATTCACAACTCTCTGGGGGAACAATTTTTTCCTCACCTCAGTCTTAAATGGCCTCAGTTTTTAATAGTCTCTATGTGTGAATGACAGTGTAAGTGTGCAGGGATTGCTGGTCAGTTTGAACGCATTGGGCTGAAGGGCCTGTTTCTGCGCTGTATCTGTAAGCTAAACTAAAGTATTGTCCTTAATCCTGCTCACCAAGGACATTCCCCGGCCCCTTTTAGACCTCCTCATTTCTTGCTCCCTTTATATTCCTCAAGGGCCTTACATATCTTTCCTTTATCTTTTTTACTGAACACATCTCTTGTCATTCAAGGTTCCCACATCTCGCCATCCTTATCTTTCACCCTCACAAGAACATGCTGGTCCTGAACTCTAACCAGCTGGCCTCTAAGGTTCTCCGTTCATGTCATATTTGGATGAAAGCCCAAGCAGCTGCTCCCAAAACCTCTCTGCATCTCCAGCCTAATACCCCTGTTCCACTTAGGAAACCTGAACGGAAACCTCTGGAGACTTTGCGCCCCACCCAAGGTTTCCGTGCAGTTCCCGGAGGTTTTTGTCCTCCGGCAACCACCTTCAACTAGCATCGACTAAAAAATTACCGATTTTTAAAACGGAAACCACTTTCGACCATTAGGGAGACTGACAAAAACTTCCGGGAACTGCACGGAAGCCTTCGGTGGGACGCAAAGTCTCCAGAGGTTTCCGTTCAGGTTTCCTCAATTCAATTCAATTCAATTCAATTCAATTCAATTCAATTCAAGTTTAATGTCATTGCACAAATACAAGTATAGGTACAACGAAATGCAGTTTAGCGTCGTTCTTAGTGATAGCGATATAGAAAAATAAATACAGAGTGCAGTGGTAGCAATATGGAAAATAAATAAATACAGGGTACAGACAAGTCTATCAGCTGGGCTCCGAGTTCAGCAGTCGGATGGTGTAGTTGAAGAAGCTGTTCTTCGTCCTACTGGTGCGGGACTTGAGGCTCCTGTACCGCCTCCCTGATGGGAGGAGGGCAAACAGTCCATGATTAGGGTGTGAGGGGTCCTTGATGATCTTCCCAGCCCGCTTCAGGCACCGTTTTCGGTGGAGGGCGTCCAAGGCAGGGAGCGGGGCACCGATGATGTACTGGGCGGTTTTCACCACCCGTTGTAGTGCCTTCCTGTCTGCCACGGTGCAACTGCTGTACCATACCGTAAAGCAGGTGGTCAGGATGCTTTCGATGGTGCAGCGGTAGAAGTTCTTCAGGATCTGGGGGGACAGGTGGGCTTTTTTGAGCCTCCTCAGAAAGTAAAGGCGCTGCTGTGCCTTTTTGATTAGCTTTGAGGTGTTGAGGGACCAGGACAGATCCTCCGAGATGTGTACCCCGAGGAATTTGTAGTTGGAGACCCGCTCCACCTCAGTCCCGTTTATATGGATGGGGGTGTGTCTGCCCCCTCTGTTCTTCCGAAAGTCAACAATTATTTCCTTCGTCTTCTGGGAGTTGAGGACGAGGTTATTGTTGGCACACCAGGTAGTCAGGTGCTGGACCTCCTCTCTGTAGGCTGATTCGTCATTATCACTGATCAGTCCTACCACCGTGGTGTCATCGGCAAATTTTATGATGGCGTTGGAGCCATACTTGGGGATGCAGTCATGCGTGAAGAGGGAGCAGAGGAGAGGGCTGAGCACACAGCCCTGTGGCACGCCGGTGTTCAGTGTTATAGTGGAGGAGGTGAGGTTGTTGACCCTAACAGACTGTGGTCTGTTAGTGAGGAAATCCAGTGTCCAATTGCAGAGGGAGGTGGAGATGCCAAGACCGCTGAGTTTGGTGATCAAGCTAGCGGGTATGACAGTGTTAAAGGCAGAGCTGAAGTCAATAAACAGCAGCCTGATGTAGGTGTTGTTGCTGTCCAGGTGGGTCAGGGCAGAGTGTAGGGCCGTCGATATGGCGTCCTCTGTAGACCTGTTTGACCGGTAGGCAAATTGGTGGGAGTCCAGTGTGGGGGGGAGGCTGGCTTTGAGGTGAGCCAGGATCAGCCGCTCAAAGCACTTAGCGATGACAGGGGTGAGTGCCACTGGCCGGTAGTCGTTGAGACTCCCTGTCGCTGAATGTTTGGGCACTGGCACAATGGTAGATGTCTTGAGGCAAGTGGGGACGACACCCTGGGCCAGTGACAGATTGAAAATTCCTAAGTGGGACAGGGGCATAAATACTTTAGTTTAGTTTAGTTTAGAGATACAGCTCTGCAATGTTATCTGCACAAGTATCAACATTAATATTCAAATGTTCAACATTCCTGCACAATAACATTTGGTTCCATTGACACTAATGGAAGTGGCTTCTAGAAGTAGACTGCCTACAGGTGATCTCTTTGCTACAGGAAGACTGTATTGCTGGAAAACTGTTTATATTGCAATTTCTTTATAAATGCAAAACCCTTTTTTCCCGTCGAGTCCCTCAGACACAATGGGTGGATTCCCACAGGATACTTTTCTCCTGACGGCCTGTTTGCATCCTTAGCTCAAAACTAAATGTAACTAGTTTGGAGGACGCTGCTCAGCGAGGGATTATTTGATCAGGATGGCACTAACGGGACAGATCAATGGATAGGAAATGATAGAGGCATATGGGCCAAACATGGGCAAATGGGACTAGCTTTCATGGGCATCTTGGTCAGTATGGACATGTTGGGCCGAAGGGCTTGCTTCTGTGTTTTATAACTCAATGACTCGATGACAGTGTTTCAGTCACCAGCATTCCTTTTCATTACATGCTCTAGGCAATCTGTCCAATTCTGGACACCTTGAAATACTTAGACATATCTCATTTTGTTGTTGCAGGCCTCAACGTATTTAATACGGAAGATAAACATAGACAGCTGTAAATTATACTTCCAAAGGCTTAAATTAAAGCTTTGATGACAATACAGGGCCTTGTCAAACCTTTCACCCAATATTTCTGATAATTGGGTACTTTAAATGTGCACGTCAGAGAAATTCAACTGAACCTGGATAGTCAGAATTGAAACCATGGCACAAGGCACACTTAGAGGCAAATGCTGTTTCTAGTGATGGAGGCTATTTGTGGGGTTGGTAATATTGAGTCTATAGCTTCATTAAAAGGAAACAACACCGCCTATGTCAATGCACCTGCGCCGGGCAGTATGCCTAACAAGGGTTAATTGTAAGGTTAATACAATGATGTGGCTTTATTATCCAACAGCTGTGGGTGATATGTCAGCAAAAAACATTCACACATGCAACCACTTTGGATCCCAACCAAACAAAGGAAGCCTTTAATAATGAGGTCCAGCAGAGCCGTAATTGTGCGTGTGGCTTCGACTGCTCACAATTAGACTCCAACAGAAGCATTTCCTCCCGTTGCACGAGTTACACTTAGCAGCGATAGCTAGACACTTGCCTGTGTGAATTAAAACCAGATTGGGTTGACGGTTCTGCCTTCCCACTACCGTCATGTGCCTGACGACTGATAAGTAGGGAACACTGAACTCTTCCTTCCTTAATTCGCCACAAACTGCTCCCGAGTTGTGCATGAACAAAGACAGAAAGGATACCACCAGAGCTCATGTTGTATTCTTGAAAGATGTGCACACATGTTGTTCATGATATATTTATTTTCTAGCGTTGTTCTGGCATTCTCAAAGGGAAGTGCTTTTCCAATAATTAATAGATAAACGATACTTTAAGCATGCATCCAGTGATTTTTGAGTAAAGATCTAACGTTGGAAAAAACAGACGATGCTGCTGAATTTCAATACATTCCTGCCTTTTCTGTCAGTCCCATTCTCAGAATAACTTCTTCCAAATCATAATGGGGGGGGGGGGGGGTTTACATCTAAGCAAAGTTCATTGTTCTCTCTCAATCCTGGTGGAGCCTCCGGCCTTTAATTTTCCAGCATTTTCTGTTTTGATTTCAGGTGCTAAATAATTTAATATCAATACCCTGTTTAATTCACATCTGCCTATTTTCCATATCTGCCTTCATGGGAACAAAAAAACATCCAGTCCCTTATTCCCTTGTGTAGGGAGGAACTTCTTCTTCTTGCGTATGGCATGCACAGCCTAAAGTTGTAGGACAACTTGTTCTATTTGATCTTACTTGATTGTGCACGGCGGGTTGATTGCATTCGTCGAAACAGGGTGGACCACGTGAAGGTTGCAATCTCCCACCCCTAGGAAGGAACTGCAGATGCTGGATTAAACCGAAGACAGACACAAAAAGCTGGAGTAACTTAGCGGGACAGGCAGCATCTCTGGAGAGAAGGAATGGGTGACGTTTTAGGTCGAGACCCTTCTCCATTGTTCCCTTTCACCATTATCCTTTCTAAGGCTTTTGGAGGAAAGGTGCTGGGGTATTTGATTAGGCCAAAGGCTTTTGGGTAATGTAGCTGCTGGGAGCTGGATGAGGTTGTGGGAGGAGGGGGGGGGGGGGGGGGGGGGTGCGGGAGTGCAGATCAGCAGTTGGTGAGGGGCTCTAAACAAGGTGAACTAGGAGGGTGTAACACCTCCTAGGTGGGTGGGGAGTGGAGAGGGTGGGGATGGGAGAGGGGAGGGGGGAGGGGAGATGGGGGAGGGGTAAGGGAGGAGGGGGGAGAGGGAGGGTGGAGGGAGGAGGGGAGGAGGTAGAAGGAAGGGGGAAAGGAGGGGGGGGTGAGGGGGATGTGGAACGGGGAGGGGGTGGAGGTTTTAATGGTTCCGTTCCACATCACACACTCTACAGGCCCAACATTAGAGTGTTGGTGTTCAGAACAACCTTACACACCACTGTCTGACCTTGTGCAGGGCCTTAGTAAGGAGTACTAATATAATACACATGTGCTATTTATTTCCATTTGCATTTTCCAGAGAATTACAATTTATTTTTTTTTCTCCCTGAGTGTCTTTGGTAAAATTTGAGAAATCAATTCTTGGTAATGTACAGAGGCAGCTATATATTTTTTTCACATGTTCAGTCCTGCTGCACCATCCTACACGCATGGATCAGAAGCTTAGGGATCGTACGCTTACGGATGGTATGTTGAAGTAAACATACAACATTCAATCTTTGACTGACTAAGATGTATTCCTGCTAAGCTGAGATGAACTATATAACAGATTGTTCAAGCTTATTGTTTGCTGGTGTCTTTCCACTGGGGTATATGAGCAGCCAAGACAGAATGCATTTTTCCTCAAAATATTTTTATGTATTTAGGATGAAGCTATTACACAAACTTTAAAAATTGATCTTACTAAATTATAGTCTTGTGTAACCCATACCAAGGAAGAGAAAAATAAAGTCCTTCATCTTAAAATTATCACAGACATAGGTATTCAGTAATACTTGTAAACACATTTTATCAAGGCTTCAAGAATAATTAAAATTAATGTACAAGATGACTTCAAAGTACTCAGTAAACTGTAGTTAACACATCTCACATGCAGCTGTAAACTGAAGCATTTGTCTGGGCACAACAAAGCTTACTGGAACCCTGATCTATCATTTCATAAGTCAAACAGTTTATCCTGAAACAAAAATAAATTCAAACAAGACATGGAGGGTGGCGTTTGGAGTTTTCCCGGAGTTTAGCTTTTTTTCTTCCGTGAGAAGTGAACGGGTCTTTGTCACCGGTGATTGATGAACAGGCCATGCACTAGGATCTTCAGGAACTATGGGCAAATGGAATTAGGAGTAAACAGTGACCGGATTCAGGGAGTTACCCAATAGAGTGCAAAACATTCTGCAGATTGCATTCACAAATTTAGTGGCCTAATGCACCATAGCGGAGCACATTACAAAAACTTGTCAAATATACATTATGACTCAATTTCTTTAAAATCCTGCTCCTGATTCCTGGCATGCTTACCCTTAACTGCTATCTTGAATATGCCTATTAAACACAATATAGTTCATTGCTGTTTTGTTCACAGATTTAAACATAAATTGCGTCGTTGCAAGTTAAAAGTATTTTGTCGACAGAAGAATGTGCAAAATATAAAGGGCTTTGGGTAACACAATTAGTTTAGTTTAGTTCAGAAACAGGCCCTTCGGGCAACCGAGTCCGCACTGACCAGCGATCCCCGCACATTAACACTATCCTACGCATTAGGAATAATTTACATTTATACCAAGCCAATTAACCTACAAACCTCTACGTTTTTGGAATGCGGGAGGAAACCGAAGATTTCAAAGAAAACCCACACGGTCACGGGGAGAACTTAGAAACTATTTACAGAGAGCACCCTTAGTGGGGATCGAACGTGGGTCTCTGGCGCTGCAAGCGCTGTAGGGCAGCAACTCTACCGCTGTGCCACCGTGCCGACCGGTAATTATTCATATTTTCAGTCAGGCTTATATATGGTTGGTTCATCATAAATCTAAACCTGCTCTTTGTGGAAGGAAACCTACTAATTCCTATTAAACAATGACTCATTATCACAGGACAATTAGGCATAATTTAGAATTTATTGATTTCAGATTGGCACCACATTATGATGAGGCCAAATAGATTTGTATTTCAGGAAAAGGAATGGGGTGCCATTGTAAAACAATGACAAATTATTTAGTTTGATCAGGCTGGGATGAAGGTTGTGAGATATGAATGGGCCATGTAAGAGAAAGAGAAGGTGTTTGACTGCACATTTTAATTTGTACTTGATTCCACATAGTGCGGTATGGTGACAAAGAAGCCTAAACCTTGCCTTTCTTTCTCCATCCTGTGGCATGGGACTGACATATGGGTCTGACATATGATGAAAGAATAGATCGACTGGGCTTATATTCACTGGAATTTAGAACGATGAGAGGGGAAACATATACAATTCATAAGAGATTCGACAGGCTAGATGCAGGAACAATGTTCCCCATGTTGGGGGATTCCAGAACCAGAGGTCAAAGTTTAAGAATAAGGAGTTGGCCATATAGGACTGAGATGCGGAAAAACCTTTTCAGCCAGAGAGTTGTGAATCTGTGGAATTCTCTGCCACAGAAGGCAGTGGAGGCCAATTCACTGGATGTATTCGAGAGAGAGTTGGATAAAGCTCCTGGAGCTAACGGAATCAAGTGATGTGGATAGAAAGCAGGAATGGGGAACTGTTTCTGGATGATCAGCCTTGATCATATTGAATGGCGGTGCTGGCTCTAAGGGTGAATGGCCTATTCCTGCACCTATTTTCTATGTTTCTATGTTTCAATGTTAAGGGCCTGTCCCACCAGCATGCAACTCTCTGCGATGAGCGCAGCCTAACGTGGTCGCTTGAGCCATCCGCCGTCGTGGGGCCGGTCCCACTTCGATCGCTGGAGCCGTGCGGAATTGTGCGGAGTTCGTCCCGACATCGCGCGGGGCTCCGAAATACTGACTATGTTCAAAAATTCCGCGCGGCAACGGCTTGTCGGCTCGCAGTCGCCTTGACGCATTACACACCGTCTCGACGTCGTGCCTCCGTGACCCTCTCTGTAGGTGCCTCCGTGACCCTCTATGTGTGTGTCTCCGTGGTCCTCTCTGTGTGTGCCTCTTTGCTCCTCTCTGTGTGCCCCTCTCTGTCCTGGCGAACTTACCTTTAAGACTTCGCTCCAAGTTCGCCTCACTTTGCGCCGCGTTGCGCCACTCACCCGACCTCCACCCGGCCCTCGCTGCCGGTTTGGTCACGCTTGCCGCATGCAGGCGCATGCTGATGGGAACAGCCCTGTACAGGGATCACCCGACCTCCGCGCGGCCCCCGCTTCTAGTTTGATCGCGCTCATCGCATGGAGTCGGATGCTGGTAGGACAGGCCCTTTATTGTTTTATTTGTTACAGAATGATAAAATGGTGGATAAACCTTATTAGGACTGGATCTAAGTAATTCCAGCTTTGATTTATAGGGGTAACACTCAAGGACATTCATCTACTTGCAACATATGATGGATTATCTGGCCACTGTTTACTGCTTGTTCAAGTGCTGCTAGTCCCGTTAAGCAACGTCGGTGGAAATCAAAGGTTATATTTTCCCCTCTTTGAAACGAAGGATTAATTTTCCTTGACAGGGTAACATTTAACAAATGCAAGTTAAGGTTAACAATTTTGTTCTCGATGAATCTGTGCACTTCAAATCCATCAATAGAAATAAATAAAACCGGCCAATCTAAATGCTTCATTAGTATTTCTCACGTAGCTGAGTTGCCACTAAATCAGCGTTAACTTTATTCATCAGCTGTGGAATGCACAAACACTTGGGGAAATCTGTAAATAAGTTTCTGGGAAGTTTATTTCACAAGACACAAGGTTCCGATGCCCTTTGATCCAGAGGGAAAAAAAAGTCATTGGAAACATAGAAGCATAGAAAAATAGGTGCAGGAGTAGGCCATTGGGCCCTTTGAGCCAATATCACCATTCAATATGATCATGGCTGATCATCTAAAATCAGTACCCCATTCCTGCTTTTTTCCCATATCCCTTGATTCCTTAAATCTATAAGAACTGATGGGGTGGAGGGTGAAAGGAAGAGGAGGTAGGAGATAAAGGAGGAGGTGAAAGGCAGAAGGTGGGATGGGGAAGAAGGGAGAGTAGATGACGAGAGGAGTGAAAGGAAGAGGGAGGGAGCGGTGGAAAGATTATGGACACAAAATGCTTGAGTAACTCAGCGGGACAGGCAGCATCTCTGGAGAGAAGGAATGGTTGATGTTTCGGGCCGAGACCCTTCTTCAAACTGATGTCAGGGGAGTGGGCAGGACAAAGATAGAATGTAGTCGGAGACAGTAAGACTAGTGGGAGACTGGGACGGGGAAGGGGATGGAGAGAGGAAGCAAGGGCTATCTGAAGATAGAGAAGTCAGTGTTCATACCGCTGGGGTGTAAACTACCCAGGCAAAATATGAGGTGCTGTTCCTCCAATTTGTGCTGAGCCTCACTCTGACAATGGAGGAGGCCCAGGACAGAAAGGTCCGATTGGGAATGGGAGGGGGAGCTGAAGTACTGAGCCACTGGGAGATCAGGTAGGTTAAGACCGACTGAGCGGAGGTGTTCAGTGAAACGATCACCGAACCTGCGCTTTGTCTCGTCGATGTGGAGAAGTTGACACCTGGAACAGCGGATACCATAGATGAGGTTGGAGGAGGTGCAAGTGGACCTCTGCCTCACCTGGAAAGATTGTTTGAGTCCTTGGATGAAGTCGAGGGGGGAGGTAAAGTGACAGGTGTTGCATCTCCTGCGGTTGCAGGGCAAAGAACCTGGGGAGGGGGTGGTTTGGGTGGGAAGGAATAAGTTGACCAGAGAGTTTCAGAGGGAACGGTCTCTGCGGAAAGCAGAAAGGGATGGAGATGGGAAGATGTGGCGAATAGTGGGATCCCGTTGGAAGTGGCAAAAATGTTGGAGGATTATACGCTGTAGGAGTAGGGGCGTGTTGCAACAGGAAGCGGAAGGAACAAATTGGTAAATTATGTGTCAGTACAGCACCAACTATTTCCAACATTTCCAGAACAGAGAAACAGTTTGTAGGGATACCCATGATTATGTTGTGTGACAAGCATTAATATAAGATGCATTCTAATTCCATTTTTTTGGACAATTACAAGAAAAGTTTAAAGTCTTATATTTGATTTGTGTGTTTCACAGTCATAGTTCAGGCCCAACACTCCATAGCTAATGAAGTGCTGCAGTTTGCCTACCATCACAACAGTTCCATGGTAGGTGCCTTCTCCTTCACTCCAAACGCATCTCTGGAACACCTAGATAATTAGGACATCAACATCAGATTCCTATTTATTGATTATTGGGTCATAGAGTCATGGAGTTTGTATACTGTATGGAAACAGACCCTTCAGCCCAACATGCCCACATTGGTCAACATGTCCCGCCAGCCCGCTTGGTCCATATCCCTCTAAACTTGTCCTATCTATGTATCTGTCTAAATGTTTATTAAACGTTGGGATAATCCCTGCCTCAACTACCTCCTCTGGTAGCTCAATCCATACACCCATCACCCTTTGTGTGAAAACGTTATCCCACTAGATTCCTATCAAATATTTTCCATTTCTCCTTAAACCTGTGTCCTCTGGTCCTCGATTCACCTACTCTGGGCAAGAGACTCTATGCATCTGCCCTCTATTTCTATTCCTCTCATGATTTTATATAACTGTTTGTCACCCCTCATCCTCCAGGGAATAGAAACCCAGCCTACTCAACCTCTCCCAATAGCTCACACCATCTAGTCCTGGCAACATCCTCGTTAATCTTTTCTGCGCCCTTTTCAGCTTGACAACATCTTTCCTATAACACGGTGCCAAGAAATGAACACAATATTCTAAATACTATAGTTCCGCCTTCAAACCATAATCCCAATAAAACCCCTGGACCAAGAAGTCAGCCTGCACCTATTCAACTGGATCCTCATCCTCCTGATCCATAAACCACAATCGGTGAAGATAGATGATAAAACATCCTCCATGTTAATTCTCAACACCCATGACTGGCAAGGATGGATTCTCAACCCCTTAAAGCCCTGTCCCACGGTACGAGTTCATTCCAAGAGTTCTTCCGAGTTTTAAACAAATCAAACACGTGGTAAGCACGGGGAATGAATGTAGCGGGTACGTCAGAGCTCGGGGACGTCTCTTAGTGGCTCGTAACTCGGTCCAACATGTTGAAAACTGTCCACGAGTGGCCATTACCGTAAATCTCCGAGTTCGAATCAGGGCAAACTCGGGAGAACTCTTGTAATGAACTCGTACTGTGGGACAGGGCTTTTACCATATTCCCTGTACTTCCATGGCTGTGCTGTCATATTCTGCTCTAACTTCATTTACAAGTTTGCAGATTACACTGCTGTGGTGTGCCGGATAGTGAACAGTGACAAGAGGACACACAGGAAGGAGATAGAGCGCTTATTAATATGGTGTCAGGACAAGAATCTTTCCCTCAATGTCAGTAAGACGAAGGAGCTAGTTATTGACTTCAGGAAACGTATAGAGTATATGCCGTGATCAGCATCAATGAAGCTGAAATGTAAATGTTTGAAAGCTTCAAGTTATTGGAGCAAATATTATCATCAATATGCCAAGCACGTTGAAGCTACGGCCAAAAAGACGCGAGAACACTTCTACTTCTTCAGAGACTAAAGGGCCTGTCCTACCAGCATGCGACTGCATGCGGCGAGCGCGACCTAACGTGGTCGCTTAAGCCGTACGGCCTTGCGGGGCCGGTCCCACTTCGATCGCCGGAGCCGTATGGAGTTGTGCGGTGCTGGTCCCGACATCGCGCGGGGCTCTGAAAAACTAACACTGTTCAAAAATCCCTCGCGGCAACGGCCAACAGGCCCGCAGCAACATTGAGGCCGTATGCAGCATCTCAACGTCGTACGCAGTGTCTGGACATCGCACGCAGCATCTGGACCCTGTATGCAGCGTCTTGATGGCGTACGCCTAGCACGTGGTGTTGCACGATGACGTCACCACCCGGCGGGCCGTTGCGTTAGACGTCACCGCCCGACGCTGTGCAACGTCCAAATTCAGTCGGCCCGCTTCCTGCTCAGCTGATAGGTGAGTATGATGTCGGGACCAACTCCATACAGCTCCGCAGGTGGAAGTGGGACCAGCCCCGCGAGGCCGTACGCCTCAAGCCACCACGTTTGGTCGCACTCGCTGCATGCAGTCGCATCCTGGTGGGACAGGCCCTTAAGGATCTGCAACAACTCTGACCAACTTCTGCAGATGAACCATAGAAAGTATCTTAAGCTCGGAAAGTTTCCCAACCATTTGGAAGTTTTGATCTTCTAAACGATCTCATTGCGTACCTAGCAGATTTTTACCTGCACTTACTCTGTGGAAATAACACTTCTTTCTGCACTCTGTCTATTTTCTCTATTGCACGACATGTTCTTTGAATATAGGGTATGAACTGTCTGGATAGCATGCAAAACAAAGTTTTTCTCTGCATCTTGGTACCCGTGGCAAATAATAAACCTGTACCTATGCCAATATGTATCCATGCTGTATATCTAAACTAAACTTAAAAGACATGTGTGGTTGAAGGTTGGCACAGACTTGATGGAGAGAAGGACCAACTTCTGGGCTGTATCTCTCTATATAATGTTTTAAACTGATATTGTGATGTTGCATTATGAATGGCCATGACTACAGAGTGCAGGACTGATTCTCTGCACTTCCACAAAAATATCACACGGGAACTTAAACGATCCCATGAAAGATTGGCTAAGGCTTCATATAATAATTCATCCAAGTGAGGATGCTTCCAAAACTGCAGCCCATCTTTGCATTGAATTTGGCTAAGATTGTGTTCTTAAGTATCCGAATATGGACTTTAATCCACAGCCTTCAGACTCATAGGTCAGAATGTTACCATCAGATCGACTGGGCTTATATTCACTGGAATTTAGAAGGATGAGAGGGGATCTTACAGAAACATACACAATTCTTTAGGGATTGGACAGGCTAACTGTGGGAAAAATGTTCCCAATGTTTGGGGGAGTCCAGAATCAGGGGTCACAGTTTAACAATAAGGGGTAGGTCATTTAGGACTGAGATGAGGACAAACCTTTTTACCCAGAGAGTTGTGATTCTGTGGAATTCTCTGCCACAGAAGGCAATGGAGGCCAATTCACTGGATGTTTTCAAGAGAGAGTTAGATTTAGCTCTTGGGGCTAATGGAATCGAGGGATATGGGGAGAAAGCAGTATTGGGGTACTGATTTTGGATGATCAGCCATGATCATATTGAATGGTGGTGCTGGCTCGAAGGGCCGAATGGCCTACTCCTGCACCTATTTTCTATGTTTCTATGTTACCGTGGAAAATAAGGAAATTACTTCCAGATGCCATTCTTAATTTCAGCAACAGAAGCCTGACCGCATCTTTAAATGTGACAATCCTATCGCAAACATAAGAGAATGCACGGCAGAAAGTGAATAGAGCAAGAGTCAGAAGCAGTGGATGTGTGGAAGCCAGCTTCAAGGAGATTGCAGCAAGAAAAACTCTCCTCCCAGCCAGCCAGCCAGCCAGCACACTATTCCACTGGGAACAGGAGAGGTTGCATGATAATACATCAACTGGTCAGCCTCTTTGACTGACATGGTGAGAAGAAAGGTGAGAGCCTAAAGTGATGAAGCTTCTCATTTTTCTCAAGCACATTTGTCATGTGGGTGGTATTGTAGATAGTGAAGATGGTTGACAAAAATAGCAGCAGGGTCTTGATCAGTTGGGCAGGTGGACTGAGGAATGGTCAGTGGAATTGAATACAGAGAAATGCAAGGTGTTGTATTTTGGGACCACTAACATGGGCAGAATTGACACAGTGAACGGTAGGGCTCTGGGGAGTGTTGAAGGGCAAGGCTGGCAGGATCGGGGAACACTGGCTGGTGAAGGATATTAAGGCTCTGGTCAGATAAAATGAGGCAGATGTCAGGTGTAGGCAACTGCGATCAAGCAAGTGTTACGAAGGCAGGTACCTCAAAGCCGCATAACATAAACAAGAACCAGGTTCAATTTTAAGAAAATAGTCTTTAATTTAGTTAAAAGAAGACAAAAACCCGAACCAGATTTAAACAACACAGTCAGGGACAAGAATCGACTAACAAATCAAATATAACAGTGCTCCAGCCAGCCTCACAATGGACCGTCGAACCAGAGTCTCTAACCTGACTAAATGGAGATTACCCTGAAACAAAATACACGAAAACCCTCAGGTCAGCCCTTATCCATCCCAATAAAACATTAAATGACAAATATAGGGCGGGGGGGGGGGGGGGGGGGGGGGGAAGCGCCTAACACAAGCCCATGGAGAAGAATTAGGGACGACTTAAGAATGAAATCAGGAGGGCAATCAATAAATGCACATAATATACTCATCTTGGATAAGGTATACGAGAGTCATGAGGGATTGTTATCTTGGGTTGAGCTTCATTTCAGACACTACCAAAGCATCCCATTCTTCTTCTTTTCATGTCCATCTTGTTATAAATGTTGGCCTCGCTGTCAGCTTCTGTCCTGAAAAGGACACAAGCTTCCGGTGACAATCAGTGGATGGTGGTAGCAGAATTAGCTCAGGATACTTCCAGTTTCCAGCCCCGCGACGTGGACGCTTCTGCTATGGGTCCAGCATCCCATTAATAATAGATAATCTAGGGGTTGTAGGGAAAAAAGGAACCAAAGGCAATCTCCATCACCTGAAAATGAATAGATCAATTAAGAATTTTAAGAAAGAACTGCTGATGCTGGAATATTGAAGGTAGACGAAAATGCTGGAGAAACTCAGCGGGTGAGGCAGCATCTATGGAGCGAAGGAAATAGGCAACGTTTCGGGCCAAAACCCTTCTTCGGACAATTAAGAAGCTTGCTGTGACACAGTGGCACAGTTTTAGAGTTGCTACTTCACAGCGCCAGAGACCCAGGTTCAATCCTTCATGTGGGTGCTGTCTGTATGGAGTTTGTACGTTCTCCCTGTGACCACAGGGGTTTTCTCCGGGTGCTCCAGTTTCCTCCCACACGCCAAAGACGTACATGTATATTGGTTAATTGGCTGCAGTAAAAATTGCGATTTGTCCACAGTGTGTAGGATAGTGGTGGCGTATAGGATCGCTGGTCGGCGTTGACTTGGTGGGCCGAAGGGCCTGTTTCCATGCTGTATCTCTAAACTAAACTAAAGACCAATATGCCTCCTGGATCTGATCGCCTACATCCTATGATCTTAAAGGGAGTAGCTGCAGATATAATGGATGTGTTGGCGATCGACCAACTTTCCCGGGTTCTAGTGAAGTCCAAAGAACCAAAGAATTACAAATGTAACACCACTATTCATGAAAAGAGAGAGGCTAAAAGCAGAGAAAATTTACGGGCCAATTTGAAGTTTGAAATTTGAAGTTTAGTTTATTGTCACGTGTACTGAGTTACTGTGGAAAGCGTTTGTTGCGTGCTAACCAGTCAGCGGAAAGACAATACATGATTACATAGTAACATAGAAAATAGGTGCACGAGGAGGCCATTCAGCCCTTCAAGCCAGCACCGCCATTCATTGTTATCATGGATGATCGTCCCCAATCAATAACCCATGCCTGCCTTCTCCCCATACCCCTTGATTCCACTAGCCTCTCATGCTCTATCTAACTCTCTCTTAAATCCATCCAGTGACATGGCCTCCACTGCCCTCTGTGGCAGGGAACTCCACACATTCACAACTCTCTGGGTGAAAACGTTTTTTCTCACATCAGCCTTAAATGGCCTCTCCTTCATTCTAAGACTGTGGCCCCTGGTTCGGGACTCGCCCAACACTGGGAACATTTTTCCTGCATCTAGCTTGTCCAGTCCTTTTATAATTTTATGTTTCTATAAGATTACAATCGAGCCATCCACTGTGAACAGACACATGGTCAATGAAAATGGATATAGTTGGATTAATTGAGTGTTTAAACCTAACTGCTGGAGGAACTGAGCAATCGTAGTTTCAAAATAAAGGTCTGTAAAAACTGTAACATCCAGGTTCAGGTGCAGTTTCTTCTCTACAGCCATCAGACTATTAAACACCAAGATAGACACAAAATGCTGGAGTAACTCAGCGGGTCAGGCAGCATCTCTGGGTAGAAGGAATGGGTGACGTTTCGGGTCGAGACCCTTCTTCAGACTGATGTCAGGGAAGCGGGTGGTACATAGAAGGTCAGGAAGTGTATAGATGAGGAATGGTAACACTACAACTTCCAAATAGACTCAAAATTACATAGACCTGGGGGCATCATTTTTGTCTTTGCACTATTAATGTTTCCTTCTTTCTTCCTTTTCAAGTTGAACCTTTTATTTTTTTATTATGGTGTTTACGGGGAACTATGTTTATATGTCTGGTGTGCAAGTAAGAATTTTGAAGTTCCGTTTTGGGACATATGACAATAAAAGGAACTGAATTTAAGATGTCGATGGAGAAGAATTTCTTCTCTCCAAGGATGTGGAACGGTTTTACGGACACATGGCTCACCTCTGCTTCACAATATACAACCTGATGGCTTCCCATTGGTGACCCTCGAACTATCTTCAATCGGACTTTACTGGCTTTACCTTGCACTAAACATTATTCCCTTATTATTATTCTCTGTCAATGGCTCGATTGTAATCATGTATTGTCCACTGCCTGGATAGCACGCAGCAAAAGCTTTACCCTGTACTTCGGCACATGTGACAATAAACTAAACTAAACTAAACTGAAACTGAACTGAAAGAAACAATTCACAAATTAGCTGAATTGTAGAAGTTTTAAATATCTGGGCAACCTCGGCAGCCAAAGCCACAGGTGATTACAGCTGCATTATATTCTTATCATCTTTCAATTGAGTTTGATTTACAATGAAAAAACTGATGTCAGGTCTCTTTTATTTTTTTTAATAAACTAAACTAAACTAAAAATGTATTGATGGTGCATTCAACATCCTCAGGCAGAGCGAGGTCATCTTCGTAATCAACACTTTGTTGGGCGTGAACATGGCAGTGATGAGCAGGTCCAGCTCCCCAACCTTGCAATATCGGATGGTGAAGAGCTATCCCTACTACCTGCCGTGTGAACTCCCTTTGGCTATCCTGATACAAGATTCCAGCACACCCCATGCTGATGCTAGGCTTGTTATGCACACTGCTACCAATAGCTTTGAGTTCACAGCACAACCCATGCTGATGCTAGGCTTGTTATGCACACTGCTACCAATAGTGTGCAACTTGATATAAAGCATTCCAGGACCTTGTTCATCATCACCATGGACTTCAACCAGGCCAACCTCAGGAATTAGGCTACAGCTCTGCCAAGCTCAGAGCTACCAAAATACTATCAACATGTCTCCTGCCCCACCAGAGACTCAAACACCATTGATCACTGCTGCACAACCAGGCCTTTGTGGCAATTAAATAGTTCAATTGTCACTGCTACATGTGAATTCAAGGCATTTATTTAAATACATGAATTGAGCTGTTAACATCCGACCACAACCAGAGAGCAGTGGTGAACAACTATCTGCCTCTTTAGTGACCGTCCAACTACCCTTGATTGGACTTTGAAGATAGACACAAAAAGCTAGAGTAACTGGGGATAGGCAGCATCTCTGGAGGGAAGGAATGGGTGACGTTTTGGGTCGAGTCCCTTCTTCCTTCTTACACACTTGATCTGACATTGCTGGCTTTACCTTGCACTAAACATTATTCCCTTATCTTGTATCTGTACACTGAAAATGGATCGATTGTAATGACTGAAAATGGACCGATTGTAATCATGTTTTGTCTTTCCCTGACAGGATAGCACGCAACAAAGGGTCACCTCGGTACACGTGACAATAAACTAAACTGAACTAAACTAAACTGATTTACTCCAGGTGCCATGGGGAGGTGGGAATTGAATTAATGACTTTGGTTCAATGGTCCAGGCCTATGGAAGCTTGTTATAAAAGGATAACCACCATACTGCTGTATCCGCTGCCCACTTTTGCCAATGTGCCGTGCGTCAAAGTGACTGGTACGGAATGAAGATCTTGCATTGCACTCTGCTGAGCCGGTTCAGATTTACATCGGGGACCGCAGTTTGACACTCCAGCACAAACTGAAAACTACGACCAATTTACTAGATGGCACCTCATGTGGACCGGCGATTTAGTTTAGTTGAGTTTAGTTTATTGTCACGTGTACCGAGGTACAGTGAAAAGCTTTTGTTGCGTGCTAACCAGTCAGCAGAAAGACAATCGATCCATTTACAGTGTATAGATACATGATAGTGGAGTAATGTTTCGTTCAAGGTAAAGCCAGCAAAGTCTGATCAAGGATAGTCCGAGGGTCATCAAAGAGGTAGATAGTAGTTCAGCACTGCTCTCTGGTTGTGGTTGGATAATTCAGTTGCCCGATAACAGCTGGGAAGAAACTGTCCCTCAATCTGGTGGTGTGCGTTTTCACACTTCTATACATTTTACCTGATGGAAGAGGGAGTGGCCAGTGTGCAACTGGTCTTTGACTATGCTGCTGGCCTTGCTGAGGCAGCGTGAGGTATAAAAAGGAGTTAATGGAAGATAGGTTGGTTTGTGTGATGGTTTGTGTGTGGCTGCCTCCACAATTCGCTGCAATTTCTTGCGGTCTTGGATGGAGCTGTTGCCAAACCAGGCTCTGATGCATCCTGAACACAACAACCTCAAATAAGCGCTGAACAACATACTCTATAATTGTTATTATTGCACTATTATTGTTTGCTTTTGTGTGTACGTATGTGTGCGTGTGTGTGTATGTATATATATACAAACTGAACTTTTTTTTCACTCTCGTTTATTATATTGTTTAGACAATAGACAATAGGTGCAGGAGTAGGCTATTTGGCCCTTCGAGCCAGCATCGCCATTCAATGTGATCATGGCTGACCATCCACAATCAGTAACATGTTCCTGCCTTCTCCCCATATCCCTTGACTCCGCTACCTTTAAGAGCTTTATCTAACAGTGTACTATGTTTACAATGTACTATGCTTACATATTCTGTTGTGCTGCTGCAAGTAAGAATTTCATTGTTCTATCTGGGTCAATGAAACACCCTTGACTCTTGATAAGATGCTTTCTGTGGTGCATCTGTAGAAGTTGGTGACAGTCGCCAAACATGCCACACTTCCTCAGCCTTCGAAGGAAGTAGAGGCATTGGTGTGCTTTCAGATCAAGACGGTGAATCATCACTAGTTACGAGCTGGCCAGCAATGAAGCAGGGAGGAAGGCATCAATATGGGGATATGCGGAGAAGGCAGGAACGGGGTACTGATTGGGGATGATCAGCCATGATCACAGTGAATGGCAGTGCTGGCTCGAAGGGCCAAATGGCCTACTCCTGCACCTATTGTCTATTGTCTATTGTCTATAATATAATTGAAGCCTTCCTCGACACTGAGTACGCTAACAAGAGTTTAAAAAAACCTAGAATTTAAAATTAAAGCAAATTGGCCAGCTGTGCGTATTATTGTGTTCCAACTGGAACTTGTCTGCTTTCTTATTGTTTGGGTCAAAAGCACTCTAACACCATGTGGATTTCTCCACCCTTTTTGCGATATAAATGCAATTGTTTCATCAAAATAACTTTCACCTAAATACAACCCTCATTTCCTCTTTTTATTCATTTGCGTCAAGTAATCTCCGAAGAGTCATTAATTCAGTACTATTACAACTGTATTCAGTGTTGGCAGCCAATTCAAATAAAGATAAAACGAGGCAAGCATTTCAACAGCACCTTTTATCACCATGCAACAAAGTACTTTTGAAGAAACGAGGAACTGCAGGTGCTGAAATCTTGAGCAAAAAACACAAAGTGCTGGAGGAACTCAGCGGGATCAGCGGCATCTCTGGAGAACATGGATAGGTGTCGTTTTGGGTTGGGACCCTTCCCTACACTGATTTTAGTAGGGTGGAGAAAGTTGGAAGAGAGGAGGGGGCAGGTGAGGGAAGTTGATTAGCAAAGTCCTGAGATAAAAACAGAGACAAAATGTGGTGAGAAAAGGAAAGAGGAGGCGAGAATTGTGAGACCAGAAGAAGGGATGTATCTCATATTCCATTTGAGTAGCTTACTATCCAATGGCTCGAATTTTGAAGATAGACACAAAATGCTCGAGTTACTTAGTGAGACAGGCAGCATCAACGCAGAGAAGGAATGGGTGATGTTTCAGGTCGACACCCTTCTTCGATATGAATAGGATCATTCTGCTACATGAATAGGATCACCAGTCAAGTGATTCTGAACCAAAACACAAAGTGCTGGAGGAACTCAGTTCGTCAGGCAGCATCTGGTGAGGGAATGGACAGAGGATGTTTCAGGTCGGGCCCTTCCTCAGACCATTATTAAGTGCCGTTTTTCACCACATTTCCATGTTTTGAATTGCAAACATGTTTTAATGCATCTACATGTAAAGTAAACATCAGCATTTTATGCTTAAGAAGGGCCCAGATTTGAAACGCCATCTGTCCATGTTCTCCAGAGATGCTGCCTGACCTGCCTGGTTCAATCATGCACTTTGTGTCCTGTTTTGTAGACCAGCATCTGCAGTTCCTTGTGTCTTCTTAAATATTTAAAAGTTATTGATATCAATGTAATACGTTTTCAAATGTCTCTATCAGATACATTTTGCAAAATAAGTAATAAAAAACTTGAGGCTGAAGAAAGGTCACAACCCAAAATGTCCCCCATTCCTTCCCTCCAGGGATGCTGCCTGTCCCACGGAGTTACTCCAGCATTTTGTGTCTATCTTCGGTGTAAACCAGCATCTGCAGTTCCTTCCTGCGAAAAAAAATGTCTTGGAGCTTTGAGCTATCAAAACCCGCATGGGGGTTCTCTAGACGGGGCCTAGTCTTCCAAGTCTGAAGATGGGTCCGGACTCAAAACTTCACATAGACATGTTCTCCAGAGGTGCTGCCTGACCCGCTGACTCACTCCAGAACTTTGTGTCATTCATTGGCATAAACCAGCATCTGTAGTTCCTCGTTATTACAGTTTGGACATTTCCCGGGTGTTTGGGAAAATATTGTTCACTCGTCTCTGAGAAAGTAACTTGAGTATGTGTGGGTGGTAGTGCACTGCGGATGGCAAATCCGACCAAGAGATGGGGTCTAAGTTGTAACCGTAGATAGCTCCACGAGAAATATCAACACCCTTCCTGGCCTTGTGATTATTTTACTGAAATCATTTCTGGTCCCTGCCACAGAAAGAACATCTACTCTTTCCTTCTTCTCTTCCTTTCCCCCACACTAATTCTACCAGACCTCATGCTTTCCCCACCCTTTCTTTCCTTATAGTCTGCCTGCCTCCAATACAGATTTCTAATACATATTCAAAGTACAGACACTACAGTCACATCTGTGGAGTCTTTTAAGTTCCTGGGAACCATCATCTCCAAGGACCTTAAGTGGGGGGGCTACCATCTGTAAAGAATAGGCGCATACACAGATGAATCTTTACTACACTTTATTAATTAAACACGCACATCACTGCCCTAGCTGTACGTGGTCTGTCATGGACACTAGCGAGAGAGCTAAGGGTGGGAAGGTCACAGTTATACTAGATGATGGGGGAGCGGTTAGCAAGGGCTGTGTCACAACTGTTAAAGGTGTACACACATATCATCTACATCCTTCCTCTATAAGAACAAACCTATGAGCAGTGATGGGGCGACCACGTCTCATGCGCTAAGGGAGGGTAAACAGCAGTAATACAGGAACTCAAAATCACACATAATCACCATAACGATCTGGCGGCTTGACACGGCGACCAGACCGGGTCCGAACCTCGCCATCACATCCCCCCCCAACGGGAACGATAGGGACTGGCGTCCGGGCAAGAGGGGAGCCCCTGACAGGAGAACCGTCGGGTGCAGAGGCAGCGGAGAGGATGGAGAGGGGGGAGACGAGAAGGCCGGAGAACCAGGGAGCACAGCGGGAGGATGCACCGGAGAGGGCCGAGAGGGGGAAGGACTGGGCAAGGTGGGCACGGGATGAGGCGGCAAGGACGGCACAGTGGGGGCATACGGAGCAGCTGGAGGGGGGACGAGGCTCGTTCACAAGCCGGAGGTGTTGACGAGATCTCCGTTAGATCGTACCATCGTGGTTGACCAGGTATGAACGAGGGGAACCAGCAGAACCGACAACAATGGCGAGCCTGGAGTGGCCGGAGGCAGACCGCATGCGGACGATCTGGCCAGGAAAGAGAGGACGGAGGACATGGCAGGACTTGTCATGGGAGCGCTTCTAGATCCGGTGTTTGTGCGCAATGCGCTTCCGTACCGTGGCAGGTTTGAGCACAGAGGGAGCAAGCGACTGCTGTGTCACCGGGATCGGAGGCCTCGTAACACGGGACATGAGGCGCTGAGCTGGGGAACCCAGGGTATGGTCGCGGGAGATATTGCGGAGGTTCAGAGGGCAAGGTAAATGTCAGAGCGAGACAAGCGACAACGTTCCAGCAATCCTTTAGCACTGCGGACCGCGCGCTCAGCCAGGCCGTTGCTTTGCGGGTACTCTGGGCTGCTGGTGTAGTGACGGAAATTCCAGCGATCAGCAAAAGCACGGAACTCAGCACTGGTGAACTGGCTGCCGTTGTCCGCCTGCAGGCTTGCCGGGGACCCAAAAGTAGCGAAGTGACGGCGCAGCTTCTAGATGACAGCAGATGAAGACAGAGTGAAGCTGGTCAACCTCAAACCAGCTGGAGTAAGAGTCGACAAGCACTAGAAAATGCTTTCCGCGCCACTCGAAAATGTCAGTAGCCAGCGCAGACCAGGGGAGGTCAGGAGCAGGCACCTGCACGAGGGGCTGCCGTTGCTGTTGCAGGGCTAGGCTGTTGCAAGTAGGGCATGAGGAGACCCTATCCCGGAAATAACGAGCCATATCAGGCCAGTAGAATTGGCTCTGAGCGATGGAAAGAGTGGCTTCGGCCTCGGGATGGCCACGATGAGCAGTTTCAAAGTATTGTTCTCGAAGTGCTGCGGGCACCACCACCTTGTGCCCCTTCACAATCACACCGTCACGCAGCACCAGCTCGTCACGAACCAGGAAATAGGGCACCGCTGCAGCCGGCAGGGAAGAACAGCGGTCTGGCCAGCCCTGCCTTTGTGATAAACCACAGTAAAAGTGAACCGTTGTAGCTGAAGCATCATGCGCTGAAGCCGAGAAGAGGCCACGTGTATCGGCTTGTTGAGGATAGTAACCAGAGGTTGGTGGTCCATCTCAATAGAAAAGCAGGTGCCCAGAATATAGTCCTTGAACTTTGAGCAGGCAAAGACGACAGCCAGCAATTCTTTTTCGATTTGGGCATAGCGCTGTTGCTAGATGATGGGGGAGTGGTTAGCAAGGGCTGCGTCACTACTGTTAAAGGTGTACACACATATCATCTACACCATCGACTCCACAGTCAAAAAGGCACAACAGAGGATGTACTTCCTACGGCAGCTGAGGAAGCACAATCGGCCACATGCAATGATGGTCCAATTCTACACGCCCATCGTAGAGTCTGTTCTCACCTTATCCATCATGGTCTGGTTTGGCTCAGCCACCAAGCACAACACCTGGAGGCTGCAGCGAATCATCCGATCAGCAGAGAAGATTATTGGCTGCAACCTTCCCTCCATTGATGAACTGTACACTGCAAGGGCCAGGAAGTGAGCGGGCAAGATCATCTCTGACCCCTCTCACCCTGGCCACAAACTCTTTGAATCACTTCCTTCTGGAAGGTGTCAAAGTTGCCACAGCCAGACATAAA
Source organism: Raja brachyura (assembly GCA_963514005.1). The sequence goes on from OY740782.1 coordinate 15,062,198, forward strand.
AACAGATTTTATCCACGAGTAGTTGCTCTACTCAACAGCCAAAAATCTGTAGCCTCCCTTTGATCTGGTATTTTGTTGGTTCACATGCTTGATCAATGGTGTTTTATCATTAATGTCTTATTATTATTATTATTATTATTATTATTATTATTATTATTATTATTATTATTATTATTATTATTATTATTATTATTATTATTATTATTATTATTAATGTTTAGTGTTTTCTGAGCCATTCGTAACTGTCACTGTATGTCATGTTGTTACTTGTGGGCGGAGCATCAAGGCAAATTCCTTGTATGTGAATGCTTGGCCAATAAACTTACTTACTTACTTACTTACTTACTTAGTTGTTATCAGGCAAATGAATAAACCTACCAACAACTAGAGAGTGGTGCTGAGCTACGATCTACCCTCGGACTATTTACTGGAGTCTATCTTGCACTAAACGTTATTCAAATTATTCCCTTTATCATGTATCTGTACACTATGGATGACTCGATTGTATCATGTATTGTCTTTCCGCTGACAGCACGGAACAAAAGCCTTTCACTGTACCTTGGTACACGTGACAATAAACTAAAACTGAACTGAACAGAGATCATGGTTAGAAAGGAGATTAATGCAATAGAAAGGAAGGACATTAGTTGGGATGATGTGGAATCGATATGGGTAGAGCTGCGAAACACTAAGGGGCAGAAAACGTTAGTGGGTGTTGTGTACAGGCCATTAGTAGTGGAGTTGGGGATAGCATCAAACAGGTAATAAGAAATGCATGCAACAAAGATAAAACAGTTATAATGGGTGACTTCAATCTACATATAGATTGGGTGAATCAAATTGGCAGGTCTGCTGAGGAAGAGGATTTCTTGGAATGTATGCAGGATAGTTTTCTAAACCAACATGTAGAGGAACCAACGAGAGAGCAGGCTATTCTAGACTGGGTATTGAGTAATGAGGAAGAGTTAGTTAGCAGCCTTGTTGTGCGTGGCCCCTTGGGCAAGAGTGACCATAATATGGTTGAGTTCTTCATTAGGATGGAGAGTGACATTGTTAATTCAGAAACACAGGTCCTGGACTTAAAGAAAGGTAACTTTGAGGGTATGAGACGTGAATTGGCCAAGAGAGACTGACAATTGATTCTTAAAGGGTTGACGGTGGATATGAAATGGAAGGCATTTAAAGACTGCATGGATGAACTACAACAATTGTTCATCCCAGTTTGGCAAAAGAATAAATCAGGGAAGGTAGTGCATCCATGGATAACAAGGGAAATCAGGGATAGTATCAAAACAAAAGATGAAGCGTACAAATTAGGCAGAGAAAGCAGCCTACCAGACGACTGGGAGAAATTCAGAGCCCAGCAGAGGAGGACAAAGGGCTTAATTAGGAAAGGAAAAATAGATTATGAAAGAAAACTGGCAGGGAACATAAAAACTGACTGCAAATGTTTTTATAGATATGTGAAGAGAAAAAGATTAGTTGAAACAAATGTAGATCCCTTGCAGTCAGAAACAGGTGAATTGATCATGGGGAACAGGGACATGGCAGACCAATTGAATAACTACTTTGGTTCTGTCTTCACTAAGGAAGACATAAATAATCTGCCGGAAATAGCAGGGGACCGGGGGTCAAATGAGATGGAGGAACTGAGTGAAATCCAGGTTAGCCGGGAAGTGGTGTTAGGTAAATTGAATGGATTAAAGGCCGATAAATCCCCAGGGCCAGATAGGCTGCATCCCAGAGTACTTAAGGAAGTAGCCCCAGAAATAGTGGATGCCTTAGTGATAATTTTTCAAAACTCTTTAGATTCTGGAGTAGTTCCTGAGGATTGGAGGGTAGCTAATGTAACCCCACATTTAAAAAGGGAGGGAGAGAGAAAACGGGGAATTACAGACCAGTTAATCTAACATCAGTAGTGGGGAAACTGCCACTTCAGTTATTAAAGATGGGATAGCAGCACATTTGGAAAGTGGTGAAATCATTGGACAAAGTCAGCATGGATTTACGAAAGGTAAATCATGTCTGACGAATCTTATAGAATTTTTTGAGGATGTAACTAATAGAGTGAATAAGGGAGAACCAGTGGATGTGCTCTATCTGGACTTTCAGCAGGCTTTCGACAAGGTCCCACTCAAGAGATTAGTATACAAACTCAAAGCACATGGTATTGGGGGTTCAGTGTTGATGTGGATAGAGAACTGGCTGGCCGACAGGAAGCAAAGAGTAGGAGTAAACGGGTCCTTTTCAGGATGGCAGGCAGTGAGTAGTGGGGTGCCGCAAGGTTCAGTGCTGGGACCCCAGCTATTTGCAATATATATTAATGATTTGGACGAAGGAATTGAATGCAACATATCCAAGTTTGCAGATGACATGAAGCTGGGGGGCAGTGTTAGCTGTGAGGAGGACGCTAGGAGGCGGCAAGGTGACTTGGATAGGCTGGGTGAGTGGGCAAATGCATGGCAGATGCAGAATAATGTGGATAAATGTGAGGTTTTACTTCGGAGTCACGCGAGTGATTCCGTGAAGAAGGACCACCAGGCCGCATGTGCACCGAGGGTACTGTCGTTTGTTTACATTGTTAAATTAACCCTATTTCTACATTGAATGCAATGTTACTACTAATGCATTTATTTCTCTTTTGAGTTAATCAATGCAATGGGATGCCGAGATTTGTAATCTGCGGCATGAAATCACAAAGCTTTGAACTCTTCACGGAATCACTCACGTGACTCCGAAGTAAAATATTAAGATTAAACGAGAACTTACCAGTTTGAAGTTTGATCTTGATTTTATGAGGAGTTACGTTGGTGATTACATGCCCACCATGCCCAACCCTCTCTCATAAAGGATCATATGGTAGTTCTCAAGTCACTGATCTTATTATGTACATGGGTGTTATTTATTTGTGATTTCATACCGCTGCTTTGAAGTTTGGTGCGCATGCGGCCTGGTTGGGCCTTCTTCACGTAATCACCAATGTAACTCCTCATTAAATCAAGATCAAACTTCAAACTTGTAAGTTCTCGTTTAATCTTACTATTATCCACTTTGGTGGCAAAAACAGGAAAGTAGTCTATTATTTGAATGCTGGCCAATTAGGAAAAGGGGAGATGCAACGAGACCTGGGTGTCATGGTACACAAGTCATTGAAAGTAGGCATGCAGGTGCAGCAGGTAGTGAAGAAAGCGAATGGTATGATAGCATTCATAGCAAAAGGATTTGAGTATAGGAGCAGGGAGGTCTACTGCAGTTGTACAGGGTCTTGGTGAGACCACACCTGGAGTATTGCATACAGTTTTGGTCTCCAAATCTGAGGAAAGACATTCTTGCCATAGAGGGAATACAGAGAAGGTTCACCAGACTGATTCCTGGGATGTCAGGACTTTCATATGAAGCAAGACTGGATAGACTCGGCTTGTACTCGCTAGAATTTAGAAGATTGGTGGGTGATCTTATAGAAACCTATACAATTCTTAAGTGGTTAGACAGGCTAGATGCAGGAAGATTGTTCCCAATGTTGGGGAAGTCCAGAACAAGGGGTCACAGTTTAAGGATAAGGGGGAAGTCTTTTAGGACCGAGATAAGAAAAACATTTTTCACACAGAGAGTGGTGAGTGTCTGGAATTCTCTGCCACAGAAGGTAGTTGAGGCCGGTTCATTGGCTATATTTAACAGGGAGTTAGATGTGGCTCTTGTGGCTAAAGGGATCAGGGGGTATGGAGAGAAGGCAGGTACAGGATACTGAGTTGGATGATCAGCCATGATCATATTGAATGGCGGTGCAGGCTCGAAGGGCCAAATGGCCTATTCCTGCACCTACTTTCTAGGTTCTATGTACTATGTTCTATCAGTGCGAGGTGCTCCACTATTGAAAAGCTCAACATACTTTATAATTCCACCACACCTTACACTTCCTTATCTATACACTTCCTTATCGACGTACCGTCTACTCCCCTGGTAGTGGTAGGTGGCGCAGGTGGTCCCCCTAATTATTGCAATGTGTAAGAAGGAACTGCATATGCTGGTTTAAACCGAAGATAGACACAAAATGCTGGAGTAACTCAGCAGGCCAGACAGAATCTCTGGAGAGAAAGAATTGGTAACGTTTCGGGTCAAGACCCTTCAGTCCGAAGATGGGTCTTGACCCGAAATGTCACCCATTGCTTCTCTCTAGAGATGCTGCCTGTCCCGCTGAGTTACTCCAGCGTTTTGTGTCTATCTTCTTTCTATTTCTACTTTCTGATGCCCAGGATGAGCATCGTGGATATTGTGGATTAGTATCTAAACTAAACTTGAAATCAAACTCAAACTCAGTTAGTGACGTGATATGTCACTCTGGATCTCCACAGTAGCTACCTGCCCTGCTGATTATTTCCATCATGCTTTATTTTTTCCTTAAATGTAAGAACATACAGATGCAGAATCAGCAGTTCACTCCTTTGGCAAAAGCCCACGTGCGCATTGCTAAACCTGCTAGGAATAGTCCGTGGAGGACTGCAAGCCTCCCACTGTACAGCCAGGTGTCCAAACAAAACACAAACAAATCTCAAACAAAGAGGAAAGAATTATTCTCTTTGTGGCTGACGTTCTTGTCACTGAAACCAGATTCCTGTCTGGAAGACAAAAAATGCTCTCAGGGATGGTGGTTGGTTTTGTTATGCTGTGGAAAAACGAATGTTTCTCTAAGCAGATGTGAGCGTCACTGCCCTTTTCTTATATTACTATATCCGAAAGTAGAACCAGGACCATCTGGCCTCAAATTCAGTCCTTTGTCTGGGAACCTTCAACAGCCGAATGTGGAAATATTCATGCTCCTGCCTTGTTTTTCTGCTGCTCAATTCCCAGGGCTTCTCTTTCAACGGGAATATATTTTTTTTTAAACTTGAATCTGGGGCAGCTAGTTTGTAAAATCAAGTTCTGAGAATAGCTTTTCCCCTAATGTCACGCTGGGACCCATTATGAGGTACAGTGAAGGGGGGCGAGAGCATTTCCTTCCTGCACCTTCTTGCTCATTCACAGACTGACGTCGTTGTAGTTTGTGTGCTGGAAGAATTATTTCAGGACCTTTGGTGTGTCTCGCTCCTGTGGGATCGCGATTGTATTGTGTTGTTTGGTTGCCTCTCGGCTCCAACTCAGGGCCAGGCGTTCTTGATTCCCAACCAGAAGTTTGAAAAGCGAGCCTTAAAAGGTATTCCTTTCCAGTGCATTGGATTCTGTCTTTTAAAAACCCGTGTTTTCAAACGGAGGCAAACCTTCCCATTTGCACGAGATTATTTTCACGTTGAGGGCAGGCATTGAAAGTGGACGGATTCCTGAAGAAAAGCACAAAGTGCTGGAGGAACTCAATGGGTCTGGCAGCATCTGAGCCAAAATGGACAGAGGACATCTTTGGGCCATGACCCTTCTTCAGACTGATAGGATTAGGAAGTGGGAGAGTACGGGGGAGGGGTTGGGGGGATGGGGGGGGCGGGGAGGCACAAGAAAGGGGGAAAAGAGAGGCGGGTGTTAGACAAAACCTGTTGAGTTGGATAGGTGGATACAAATGAAGTTTTGCTTGCATAATCAGAGATGTGATGATATTGTTCATACGGCATCTGCCCCTACTTACAAATTGAATTATTTTGCCTTAAAATTGTTTGATTAGTTCCCTGCCACAATGATCTCACTCCAGCATCTCATATATAAAATAGATCTATTTACTGGAAGGTCAGATATGGTAGTAGGAGATCGCTGAAGATCCTTCATTTCTCCCTGTTGCCCTACTCCCCAATCAACCCACTGACTCGAGAAAGCAGATATGGCTAATTCGTCAGATTCTGAAAATTCTGAAATATTCACCGGGAGTGTATCAAAAAATGAGCATGGACGATCTGAAGAAGGGTCACGACCCGAAACGTCACCCATTCCTTCTCTCCAGAGATGCTGCCCGTCCCGCTGAGTTACTCCAGCATTTTGTGTCTATCTTCGGCGTAAGCCAGCATCTGCAGTTCCTTCCTACACACAGATGGTGGAAGTCTGAAATAAAAAGAGCCGTGCTGGGAACATTCAGCTGGTACGGCAGCAACTGTAGAAAGGGAAACCGAGTCAACATTTCAGGTCAAAGACGTAGAAACAAGGAACTGCAGGCGCTGGTTTACCAAGGAAAGAGACGGAAGGCTGGAGTAACTCAGCGGGTCAGGCAGCATCCCTGGAGCACATGGATAGATGACGTTTAGGGTCGGGGCTCTCCTTCAGACTGACCTGAAGAAAGATTCCGACCTGAAATGTCACCTATCCATGTTCTCCAGGTCTGAAGAAGGGTCTCGACCAGAAACACCACCCACACCTTCTCTCCAGAGATGCTGCCTGTCCCGCTGAGTTATTCTAGCATTTTGTGTCTGACTTTGGTTTAAACCAGTTCCTTCCTACACATTTCTCCAGGTCAAAGATGTGTTGGATGAAGGGTGTTTGATCTAAATGTTAACTCTTTTCATAGAGTAGCTGGCCTGATGAGAGTTTCCAGCACTTTACTGCTATTATTGGAGGGAAGAGATGTTTCAGTCCTCACTTCATACAACTGGAACATCATGGTGTGTGGAAGGAGTTTGATGATGAATGGAGACATGCAAGATGTAAATAATTGTCTAGAAACGATTCCCAGCCTCTTCAAGCCAATAATGGACTGCTCAAAGGTATTTGTCTCCGAAATAGCCAAGTTAAAGGGCCTGTCCCACCAGCATGCAACTCCATGCGATGAGCGCGACCTAACGTGGTCGCTGGAGCCGTCTGGCATTGCGGGGCCGGTCCCACTTCGATCGCCGGAGCCGTGCGGAATTGTGCAGAGTTCGTCCCGACATCGTGCGAGGCTCCGAAAAACTGACCATGTTCAAAAATTCCGTGCGGCAACGGCTTGTCGGCTCGCAGTCGCCTCGACGCGTTACACACCGCCTCGACATCGTGCCTCCGTGAACCTATCGGTAGGTGCCTCCGTGACCCTCTATGTGTGTGGCTCCGTGGCCCTGTGTGTGTGTGTGTGCCTCTGTGCCCCTCTCTGTGTGCCCCTCTCTGTCCTGGCGAACTTACCTTAGGACTTTGCTCCAAGTTCGCCTCACTTTGTGCCGCGTTGCGCCACTCACCCGACCTCTGCACAGCCCTCGCTGCCGGTTTGGTCGCGCTTGCCGCATGCAGGCGCATGCCGGTGGGAACGGCCCTGTACAGGGGATCACCCGACCTCCGCCCGACCTCCGCGCGACCCCCGCTTCTAGGCTGATCGCGCTGATCGCATGGAGTCGAATGCTGGTAGGACAGGCCCTTAAGTGGTGAGGGAGTAAGTAACTAGCTTGCAGAGAACTGCCAAATGAAGCGCACCCAGAATGAACATTGTTTAAACAATGTGTTGGGACCTGGAATGTACTGTCTGTAAGAATTTTATGGGCTGGTTCAATGGGACTGGTAAAGGGAAATGGAACGGAAGCTTGAACGATTATAAAACACTGTGCACGTAGAAAAGAGCAGAAGAGGGAGTCTAATTGAAAATGTAATATAAGGTCCCCCCCACCCCCCCACACCCCCACCCTAGTCATCCTACTCATTCCACTGTTCACATCCTTGTGTTACTCTTGCTTTCACACATTCCCCAGCCAACAGTGGGCCATGATGGCTCCACCCTTCCTGTAGCCAGCCCTGATTTGTTCTGGGCTTTTCTTACCTCCAGTTTATACCCACCCCCCACGTGTACTTTTAGTCTACAGTGGGGTTCCAACCCAAAACGTCACCTATACCTCTTCTCCAGAGATGCTGCCTGACCTGCTGAGTTAAGGGGCTGTCTCACTGCGGCGACTTAATCCGCAAGTTCTTGCGAGTTTGCCCTCGACTCGTACTCGCAGCATGGTCGACAGGAGGTCGTAGGAGGTCTTCGTAACTCTCCTTCATGCTCGCGTACTGGAGACCTCAGTTAACTCGCGGCATATTTTTCAACATGTTGAAAAAAAGGTCACCATGGAAAATATTGATATTTTTTTACTCGTAGGTTTAGTCGAAGTAGGTTGTAGTAGGTCGGCATGTTATCCATAGTTAATCAAGGGTAGTCAAAAGTAATCGAAGGTAGTCGAAGGTAGTTGTAGATAGTCTTCAACATAGTCGAAGGGAGGTCAACGGGAGGTCGAAGGAGATCGAAGGAGATCATCTTCACTCTCTACTATTGGGAGTCAATTTTCCCGAAGCTAGTCGAAGCTGGTCTTCAACAGTCGAAGGAGGTTGGAGGAGGTCTTTTACATAGTCGAAGGAGGTCTTCAACATTACATTTTTTCAAACTCTCCTAAACTCTTCTAAACTCGTGAATTAAGTCGCCACAGTGGGACAGCCCCTTTACTCCAGCATTTAGTGTCTACCTTCGGTATAAACCTGCAGTTCCTTCCCACACAGATACTGCAAATATCGGAAATCTGAACCGGTAACAGAAAAATCTTGGGATAGTCAGCAGATCAGGAAGTATGTTTGAACGGAGACACAAAGTTAACCTTTCAAGTCAAAGGCATTTCGTCAGAATGGAGGAAGTGAGACAAAGAATTTTAAGTCTACTTTTCAGTATGGAAACAGACCCATTGGCCCAATGAGTCTATGCCTACTATCGATCAGCCATTCACACAAGTTGTTTGTTATCTTACTAACAAGTTGCAGGGAAGCTCCAGGCAGGATTGGATAGGTACGGACAGGGATAGATAGGGCAAATGGTGTATCTGCGATAGGGTGAGACCTGGTCAAATGGGCTGGTGGAGGCATTTAGACGATGATGATATTTCTTTGGCTATGCTTTTTGCTAATAGTTGGCCCGTGGAATGTGCAAAACAGATGAGGCTGCACTAATAATGAGAGAGAAGCTGAACCAATATCGTAGGTGGATGAGTTCCAGCAGAGGTGGCCAGTTCTGAAACAGACAGATCCATTAAAGTGGGTTACAGCAAGTTAGAGAACATGGCTGAATGGCAGAAGGCAAAGAGTGGGAATAAATGGGGAATACATATATATACACACACATACATATGTACACATACAAAACAAATGAACAATAATAGTGCAATAATAACTATAATAGTCTCTGTAGTTCAGAGCATTAATAACTGTCAGGAAATAGCCAGAGCTGAGGCTCCCTTGTTTCACCATCTCTGTCAGAGGGGAAGCGAGCAGCAGTGGGGAATGGCCAAAATAAACACAAAAGGCTGAAAAATTAGTGACTATTTGGGAAAGAAATGTTGGTGATTGACAGTGCTAATGGAATGTGGGGGCTCATGTGAATTAAATAGAGGTGGAGCCACTTGGCTTGTGTGGGTTTGTAGTGTTCGATAAATCACCAGATTCAGACAACAGAGTTTGAATAACAAAGCTTCTCTTTTACATGACCGAATAGGGCACATAGACTCACGTAAACGCGCATGCACTTGCAAACCCCGAGTACACAGCAGAGCACAGACGCTGGATCGAATCCTTTTGTTGATCACCTCTCATTGTTCTAGACATGGTCCAAGGCTGGGCTCTATCTTTTCCTGGAATGGCGCCCAACACAGTCCTTTATGGCATTATCGTCCATTCAGACCGTCCCACACACCCTCCCGTTAGCCCGCTGTGTGCAACGTTCCTGCACTATTAGTGGTAGGGAGCGCAGGTGGTCCGCCCAGTTATTGCAGTGTGTAAGAAGGAACTGTAGATGCTGGTTTAAACCGAAGACAGACACAAGATACAGGAGTAAAGGGCCTGTCCCACTTTCACAACCTAATTCACGACCTCTGCTGAGTTTGCCCTTGACTCATACTCGTACCATGGTCATCACAAGGTCGTAGGAGGTCGTAGGTAGGTGGTAGGTATGTTGTGTCACTAGTTGTAGGTACTCGTGGCATCAAGTATGTCGGGACGTTTTTCCAGCCTGATGAAAAATGTCCATGAGTAAAAAAGGTCGTGAATTAGGTTGTGAAAGTGGGACAGGCCCTTAACTCAGCACCTCTGGAGAGAAGTTAGAGTTTCGGGTCAAGACCCTTCAGTCTGAAGAAGGGTTTCGACCTGAAACCTCACCCATTCCTTCTCTCCAGAGATGCTGCCTGTCCCGCTGAGTTACTCCAACATTTTGTGTCTATCTTCAGCTATTGCAGTGTTTTGCTCAGCAAACCCAGACATTCCTGGAAATTGTTTGGGAACATCTACTGATTCTCAGTAGTTGGGGTACTGATTTTGGATGATCAGCCATGTTCATATTGAATGGCGGTGCTGGCTCCAAGGCGCGAGTGGCCTACTCCTGTACCTATTTTCTATGTTTCTACTCACACATCTTCTACTTGCTCGGGGACACGTACTTGTTTCCAAAGGGTTTGGACTGCTGTGCTGCTGATTTAGCTGACAACTCAATTTGAGCTGGTACGGTCCATCTAACCCTTACAACACAGGGTTAGAATGGCGATGGTTTGTGTTGCCAATGCTGGTGGCCTGCAGGATCCTCTGTGGATAGAGCCAAGCGATGCACAGGCAGGAAGCTCTATGCAGCTGCATGCACACAGTGTGTGTGTGCGAGCGACAGTCAGTGTAGGCAGGAGGCTCTCAGTCCACGCCACTGTGCCCTCCTCCCTACATCTTTCTCCTGCCTTCAGAAGAGCAGCAGCTACCGTGTCAGTATTAAGATGGTTCACATGAGGGTGCCAATGAATTTGGAGGCTTCAGAGATGTGCAGATTAGTGTGTTAACAGTAGCGAGGAATGCATTGAGCGTGAACATTAGCAAGCAGGTCACAGGAAACTGTCGACGCTGGCTGGGGCAATGCATTGTCAATATAAGTGTGTCAATATACGTAGGCAGAAGATTGTGGTAGTGCGACTGAATTAGTGTGAAGCGGATTGAAGGCTGTCAGCATTAACAAGGAGGAGTCAGTCGTGTGTTAATAATAATAATAATAATAATAATAATAATATATTTTATTGTCATTACACGTAAGTGCAACGAGATTTGGTTTGCAACTTCCATCCGATGTCATAACTTAAAACGATGACTAAAATTTAGGTTGAGATACCCCGAGACCAAGGTTTGTAAAAAGAACATTAGAACAGTAAAAGTCAAAACAGAGTAAAGTGCAGATGTGAGGCAGTTAATATTCTGAGGCAGTTCACAGGAGTGTGTTAATATTAGGGGCGGTTTACAGAGAGTGTTAACATTGCAAACATTTACAGAAGATCACGGTGGTGTGAATAATAACTACGTCATACGAAACAATACGATAGAACTTTATTTATCCCAGGAGAGAAATTACTATCACGCCAGCGTAGGTATTAGCAGTTATTATGAAGCAAGGATTGCCGGTATTACGAAGGTATTCGCTAGAGTAAGATAACATTGTGGAGGGGGTTCATGGGAATGGTGACAATGTGTTCATATTCTGTAGACCAATTCACAAAATTAAAGGTAATGCAAATTAGTTTAGTGTAGAGATACAGCACAGAAACAGGCCCATTCGGCCCACTGAGGTGGCGCCAACCAGTGATCCCACACATTAACACTACCCTACACACACTCGGGACAATGTTTTTACACTTACACCAAGCCAATTAACCTACAAACCTGTACGTCTTTGGAGTGCGGGAGGAAACCGAAGATCTGGGAGAAAACCCACGCAGGAGACATGGAGAACGTGCAAACTCCCTACAGACAGCACCGGTAGTCGGGATCGAACCCGAGTCTCTGGCACTGCAATCGCTGTAGGGCAGCAACTCTACCATTGCTCCACCGTGCCAACCACAAGTGATGGTTCGGACCATGCAGTTACCAAACTGGTTCAGTCAGTGCCATGTGAATACAGGATGGAATCAATCTAATTTAACATTGACTGACCATGACTTACAAATGATTGTTTGGACTTGACATGTGTAACGGTTCTGTTGTAAGCACCGATTGTGATTAATTGGAGTATTCATTGACACTGGTTTATTCTGGAAGGGTATAATCAGGAAACATCCAGTGTGTTTACTCACTCTGAAGCAGAATAGCTTGAAAGCTTTAATCATAAACCTACAGGCACAGACTGGAAGGATGTCAATGCAGTGTGACTGTCTTCGCTGCGTTACCTGTACGAGAAAACAGGAGCAGGAGTGGACCGAAGATAGACATAAAGTGCTGCAATGACTCAGTGGGACAGGCAGCATCTCTGGAGACGAGGAATGGGTGAGATCTTGTGTGGAGGAGGGTCTCGATCCGAAACGTCACCCATTTCTTCTCTCCAGAGATGCTGCCTGTCCCGCTGAGTTCCTCCAGCACTTTGTGTCTATCTTCGGTTTAGACCACCAGGCTCCTCAAACCTGCCCCACTAATCAATATAATCATCACTGATCTATGGTGGCCTCAACTCTTCCTCTCTACCAGTTCTCCATAATCCTCAATTCGTCGATCTTTCAAATATTTATCTCTAACTTAAATATCTCTACACATCTGGTTGGGCTAAAGTATTGGGTGGCACGGTGGTGTAGCGGTATAGCTACTGGCTTACAGCACCGGAGACCCGGGTTCAATCCCAACTACGGGTGCTTGTCTGTACGGAGTTTGTACGATCTCCCCGTGACCTGTGTGGGTTTTCTCCAAGTGGGTTTTCCCCCCACACTCCAAAGACATACAGGTTTGTAGGTTAATTGGCTTGGTGTAAGTGTAGAATTGTCCCTAGTGTGTGTACGATAGTGTTAGTGTGCGGGGTTTGCTGGTCGGTGCGGACCCGGTGGGCGGAAGTGCCTGTTTCTGCGCTGTATCTCTAAACTAAACTAAACTAAATCTTGCCTCCATCACACTCAGTGGGGGATAGTTTCATAAATTCGCTTTCCTCTGATTATTTCACGTGGGAGGAACAATAGAGAACTGTATAACCACTCAGTTTTAAATGACCTGGTCTTTACTGTGTAGATCTGTCCCCTTGCTTGTGACTCTTCCACTAATAGCACTAAGAGCAATATCTCAAGTCCTCTCAGCATCTAAAGTCAGACATACGTGATAGGCCTAATTCTGCCCATCAAGTCTACTCTGCCATTCAATCATGGCTAATCTATCACTCTCTCCCTCTTAACCCCATTCTCCTGCCTTCTCCCCATTACCCCTGACACCTGTACTAATCAATAATCTATCTATCTCTGACCTAACAATAACCATTCTTGACCTCGTATGCCGATGAATTCCACAGATTCACCACCCGCTGACTAAAAAAATGTAAAGAGTTTAAATAATGTCGCCACTCATTCTTCTAACCCCAAAGATTCTCTTGATAGGACAAGACACTTATCCCAGGAATTAGACTGGGTGAATCTTCTTTGGACTACCTCCAATGTTAGCACAGTACAGCACAGCACAGCACAGCAGAGGCAGTTAACTCCATTCTCTTTTAGATAAGGGGACCAAAACTCAGTTCACTATTCCATTAGAAAAATACAGAAATGGCTGCAGTAACTCAAGTGGCGTTTGGGGGTCAGAACCCTTCTTCAGACTGAGTTTAATTTAGTTTAGAGATATAGCACGGAAACAGGCCCTTCGGCCTACCGAGTCTGCACCGTCCTGCGATCTCCACACACTAACACTATCCTACACACGGTACGGACAATTTTACACATACACCAAGCCAATTAACCAATGTATGTCTTTGGAGCATGGGAGGAAACTGAAGAACTCAGAGAAAACCCACACGGTCACGGGGAGAATGTACAAACTCAGTACAGACAGCGCCCGTAGTCGGGATCGAACCCGGGTCTCCGGCGCTGCAGGTACAGTAAGGCAGCAACTCTACCGCTGCGCCACCGTGGCTGCCGAGTAATTCCAGCACTTATGTGTTTTTGTGTGTAAACCAGCACCTGCAGTTCCTTGTATCCTCATTATTCCATATATGACCTCACAAGCATCCTGTACAACTGTAACTAAAGCTCTCAATGTTTAAACTCCACTCATTTGTAATAAAAGTTAACATGCTGTTTGCCATCTTAACTACTCCAGTCTGAAAAAGGGTCTTGACCAGAAACATCATCCATTCCTTCTCTCCAGAGATGCGGCCTGTTCCGCAGAGTTACTCCAGCATTTTGTGTCTACCTTCATTTTAACCCAGCATTGACAGTTCTTTCCTACTCCCAACACTTGCTTGCCCGCATTTTGTGGTTCACGCATAGGGACACCAAGGTCCCCATGAAATTCATTCAATTGCTGTCTCTCTCTCTTGAGATAATAATCTCTTTTAATTTATCTTCCCAATGTGCATTACCTCACTGTTCGTCACAGTACCTTAAACTGGAGAAGCCTTCATATACAGTACTTGCAGGCAAATTTATCATCTTGACTGGTTTGTGCAGCGAGGAACTTTAACGTGAAGCAAAGATAGACATGAAAAGTTGGAGTAACTCAGCGGGACAGGCAGCATCTCTGGAGAGAATGAATGGGTGACATTTTGGGTCAAGAGACATCTGACGAAGGGTCTCGACCCGAAACGTTGCCCATTCCTTCTCTCCAGAGATGCGGCCTGTCCCGCTGTGTTACTCCAGCATCTTCGGTTTAGACCAGCATGTGCAGTTCCTTCCAACACATTTAAGATGAAGCAATCAGATTTGGGCCTTTCACTCATCTTACCAGTCTTGCACAGGCTGCAATGATGCACAACCATCTGGAGGCACTTCCCGAGTTGCTGACACAATCTAGTTATACGAGTGACCTGATATGTAACTTGATGTGCACTCCCTCGCCCAGAGGTCGAACCCATTGTTTTCTAATGCAGCAGAAGCCTGTTGACGGGAACGTTCATTTTAAAGGGGAACATCTGCTCTGCGCTGGCTCATTCATCACACACTGTGTACATTGTTTGTTTAACAGAAAAGCCAATGGTAAAGCCCATGCCCTCCCTGCTCTGCAACTTGAAGCTCCCACAAGCAGGGGATGTGGGCCCCACAAGGTTATCTGCTGCCCCCTTGGGGCCACCAGCTGCACTTCGTATCACTTGAGATTCAGCACCAGGAAGGTTACATTTTTTGATTAGTACGGGTGGCAGAGGTTATGGGGAGAAGGCAGGAGAATAGGGTTAGGAGGGAGAGAGAGAGAGCAGCCATGATTGAATGGCAGAGTAGGCCTGATGGGTGGAATGGCCTAATTCTACTCCTGCCACTTATGATCTTATGGTTTGTTGTCCTGACAAGAAAAAAGAGATAGACACAAAAAGCTGGAATAACTCAGTGGTTCAGACAGCATCTCTGGAGAAAAGACCTGAAGGAGTCTGAAGAAGGGTCTCGACCTGAAACGTCACCTTTCCTTTTTCTCCTGAGAGGTTGTCTGACCTGCTGAGTTACTCCAGCTTTTTGTGTCCAAGTTCGGTTTAGTACCAGCATCTGCAGTTCCTCCCTACGCAAGGGAAAAGAGATACAAATGCCAAACCAAGAAAAATGTGGCAGGCCTTAGACTGAAGAAGGGTCTCGAGGAAGGCCCGTTCTTCACTTCTCAGAAACCTCTGATTACATCTTGCAGGAGGTATAATCGAGAAGCGTTAGAAAATGTGGCCATTCTTATGCACCCCAACCTCAGCCATGCTTCATGACAGGGGAACATCAGAATGGAATTGGCATTTAGATAGGAATGTGCTCCTGACCTCACTATGACTGATAAAACGTAGATTCGTAGAATGTGTTATTGAACGTGTAAGGTCGGGCAAAATGCAATGGGCCAAGGAGACACTTTTGAAATATAAACTTTGACCTTCGAAAGCGCCAGGTATGGAGTGGCCTGTAAATTATGCACACAGAATGTCTTCACCAGTTTTTAGCATAAAGGCAATGCAGAATAAATTGTGTGCCTACTTAAAAGTAGACAGAGCTGAAAATACTCAGCGGGCCAGATAACAATTGAGAGAAACAAATTTGATAACCTTTTATCAGAAATGGCCAGGTCACCGATCAGAATGCTAATCCTGTTTAGAGTCATAGAGTCGTACAGCATGGAAACGGATCCAATTTGCCCACGTCGACCAACATGTCCAATCTACACTAGTCGTATCTGCCTGCGTTTTGCCCATATCCCTCCAAACCTTTAGTTTTGTATTTATTTATTGATTTCTTTTTATTAGAAGTAATGTACATTACAGTAGTACATGCCAAAAAATAACATAATACATTTCATGTACCACTTCTTATTTTAAACTTTAAGAAAAGGAAAAGTAGAGAAAGTTAGATAAAATAAGTGCGTGAGAGAGTGTAAAGAAAGAACCCATAGAAAGAAAATATAAGAACATAAGATAAGTCCAAACCTATCCTATCCATGTACTCATCTACATTTTTAAAAAGTGTACCTTTCTAGCACCTTGGATGTTTCCTGGCCTGCTGAGTACTTCCGCCCTTTGATGGTTAGTCTTCAGATTTCCACTCTCTGCTGTGAGATTCAACAAGCAAGCAATAGGCAAAGGCCCCTGAGCCCACACATAAGTGTGTGAATGCTCGTCTGCACAACTTCCACTAAACAATAAGATTTTAAGGACCTGGAATAGCAGGAGTGTGTTGTCAACCCCAACAGTGACTTCCCTGAAGATCGACACAAAATGCTGGAATAACTCAACGGGTCAGGCAGCATCTCTGGATGAATGGAATAGGTGATGTTTCAGAACCTGAAGAGGGTTCTCGATCCAAAATGTTGCCTATTCATCTTCTTCAGAGATGCTGCCTGACCAGCTGAGTTATTCCAGCATTTTGTGTCTATCATGGTTGGGAATGTACAATTGAGATCACATTCAGATCAGCCATGACCTTATTCAAGAGCACTTGGGATTCAGCAACAAACCAGTGTTCAGAAGTGACAGTGTGGGAAGGAACTGCAGATGCTGGTTTGAAACGAAGATAGATACAAAATGCTGGAGTAACTCAGCAGGACAGGCAGCATCTCTGGAGAGGAGTAATGGGTGACGTCTCGGGTCGAGACCCTTCCTCAGACTGACAAACACAGCTGGTCATCCTCTATTCCTTGTCCCCCACCCCCCACACCCAAGTCGTTGCTTTCATGTGGCAAATGGTGACAAGGCCAAATGAGCCCTCTCTCTCTGCCAGATTTCTTGCCATCTGACCCGATGCAAGATGACAAGATCTTGACTGAATCTTGAAGCATACCCTGCAAGTTAATGATTGAGCAAAACATCAAGCCCAAAGAAAAGGAACAAAAGGAAAATAGGCACTGCGTTTGCCAACAATGACCACAATCTCATATATTACTGAGAACTGGCAGGAAAATGGAGCTGAGGCCAAGATGAGATCAGCCATCATGTTTAGTTCAGTTCAGTTTAGTTTATTGTCACGTGTACCGAGATACGGTGAAAAGCTTTTTTGTTGCTTGTTGACCAGTCGGCAGAAAGACAATACAGGATTTCTTTGTCTTTTTGTGTCCATCCTGTTACAAATGTTGGCCTCGGTGTCCTTGTCCATCCTAAAAAAGACACAAGCATCTGGCGACAATCAGTGGAAGCCATCACTTGTTGCAGTAGGTGATGGTGGTGGCAGAATGAGCTCAGGATACTTCCAGTTTCCAGCCCCGTAATGTGGACACTTCTGCTATGGGGCCAATACAAGACTACAATAGATCCATTTACAGTGTATAGATACATGATAAGGGAATAACGTTTAGCGCAAGGTAAAGCCAGCAGAATCTGTTCAAGGAAAGTGCGAAGGTCACCAAAGAGGTCGGTAGTAGTTCAGCACTGTTCTCAGGTTGTGGTAGGATGATTCAGTTGCCTGATAACAGCTGCGAAGGAACTGTCCCCGAATCTGGTGGTGTGCGTTTTCACAGTTCCATATAGGAGAAGGGAGAAGAGGGAGTGGCCAGGGTGTGACTCATCCTTGATTATGCTGCCGGGGCAGCGTGAGGTATAAATTTAGTCAATGGAGGGAAGTTGGTTTGTGTGATGGTCTGGGCTGCGTCCACAATTCACTGCAATTTCTTGCGGCGATGTTGTTATTTCTTGGGGTTATAAAGCCCACCTCCTCCTTGTTGCTTTTTGTTATATTCTTATGAAAGTGGATTATCATTTGACTCAAGGAAGGTTAAAAAAAAAGATTGACAACATGGAATTTAATCTTGCCTTTCTTTAAAATGTTTTCTCTGTGAGGTTGAAGAAATAAGATGTATGAGAGTTGACAGACACAATGAAGTACCACGGGAAACTGTTTCACCAACCATTATAAAGGTGTATTAAATAATGAGAGGAATAGATCGGGTAGATGCACAGAGTCTCTTGCCCAGGAGTAGGTGAATCGAGGACCAGAGGACATAGGGTTAAGGTGAAAGGGAACTATTTAATAGGAATCTGGGGTATTCTTTACACAACGTGTGGTGGGTGTATGGAATAAGCTCCCAGATTAGGTAGTTGAGGCTGGGACTATCCCAACATTTAAGAAACAGTTGAACAGGTACATGGATAGGACAGGTTTGGAGGGGTATGGGCCAAACGTGGGCAGGTGGGACAAATGTAGCTGGGACATGTTGGCCGGTGTGGGCAAGTTGGACCAAAAGGCCTGTTTCCACGATGTATCACTCTATAACATTGATCATTAGAGAAAGGCCATTTTACTTCGGAGTCACGTGAGTGACTACATGAAGAAGCCCCGCCACGCGCATGTTCGGCATTACGTCGACGCATGTGGCACCGACAGGGTGGAGAGCACAGCTCCCACCAGCGGTAAGTTTAACCCGCAGGTAAGTCAGTGTTGAACTTCTTGTGAGTGTTTTCTAAACTCTGTAAGTGTGCAGAGACAGCTAGAGTGTATATGTATTGTGGAATTTTTAAAAAAAACTCTATAAATCTGGCTTGAAAATATGAAGCCAGCTGGAGTATAAGTATTTAAACTGCGGTAATTGAATGGAACGCGCTGGAACGCAGTTCCGATATAGATCGGATCGGGAGATAAGGCTGATGTAAAAGCCGGTTCCCGCTATTTACCACTATTTAGATCGGGTTTGGAGATAATGGCTGCGCTAAATGCCGGCTCCAAATACCCACAATGGTAAAATAAAGTCTGCTCTGTGTTATCAGATGCAGCTTTCCTTTATGGAAATGTATATAACCCTGTGTGATACTGAGGTTAATACTAATATTCTGCAAGTAGAATGTGCCTCTCAGAATTATAATTTTAAAGGTATATGATTTATGCACAAATACAAAACAGTAAAGAAAGTAACTCTCCTCCAAGGGAGGACAAGAATGAGGGGAAGGCTGGAAATGGAGAAAATGCTCCACACTTGACTTAGTCAAGGGTTCTAAGACCCATGTATGTCTTCCTGTAAGGCAAGCTCCAAAGGAGTTTCCATACGCTGAGTATGGTGCCTATGAAAATGGAATTCTAATTCTCCAGTACCTTGGTTAGGTCTGGATGAGGTCACTAGAGCAAGATAAAATGCTCAAAACTCTAATCAGTCAAGGGTTTTTAAAGACCCATGAGATTCTAAGGCAGGCTCCGAAGGAGTTTCCATACAATGAGTATGGTGCCTATGAAGAATGATTATCTCATTCACCAGTGCCTTGCATAGGTCTGGATGAAGTCTCCCTAGAGCAAGATTCGGGAGTACCAGGTCAGGATGAAACTGACCCTGAAGCTGGTGTCCCTACTTATGTGTATACACCAGAGCACAATAGAAAATTTCCGGGTGTTCCCGATGTAGCACCAAGTTTTGCTATATAGGTATGGACTGGTGAGGCTATGGATGAACCTGGCGGCCAACATTATTTGGTTTCTCACCTACTCCAAGATACTGTTATGACTGAAACAGTAAATAATAAAATAACAGTAAATATAAAAATATATAAAACACCCGTCTATTGTGCTTTGCTCAGGGTGAGCTCAGTAATTAGGCACCCATGCGTCAATGATGCAAGGACAGGAAATGTGTTCCAGTATGTCCTCTAGCTGATATTCAGTTGGCATCATTGTATTTGGGGAAGAAATACATGGGTCGATAATGTCCAATACTTTTAAGACATGCTTGCGTTAATTTGCAATGCATATTCAAACCCAATTGTATGATGCAAATTGCCATTTGGCTAACATTATCCCCAAAAAATGCAGGATTATGTGGGACAAGCTATAACCAGATTCAAGATTGATGAAAACAAACCCCTATATTAAGAAGAAGGAGATCTTCTGGTTCATTTATGGAGATACAGAAATGTCATTCCATTACACATGGTGTTTCTTGGGAAACAACCTCTGGTTGGTTAAGATTACAATTGTTTTGTAATTCTGCATTAATCTGATCGGCTTGGTGTTTGAATGTACCAGAAACTCATCAGGTAGAGATAATATATCCCAGACACAGGTATGGGGGTTGCAGAGTCATTCTAGGACTCACAAACATAAATTTATAGTTCAGTATGAACATTTAAAAAAGTACACTTCAGCATTATAATGAAGTTGTTATCACAAGGCTGCTATGTGGTTATTTTTTAGATTTAAAAAAGATGCCTTATTATTCAGGAACTTCAATTAATTGGATGGGTCAGCTGAAGGAATTACCTAATGGGTTAAATTCAGCCCTCAAATTGCTCACACAATTATTGAAACCAGCACTGGTGTTAATGAGGGCTCAGAATCACATTGTAATGACTTATCTAGAGGATATGTTAATTGTAAATGGGAGACAGCTGAAGAACTGAGTTCAGCAACCATAAGCTTATTGAAAGGCTAAGGTTCTGTACATCCAAACAACTTGGAAGTTACAGGCATCCCAAACACTTGATTATTTGGGGTTTGTCTTTAATATAGTTGATATGTGAGTAACGTTATCAACAAATTAAGGTTGGGGATGTTACAAATGCCTGTATTTGTCTTGGGGAAAAACATTATCCCACCATCCAAGAAGTAGCTACGGTTACTGGTAAAGTGATAGCGGCATTCATGCTGGCAAATTGGGACCTCTGCATGATCAAAGTCTGCAAAGACCAGAGTATAAGAGTAAAAAGCGTGCAGGTTATTGATTAGGTCCATGCAGATACCAACTAAAGGTTGAGTTGAATTCAATGATGGATTCTCAATGTTGCGCAAGTTACTAGAAGTAAAAATGTGCTTGTTCAGAGGTCTTCAGTGTTATTACAGACTGATGAGAGTGTTCTCGGATGGGGAGCTTAGGACAGCGACACCAGTTGTGGTGGTCGATGGACTGTCCAAGACGATTAATTCTCCAAATACATGGTTGAATTATTTGGAGTTATTGGGGGCATTTTATGCATTGATAGCTGTTGTTCTACAATAAAGAACTTACATGTTCAATTACGAGTAGACAATAACACAACTGTGGGAGAATACAATACTGTGGTAAGACAACAGATCACAAAAATGCAAATTACAATACAGAATGAATGTTAAAATTCAAAAAGTTTCAAAAAGATTGTCAGACAGTATGTGTACCAAAGGTTGATCTGTTGTGTCTGGATTAAATCTCCAGTGGTCTAAATGTGTCTCGTGGGAGTCAGACCCAGGAGCATTAGCGGTGGATGCATTCTCGCTACATTGGGGAAGTATAGTCTTTTATGTTTTTCCCATTTTGTCTGATTAGACAATGTGTCACCAAAATAGAGCAAGTCTCCACCGCAGGCGTTTGGTGGTTCCAAATTGGTATTGTTCTCGGCCTTTTGGCTAAGATCAAGTGTAGTATCTGTTCTTATCAGTTAATATCTGATATGTCCCTTATCTAGGGACCATTACTACACAGCCATTGTTCCCATTGGTGCTCAGAATAATGATTCAGACATTCATGACAAATGCCAAGTGCAGTAATTGTTGGTACATCCAGTAACAGCAGAAGTCATCCATTACATGACCATATTAATTGTCAATCTGCAGGTTCTGATGGAATGTTGGATAGGACCATGGATGTCATAACTGCGGCTTGGAGAGATAGCACTAATAAACAATATATGTGTCATATAAGGAATGGGAAAACAATTTTTGGATACAGTCAGATATATTTTATCATACTGCAAATATATCGGATGTATTGGAGTTCCTTGTTATGTTGCACCTGAGTTATAGTGCCATGAATGGAGCTCGGAGTGTTTTGTCCTCCTATTTAGGACTATTTCAGAATCGACAACTATCGGTCTCATCTGTTAATATCCCAATTTATGAGAGGAATTTTAATAAAATCCTACCAAACCCAGATATTCAGAAATCTGGGATGTCAGTATAGTTCTCACATTGCTTTGGCAATGGACTCCAATTACGACAATGTCTTTTCAGAGTTCATATTTAAAGTGGTTATGTTCATACCATTAATATCAGCACAATGAGTACAAACATTACAAATGTTGTGGTTAGATTGTATACAGTTGTCTGTAGATAAAATAACGTTTTATGTCAATGATCTAAGCAAGCAAAGCAAGCCAAGAAAGGCTGGAACCAATGTAATCTTTAAGACATACGCTGTCAACTAAACATTGTGTGTGGTTAAGCATCTGAATTAATATATATTGAATTAAGAGTCTCCGAGATTGTGAGACACCAATGTTCATTACCCACAAGAAACATATAAAAGTGACAGTACAAACTATTTCTAGATGGATAAACAGGTTCTGGATTAACTGGAGTGAACACTGATGTGTATAAACCTCACTCTACAAGGGCGGTATCAATGTCCGCAGCATAGGCTCAGGACGTGTCGCTTGACCAAATTCTGGAGACTGCAGGATGGTCTAAAAAAGAAACTTTCCTAGTTTTATGATAAACCTGTTGTTACAGTGCCAGAGTTGCACATGCTGTGTTGGGTTCTGTTCAAAATTGTTTGCTTTGTTGCATAACATTTGTTGTTATTTCCCCTGGGATAGAGGGGTTATTATTTTTCGTTTTATTATTATTATTAAAAAATAAATCAAAATAAATAAATAAATAAATAAATAAAGAGTATGTATGTATGTATATGTGTATATGTATATGTATATATATATATATATATTGCATAATTTCAAGCAATATATATTATTTACTCATTATTGGGTAAACTGAAGCAGTGTGTCGTATGGAATGATCTACGACATGAAAATCACAGAGCTTTAAAATCTTCACGTAGTCACTCACGTGACTGCGAAGTAAAATAGCAAGATCAAATGAGAACTTACCTGTTCGAACTTTGATCTTTATTTTATGAGGAGTTACGATGAGGGATTACGTGCCCTCCGCTCCCAACCCTCATAATATAAATGATCATCTGGTAGTTCTAATCTTTGTGAGCCTTACTATCTTACTCCGGCTATTGGTTCTGTGTTTTTCACGCCGCTGCTTTGAAGTATGCCGAACATGCGCGTGGCGGGACTTCTTCACGTAATCCCTCATCGTAACTCCTCACAAAATAAAGATCAAACTTCGAACAGGTAAGTTCTCGTTTAATCTTACTATTTTCCACCAGTAACTTAGCAAAACAAATCAGCTTCTAGATTGAAAATATGACAAGAGTAAATGCTTTAGGTCGTCTCAGTTTTATAGGAATCATTCGATATTTTTAAAAAGCATTCTGGCTTGAACCCACTCCAAAATGTCAATAAATTGGATGCAAAGAATATGGTGAATAGACATATTGGCAGTAAAGTTAAGTCTTTCAAAAATCTGAACCTAGCCTATATATCTCCTGCTCCACGGTGTGTGCCAAGGACTGAAGAGATTTTGTCATTGAGAAGCCAAGGTTATATAATAATAAGAGGCATGAAACCACACCAACATCGTCAGAGGGTTAAGGGTTCATTGAAAAAAGAATTTTCCATTTCACCACCATGGACCTATTGATGTGTTTGACGTGATGTATTGATTGAGAAAGATTTGTAGGCTGAATGGCTCACATGAATGCATATGTACTTATTAAAACCACATGTCGAGTCTTTTAGTCTGCCATGCTGCCTGATACTGCATGTATAGCAAAGTGCCCTGTTCAGTTTTGAAATGCCTTGGCTTGACTCAGATATCAATTCCTTTGTGGAATATGTTGTCACCAGTTAGCATTAACAATCTGTCATAGCTGTCTGCATCTTTCTTACTCTTATTTTTTCTCTCTCTCTCTCTCTCTTTTTTTCTTTTTCCAAGGCCTTATTCAGCAAAAATGCATAGTACATCACATCAAAAACACATTCAGAGGTTACAATACATCAAGCAATCATTATAATACAATGATACAGTCATGATTTACAATGCTCTCGACCCCCTGCGGCGACCAGCACCCACGGAAGGCCTCCAGAGGGCCCGTGGACACCGCATGTTCCCTCTCCAGGGACACGTGAGCTCGGACATAGGCCCGGAAGAGGGGCAGGCAGCCGACTCTGGTGTGACCATCGACCACCCGCTGCGTGGACCCGCGAATGACCATCTTTTCCAGGCCCAGGAGCAAACCGACTGGGAAGTCCCAACCCCCCCCCCCCCCCCCCACCTCGATTGGCACCCCACTCCCAGCATTGTGTCCAAACACCAGGATCGTGGGACTAAAATGTAACCAAAACTTGAGGAACAGCCCCTTCAGATATTGGTACAGGGGCAGTAACCTCTCACACTCCATATACACGTGGGACATGTTCTCTTCCTCGCAGCAGAAAATACAGGCAGCCGAACCGACTCAAAAGTTTATTACATGCCACCGCTCTGTGCAACACTCTCCACTCCAGGTCCCCAACATAAAGGGGGACGACTCCCTTGTAGAGAGACCTCCACTGGGGACCACTCCCACAGTCAAGTGGTCACACGGACCGCCAAGGAGTGTCCGGACGGAAGACAAAGGCAAGGAGGTACAGAATGTGCAGGAGCATTCTGTACAGTGTGCGTCTCCCCGCACCATGAAACGGCACGCTGGGCATCTCGGAGAGGCGGCTCATGTTGTGTGGGGCCGGCACACCAGTCTTTCTACTGAGCATGTTAGTTGGAATATCATGTGGCAGTTGCAGGTTGGGCAGGTTGGAAATACATTTTGTGAATACTTTTGTCAGGACTCAAGGGCATGATATATAGAGAGAGGTGGGCAGGTTAGGATTTTGCAGTTTGAAGAAGGGTCTTGACACATAACGTGGTCTGTCCATTCCGTCAACTGATGCTGCCTGATATGCTGAACTCCAATAATTTGTTATTTTGCTTACTACTTAACCCCTTGGAGACCTTACAGAGGTGGGGTCAAGTAAAGAGTGTTCATGTCAAGACCCTGTTTCCACCAATTTTTCCTCCACCACGCACAAGAAGCACAAGACAGTCACCAATGTATGCAGATGCCGAGAACTGTGTTCAGCTCTGGCTGAACAACTTCTAATCTTGTGTTTGGACTCGATAAGAAGAAGACCTTACAGAGGTGTATAAAATCACAAGGGGCATAGATAAAGTGAATGTATGCAGCATTTTCTCCAGGGAAGGAGAATAAAAAAACAGAGGGCGGTAGGCATAAGATACAGGTAGTACAGTCCCATTGGCAGATGTTTGAAGGCAGGCTGCGCCCAGCCCGTATCGTGAGGC
Source organism: Raja brachyura (assembly GCA_963514005.1). Next base: position 15,087,658 of record OY740782.1, read on the forward strand.
ATCTCTGGTTACAGGACACTTCAGGTCGAAGAATGACAAGGTGGAAGCGCTGGCCAGCTTGGACTTTAAAGAGTCAAATACTTGTTGATGTTGCTGGAACCAGGTCCAGGCAGTGTCCTTCCGAGTGAGTTGTCTCAGAGGTGAACTTAGTTCGCTGAGGTTCGATATGAACTTTCCCAGATAGTTCACCATACCCAGAAAGCGTTGTAGGCTTAACATGTCGGTGGGGGCTGGCATATCTGTGATGGCAGCAGTTTTCTTTGGGTCGGGCTTAAGACCGTCAGGAGTGAAAACGTGTCCAACATATGTGACCTCTGGAACCCTGAACTTGCTTTTATTTGGATTGAATTTCAGGTTGATCTCACGTGGCCATAATACGCTTTAGGTCGTTGTCATGCTCCGCTGTGTGTCTGCCATATACCAGGATATCATCCACAATAATGGCACATGGGAGTCCTTGGAACAGCTGTTCCATGTTTCATTGAAAGACTTCGCTGGCCAAGTTGATGCCGAATGGCATCCTGAAATTTAAATCTGCCAAACGGTGTGAAAAACGTAGTCAGGTTTGAAGGTTCGCACTCTCATCATGGCTTCGGATCCCACCAGGTTAAGTAGGAGGGAAGCCTTGACAGCATCTGGTTCATTTCGGTGGACAATGTTGATATAGTGTCCGTAGTCGATTTCAAAGAGTCTCCATCATTCCCCGTTGTCAGAATCGAAGATAAGCTGCACAGGCTTTCTGCATGATTGAGCCTTGGTGATGCAAGTGAAACTGATAAACAGAAATAAAACCCCATATACAGACGCAGTGGGTTACTCCAAGCTTTCTGATACCATGTAAATAAGCAAATTACACAGTCTGGAGTTTAAAGTCATCTTTAATCAATACACATAGTATAGCGGTACAGCAGGCTGTTAGTTGTTAGTTCATCGTTACCGCTTCCAAGACTGCCTAGTGTAGGAAGTGTGTGTTAATGTAAAGCATACAGTAAGGTGGGGTTAGTGATGCTATATCTACTATGATTGGTCCACATGGAATAACCAATCTTCAGGTTTGCGATGAGAGTGGTTACATTTAAAAGGAGCCTGATGGACAATTCCTTCAAACAGAGAGTGGCATGTATATGGGATGGTCTGCCTGAGAAAGTGGGTGAGGCAGGTACAATCATAACGTGTTAAGATATCTGAACAGGATAGGAAAGGTTTAGAGGGACCTGGGCCAAATGTGGGCTAAGGAGTAGCTCAGATATGCATCTTGGTTGCATAGACAGGTTGGAACAAAAGCCTGTTTAGTCTATGCCCCTAACTGGAGGTGATCATATTGAGATGTATAAGACAGTTAAAAATAAAAACAGTTTATTTATAAGACTGGTGGTGCTCTACACAGTAGATTCTGTGAAGATGTTTCCTCTTATGTGGGAATTGAGAATCAGGGGGGCATCTATTCAAAGGATAATCAGCCATGGGGATGATCAGTCATGATCACATTGAATGACAGTGCTGGCTCGAAGGGCCAAATGGCCTGCTCCTGCGCCTATTGCTATTGTCTATTGGATGAGGAATTTCTTCTTTCAGAGGGTGAGGAATCTTTGGAATTCTCTACCTATGTTAAGAGGTTCGGAGGCTGAATCCCTGAATATATTCAAGGCTGAAGGGCTGGTCCCACTTGGCGATTTTTGACTGCTGTATCAGGGTCTCCGAAAGATTTTGAACATTTCAAAATCCAGCAGCGACAAACAAAATGTTGCAACACTTGAGGAAGCACCGCGCATCAATACGTCATCACGCCGCGACTTTTTCGGTGACCTGATACTTCAGTCAATGATGTCGGAAAAATCGCCAAGTGGGACATGCGCTTCAGCAAAACAAACATTCGCTCATTAGATGCCCAGAGTTTATTGGAAACTGGTGAGAAAGTAGAGCTGAGCTCAAGATCCAGTCAGTAATAATCTCAATGAACGCTGGTCTAGGTTCGAGGGGCTGTAATGTGTACTTCTGCTCCAAGCACTTTTGTTCTTAATTATTTGCCAGCAAACCATGCAAAACCATAATTTCATGATTTGGGGGGCTTTTTTAATGGCAAGACATTTCCATCTTAATTTATCAATTGGGTTAGTGAAAGCATTGGAATTAGTCTTAATTTTGAAAATTGCCCACTAATTGTTAACAGACATCCCAAACCAAATATTAGCTAGCAATTAACTTTCAAGTAGACGACCAACTTGTTAATTTTTGGAACATCGGATCACTGGGTTAGATCAAATCCAAGAAAATGAAGTGATTGCTGGCACGTGGTTGTAGCCTGTGTAAATGGGCAGGAATGAGCTGGAAGGCGTGAAAATGGACTGCAATTACATTGATGCACATGGTGTTCAGTGCATCAATAAAAAATGGCAACTTATTTCAGTGAATAAATGAAAATAAGCTGCATTTCAAAGGTTTCAAAACTTTCAAAGGTCTTTTACTGTCATGTGTACCAATTAAGGTACAATGATATTCAAATTACCATACAGCCATACTAAAAAAAGCAACAAGATACACAACTACATAAAGGTTAACATACACATCCACCACATCAGATTCCCCACATTCCTCACTGTGATGGAAGGCAATAAAGTCTAATCTTCTTCATTTTTTCTCCCGCGGTCGAGGCAGACGAACCATCCGTCGGGACAATCGAAGCTCCTGCAGCCAGCAGTCGAAGCTCCCGTGTCGGGACGGTCAAAACACCCGCGTCGAGGTGGTCAAAGCTCCTGCGGCTTGGAGCTCCCGAAATCGGCCTCTAACCAGGGACCGCGATCTTCACGATGTTAAAGTCCGCACGCTCTCGCGGGTGGAGCTCAGGGGTCAATCCCTGGCAAAGGGATCGCAAGTTCTGTGATGTCCGCAAGCCCCCATGGTTAGGAGTTCCCCGAAGTTGGTCCCCAGCAGAGGCCGCCAACTTCTCAATGTTAGACCGCAGTGCAGATGGAGATACGATACGGAAAAAGAATTGCATCTCCTTCAAGGAAAGGGATTTTGAAAAGAGTTTCCTCCCCCACCCCCCACATAAAACAAGCTAAAGAACACTAAAAACATACATTTAACATATACTAAAGCAACGACAGAGAAGGAAGGGACAGACAGACTTTTTGTGAGGCAGCCATTGCTGGCGCCACCTGGTGGTTTCATTTTACATGAATGTACCTGGTATTCAGTGCATCACTACTACGACTCATTTCAGTGAATAGCTGGCAATCAAGCATAGATACCTGAGAACATTTGGATAGAAATACCAAAAGGTAATTTACGAGCACCTCTATGGAAACGCTACCAGGTATCCAAGATATTTAGAGAGCTATTTCAAGGGGTGAGCATTGTGCCATCAGGTTAAAGTGACCCGATAGCTTTTGTTAACTTGTCAGAAATCTACAACCATTGCCATTGGCATTCTCAGACGTGCCAGCAAACTAACAACAATTTTACATACATTTACTGGATTATTTTTGGCGGATTAACTGATTGAGTTCTGAATTTGCTGTACCATCTCAGGGAACGTTGCAATTGTTGCAAGTGATAGGACACTTGAATTTACTTCGGAGTCATGTGAGTGATTCCGTGAACAACCCCGTCTAGGCCGCATGTGCGTCAGTACGTCAGCCGCACTGGCGTAAGCACCAGACTTGCAGGACAGAGCTCCTGCCAGCGGGAAGTTAAACCTAGAGGTAAGTTTTTTTTACTTACCAGGGTTTCTCAGGCAGGAGCCTCTCTTACACAGAGGTTTTCCTGCCAGTTCCGCAGCTCGATGAGTGTACCGGTTATGGACTTCGGGGAAATCCAGGCCGACCGCGGAAGTGGATAACCAGTAAAAAGATCGGGTTGTGAGATAAGGAGCCGCTAACAGTGCAGTCAGCGGCTCCCAGCCTGCGGGGATAACGTGGAAACAGCAAGGAAATAACGCCAGAGTCACTGACAGTGCGGTCAGAGGCTCACAGACGTTGGTCCCCAGGCAACCAATTAAATGGGACTCATTCAGCCCTATTTGGACTCAGATTAGTCGGGCTAAAAAGGGTTTCTCTTAATAATAAAATGTATGTATGCTATAGTGTTTTTATTAAAGTTAAAAGCTAAAGGCAAAGTTAAAGTCATAAAATTATTGTCATATGTCTCTGACAATGTAATCCTTGTTGTTTAGCACAAGTTGCTATGAATTACCTTCACAGGTAAAGCTGTACACTAAAAATGTTGATTTAGTGAGCTTACACTGTAATAGCGCGGGCCTATGGGACAGGCCGCGCCAGCAGCGCCTGGAATAGGGCTGCTTCATGTCTAATAGTGCAGGCCTATGGGACAGGCCGCACCAGCAGCGCCTGACAGGGCTGCTTCATGTGTGACATTAACGGCCTATTAGAGAGCCATGCCAGCAGCACCTGGTACAGGGCTGTTTCATGTCAAAAAATGCCCGGGACAGGGTTGCTCAAGTTCACACATAATCTACTATGCCCACGGAGTCGGGAGATGATTCTCCAACGGGGCTGTATAGCAAGGTCCTCAGAGTCGGGGGGTTGATTCATCACCGGGGCTGGATAGTGCATTTGAAAAGACTATCCCAAATACAGCAACTTTTTGCATACGGTGCTATAGCAGGGCACACGCCAACAGGAGTGTCAGCGCCATCCTGAACAAAAAAGGCGGCAGCAGTATCTGGTAGAGAACTGTGTGATAGTACCTTCATAGATGAGGATTAGTTCGGACACCAACTCTGATGGTAGGGTGAGACAGACGTTCCACCTCCACAGGCCGCACCGGCAGCTCCAGGTACAGAGCTGCTACAGGTCTTCCTCTTGGAGGCAGAGACCAAGACGGGTCAGTATCCTGCTGACACTGAGTCTCAGGGTATGGCCATGGGGCATACCCCAAGGGATGAAGGGCACATGTCAGGGGTACCTTTTTCCTGACAACAAAGTTGCGATCCCAGCAGAATATTCTATTTTGGGTATAGGTCCAATGGGTTCTTATCAGTATAGGTATCCTGTGGCCTGCGGCAGCGCCTGTTTAGGGCTGCCTACGAATTGCCCTCTCTGAAGAGGAAAGAGCAAAAGGTCAAGATAGAACTGACTCCAGGCTCTAAAGAAGTCAATAGAACATACTAAAGCACATATGTGTCGGCAGTGAAGAGCGCCAACAGGGGGTTGTGAGAGCCAGCCGCTGAATCTGTTATTCAGGTAGGCCTATTCAACAGGGAAAGAAAACCTGGCAGACGAATCAATTAGGCCAACGGCAGGCAAAAGTGATCGTTTCAGAATGCACCCCAGGCGCTCATCGGTAGTAAGCGGTTCACTGGAGCTGGGGGCAGCATGATAGCTCAGAAATTCCATGCATTTTAACAACCCTACTCAACAAAATGGGTCTAGCACTTCCAAAATATGGGTAGTGCACAAATATTTACATTTGTTTTGTACAACACACAAAGGATAAAAACATCTGGTTGAGGCACAGTCGTAGCGTTCCAAGCAAGTTTGGATTATGGCCAGGGTTATTTTAAAGTTAAGGTTTGGAAATTGAGCAAAGGTTCTCATGCAAACCACCCATGGAATAAGGCAGGTGTGGCATGTTATTATGAAGAATGGAGAGTGTCGGGCATATGAACTTTCCAAATATGAAAACTTATTTTTCCTGACTAACAACAGATTCATAAGGGTCAAAGATCCATGCTATGCAAATCCCATTACAGAGGATATCAAAGACAATATAACTGTACTAATAACAGTAAAGCTTTGCGGAATGGGATAAACTGTTCGTTGGTCATTGGGATTTACCTTTAATTATTATTAGCCTTGACTCCACCCTGTGGCCAGAGATTGGAGTTATAGCAACCTGTTATAAAACTAAGTTTTATTTTCATCAAGAGTAATTGTCAATATCGAGCAGTGTTTCAGCTGAGCAAATCAAGGAACTGATATTGTGTAAGTAGCAACCTCACAAAGGACAATTAGACCATTGTTAACAACCTTATGCTATTGTCAGCTGAAGCTACCTCAGTCACAATGATGAAAAAACAGTATTCGGCATTGCTGAACATGACAATAAACTCATTTGAACTTGAACTTGAAACTCGCTACAGTGGTGTGGTCGGTCAAATTCAGTTATTACAAACTGATGCTAAGGACTCAAAGGTGAGAAGTTCCGAATACCATCTCTACTTCGAGGTATTGGAGATTGCATGAGTTACCAATTCTTCAATTGATGGTATCAACTAAATATATACACTAGATGCACCCATGGGTAAGGGGCTATTGAGCGAATATACATATTCTACATGCTCAAATTCAAGTTGCTGCTCTACGATGGTGACATATGTTAGTCACATGGGGTAATCAAGTAAAAGTATCCTGTAATAATTACCTAATCCCCTTTGTCACTGGTGTATCATCCAGTTCAGATCGATGACAACACAGATTAAGTGTTGGATCTCGAAGTATGATGAAAGCATGGTTCAATACTTCATCGAATATTCATCATGTTAATGCATGTTTTTCACTCATTGCAAAAAATATGTGGCACAACAGTGCGGAGAAATACTTTCTCGCCTCAATAGGAGGAATGGTCTTTATGTCTTCCTCATTTTTTGCCTCACTAGCCTGGTCTTAAAACAGTCAGCAAGACCTTGCTTGGGTTCGTACTGTCGGACTGGCCAAGCGTCCATGTTGCCTGCTTCATCAGGCATTATGGCACAACGGTATACGGCTATTCCAAAAAACAAAAACTTGCTGGTTCAAACTGTGGTTCAGGAGACCGGCCTTGCACAATAAAGCAATTATTGACTTACACATTTTGGATGGATTGACTTAAGCCTCAGGTTGTCACATCAAGCAATGAATGTGATCACTGCAGAGTGCAGGGATAGCATCCAAGAAAGCAATACATTCCTATTGAGGAGGACCAGAAGTGATTTTGTTTAAATGTTAATGTTACTTTTAATATGGTACACATTATTGTCATTTTCCAGTTCATTCTTAAATGGTATTTTACAATAATTCAGTTATAAAGACACTACAGCTGCAACAAAAGGGAACTACTCTGTCGGGTGCAACCCGGATATCGAGTGGTTAAAAAGATCTTGACACAAGTTCTCCCACTACAAGATTATGCAGTTGGTTATTGAAAATGTGTGAACATTACTTCACCAAGGGGTTCCAGCTACACCCTTAGTTATGACACTAATATCAGCACAACAACGGCAAACATTGCAAACACTGTGGCTAGATAGGATGGAATTGGCTGCAGGTGCCATTACATTTTACATTCTGGTCTACACAAGCAGAGCAGACTAGGGTTGGCATAATTTAAGATCATTTTTCGGATACCACACGGTCTCAAGGCTGTTTTCAAGGCCACCAGAATCCTAAGAAGTGTGGAATCAGCATTGTTTATTAATCAACAAACAACTACACAAAGGAAGGTTGGTTCAGACTATTTCAAGGCGGCTGCAGCAGGTTCTGGGTTATGCAGGTATTAACACTGACGATTGTATGTCTCATTCTACCAAGTCAGCATCAACGTCAGCTGCCAGGGCAATGGACATGCCCAGCGACCATATCCTCGCGACCACAGGATGTTCAACTAAATTGTTCTAAAATATTTCCATAGGCCGGTTAATGACCCGGGATTTTGCCCATTCTGTTTGCGTCCACTTTAGCCTCCCCTGAGTTACAGGGGTTGCTATTGATTTATTTATTAGCGTAAACCATTAATACATGTGAATTAATGCATTTTAATTATTCACTCATCCTGAGTCAATCGATGCAGTGAGACGCCGAGATTTCGATCTGCGGCATGAAATCACAAAGCTTCGAAGTCATCGCAGAATCACTCACGTGACTCCAAAATAAAATAATAAGGTTAAACGAGAAGTTACCAGTTTGGAGTTTGATCTTGATTTTATGAGGAGTTACGTTGGTGATTACGTGCCCGCCACGCCCAACCCTCTCTCATAAAGATCATCTGGTAGTTCTCGAGTCATACATCTTACTCTGTCACTTCGGTGATTGTTATTTGTGATTTCATACCGCTGCTTTGAAGATTGACGCGTATGCGGCCCAGACGGGGTTCTTCACGTAATCACCAACATAACTCCTCATAAAATCAAGATCAAATTCAAACTGGTAAGTTCTCGTTTAATCTTACTATTAATTCCACACAACACCATGAACCAAGTGAACAAACTGAGCCTATTCAAGGCACTAAAACAAGCAGGCATAGCACAATTAATGGTGGGAAGAGGCTTATTGGCGCATTCAACCTGCTCTGCCATTTACTAAAATCATATGCAGGAAGGAACTGCAGATGCTGGTTTACACTGAAGATAGATACAAAATGCTGGAGTAACTCAGCGGGACAGGCAGCATCGCTAGAAAGAAGGAATGGGTGATGTATCAGATCGAGACATGGTTGATCTGGCAATAACCAAAAAGCATTCATGTCTACCATTAATAACCTTTCACCCACTTGCTTAATACCATTGCAAAACTGACCATTCTGTCCTGGGCCTCCTCCATTGTCACAGTGAAGCCAAATGCAAATTGGAAAAAAAAGCATCTTATATGTAGCCTGGGCAGCTTACAACAGTGGTATGAATAATTATTAGTATAACTTCAAGTAACCCCTACATTCCCTCTCTCTCCATCCCTGCCCCACCCAAGTTGCATCAGCTTCAAAGTCATCTTGTCCTCACTTAACACACAGCTAACAATGGCCTGTTTCTTTCATCATCATTACCTTTTGCATTTCTTTAATTCATTTGTTCTATATCTCTCTACATTGCAGTCTATATCTCTCGTTTCCCTGACTCTCAGTCTGAAGAAGGGTCTCAACCCGAAACATCACCCATTCCTACTCTCCAGAGATGCTGTCTGACTCGCTGAGTTACTCCATCTTATTGTGTCTATCTTCTGTTTAAATCAGCATCTGCAGTTCCTTCCAACACATTTCATCTGCTTAACAGGTTCCACGGGTAAATAGAATGGTCAAGGAAGCCTTTGGCATGCTGGACTTTGTCATTTAGGGAATTGAGTTAATACGTTGGGACATTATGTTTCAGTTGTACAAGACATCGGTGGGGTCACAGTTGGAGAATTGTGTTCAGTTTTCATCACCCAAGAGGAGGAAAGCTGCCATTAAGCTGGAAAGAGTGCGGACAAGATTTATGTAAATTTGCCAGGACCCAAGTATCTGAGCTGTAATGAGAGGTTAGGCATTTTATTCCTTCAATTGTGGGTGGCTGAGGGATGATCTTATAGAGGTGTATAAAATCATGCCTGGCGTAGATAAGGTGGAAGTCCTTTTCACAGGGTAGAGGAATCAAGAACCAGAGAACATTGGTTTAAGGGGATAGGGGTAAGATTTAACAGGAACCTGAGAGGCAACTGTTTCACACATTGGGTGGTGTGGATATGGAACAAACTGCCCGAAGCAATAGTTGAAGCCGATATAATAACATTGGTGGCACAATGGCGGAGCGGTAGAGTCGCTGCCTTACAGCGCTTACAGCACCAGAGACCCAGGTTCGATCCCAACTACGGGTGCTGTCAGTACGGAGTTTGTACATTCTCCCCGTGACCACGTGGGTTTTCTCCGAGATCTTCAATTTCCTCCCACACTCTAGAGATGTACAGGTTAATTGGATTGGATGTGTATACTTCGGATAAATGTAAATTGTCCCAATAGACAATAGATGCAGGAGTAGGTCATTTGGCCCTTCGTGCCAGCGCCGCCATTCAATGTAATCATGGCTGATCATCCACAAACAGTACCCTGTTCCTGCCTTCTCCTCATACCCCTTCACTCTGCCTTCTGATGCCTTCTGATGCAGATAATTCCACAGATTCACAACTCTCTGGGTGAAAAAGCTTTCCTCGTTTCCGTTCAAAATGGCCTCCCCCTTATTCTTAAACTGTGGCCCCTGGCTCTGGACTCCCCCAACATCAGGAACATGTTTCCTGCCTCCAGCGTGTCCAATCCTTAATCTATATTACTAAAAGTAAGATCTTGACCACGTCCTGTTTTTCTGTTTCATGATTTTAGAAGGAATGCTGCCACTTAGGCTGGGATTTTTGGCTAGTTTACTCAGAGTCCCCTTTCAGCTGTGCAGGACAAGAAGATTCTTTCCCATCGATGAAGCGTAAAAGATTTATTAATGTTTTAAAAATGTTGCCATTCTCTCTGCTGCCCCTGCTGGTAGGAGAGGGTAGGGTCTATAAAATCTGAAAGTGTTGTGCCTCAGTCAGTCTCTGCAAGATGGGGGAAGTGAGAGGGTCACGTCTCTCAGACTGAGCTGTAAATAACACTGAACACATGTCTAGTAATCTGTGAATGTGGTTTTACTGACCTTGAGTACCCTTAATGTGGTTTGAAAATGAAAGTGTGGTTGGTTTGAAGTAAAAGCACTGCAAATGGTTGGTGGGGATTTGGGTTGAAGTAAAATCACTGCAAATGGTTGGGTGGGGTTTTGGGTTGAAGTAAAACCACTGCAAATGGTTGGCGGGGATGTGGGTTGATGTAAAACCACTGCAAATGGTTGGTGGGGGTTTGGAATGAAGTAAAAGCAATGCAAATGGTTAGGTGGGGTTTTGGGTTGAAGTAAAAGCACTGCAAATGGTTGGTAGGGGTTTGGGTTGAAGTAAAAGCACTGCAAATGGTTGGTGGGGGTTTGAAATGAAGTAAAAGCACTGCATATGGTTTAGTGGGGTTTTGGGTTGAAGTAAAAGCACTGCAAATGGTTGGGTGCGGTTTTAGGTTGAAGTAAAAGAACTGCAAATGATTAGTGGGGGTTTTGGGTTGAAGTAAAACTACTGCAAATGGTTGGTGGGGACTTGGGTTGAAATAAAAGAACTGCAAATGGTTGTGTGGGGTTTTGGGTTGAAGTCAAAGCACTGCAAATGGTTGGTCCAGATTCCAGCACCTGCAGTCTCTTGTGGCTCTAAACTCTCGTTACACTTCCTTTACAATTTTGTTTCTACTTATTCCTTCCAGCAGGGAATCAGCTTGTCCAATTTCCCAAGGCATATTCGGAGAAACATGTTAACATCAGAAAGAGCAAGTCAGTCGAAAGCATCTTATCGGGATGCATCACAGCATGGTTTGGCAACAGCTCTGCCCAAGACCGCAAGAAACCGCAGAGAGTTGTGGATGTAGCCCAGTCCAACCTACATCATTGCAGACCTTGCACTTTTTCTCTATAATTCTAATGCTATAATGTTGTAACACTATAAAAGCACCCTGTTATTTTTGTCTTAGCACTACCTGTTTTATTGCTGTATAAATTATTTGTACTTATGTGTAGTATGTTTTCAATGGATGGTTCGCAAATAAAGTTGTTCACTGCATCCTGGTGCACATAACAATAATAAACTAATGCCAGGAGATATTCATTTATCTCAAAACATCCATCATAGGTTTCCTCACTATCAACCTGAGAACCTTATTATTTCTCAACAATGTTCTCAACAATTTAGATCTACAAAAATAACCAACATGTGCATTTAATATGTTATAGGATGCATTAAAGCACTTTACAGAAAAAAGTGCTAGGGTATAGTTGTAGGCCATTCGGCCCACTGAGATTGTGCGGACCATCAAACACCATGTTTACACTAATCCAATGTTATCCCTCTTTATTATACCCATACTCCCATTAACTTCACTGCCACCCCTTCCCAAATTTAACCTTTCTACTATATACGCAAGACAATTTTCAATGGCCAAAAACCTATTGCCCACTTTTGGGATTTGGAAGGTAACAGGAGCAACTAAAGGAAACCCACGTGGCTACAGGGAGAAGATACAAATTCTACATGGACATGGACGAACCTCAGGATTGAACCAGGGTATCTGATGCTGAGGTCCAGTCACTGTTGTAATGTAAGAATGCTGTAACGTTATAATGCAGGAAAGTAAGAGGCAGCCAATTGCGGTTAAATGTGAGTCCGTGCACTGGAGGGGAAATTCTCAGCTCTTCTTTAAAATAGTTCCATATCAAGGGCAGCACAGTGGAGCAGTGGTGGAGCTGCTGCCTTATGGCGCCAGAGACCCAGGTTCGATCCTGACTACGGGTGCTGTGGGTTTTCTCCAAGTTCACCCCACACTCTAAAGACGTACAGGTTTGTAGGCTAATAGGCTTTGGTGAAATAGTTCAAATTGACCCTAGTGTGTAGGATGGTGCTAGTGTACTGAGTGATCAATGGCTGGCGTGGACTCATGGGGCTGAAGGGCCTGTTTCCTCTATCTCTAAAAGTAGCCTGTATCTCTAAAAGTCTAAAGTCCAAAGACCTTTCCTATTTACCTCAAAAGGCAGGTGGGGCCCCAGTCTGAAGTTTCATCTGAAAGGTTGCAACCTCTTGGATGTAACTCACGGGCAGGACCTAAATGGTTTTGTGTTGAAGTGTTTGGAACAAGACTTGATAGTTGATCTTGAATAGTTGATAGTTGAACAGGACTTAAAGAGCTGCGGCTACTGTATAACCTCTGATTATATGACACTCAAAATTGAACGCAGTCTTCTGGCTCAGATAAGAGAATGCTTTCCGCTAAGCCCAGACAAACATTAAACCCAACAGGACAAACCTCAAGATTTAATGGAAACCCTAGGGAAAAGGGCTTTAACATAATCTCACGAGAATCATTGTTGAAGATCTTCCACTGAACCTAAAGCACCAAATCAGGAGACTGAAAGGATTTCCAACTTTCATACCTGTAACAGCTCTCAATCAACAAATGACCAGACCTGGCCGAAACGACGTCTCGTTTCAGCCAATAATGTTTTATTGTCATATGTCCCACGTAGAACAATGAAATTCTTACTTGCAGCAGCACAACAGAATATGTAAACATAGTACATTGTAAACAATGTAATAAACGAGAAAAAAAAGTCAGTGTGTGTATATATATACACATACTCACATATACACATATATACAGACACACACATATATATAGATGTATATTTGCATATATATGTGTATATATGCACACATACTGTACGTACACATAAAAAACAAACAGACAATAATAGTGCAATAATAATAGTTTATGTAGTTCAGAGCATATTTGAGGTTGTAGTGTTTAACAGCCTGATGGCTGTAGGGAAGAAACTGTTCCAGAACCTGGACGTTACTGTTTTCAGGCTTCTGTACCTTCTTCCCGATGGCAGGGGTGAAATGAGTGTGTGGCCAGGGTGCTGTGGGTCAGTGATGATGTTGGCTGCTTTTTTGAGGCAGCGACTTAGGTAAATCCCTTTGATGGTGGGGAGGCCAGAACTTGTGATGGACTGGGCAGTGTTCACAACTTTTGACACGACTGAGTGTAACCTTTTTCTGGCAGTGCTCTCTGTTTCCACACGTCCTTTTGTTGGTGCCCGTAATGTTGTTTTTTAATGTCTCTTGGTATGTTTTATGTGGGGGGTGGGTGGGGGGGGGGGAGGAATCAGGGGAAACTTTTTCCAGTCACGTCCCTAAATGGAGATGTGACTTTACACCGTGTTACATTTCCGTCCCCCCCGAGGCCTACAACGTGGAGTGGTGCGGCCTTTCCTGGAGACTGGCCCGGAATTTCAAGCCGCGGGTGCGGCGGGAACATACCATCGTGGCGCCTGAGATCATTTGCAGGTGTTGGAACTCTGACCGCGGGGCCTGTGGACTTTAACATCGTAAAGCAGCGGTCTCCGGTAAGAAGCGGCCAACTCGGGAGCTCCATGCCGCGGAGTGTTCCGATCCGTCCCGACCCCGGAGTTTCCATCATCCCGACGAGAGGGCTTGAACAGCGGACCATCGGCAAAGGCCCCGTTCAAAGGCCTCGACCACGGCTGAACAAAGGAGGAAGATGACTGAACTTTATTGCCTTCCATCACAGTGAGGAATGTTGATTCCACTGTGGTGGATGTTTATGGTAAACTTTATTTTATGTGCTGTGTGTATTTTTGCTTTTTACTTAGTATGGCTGTATGGTAACTCAGATTTCACTGTATCTTAATTGGTACATGTGACCATTAAATTGAATCTTGAATCTTGAATCTTACATCTTATCGTTGCACAATTGCAACCCAGGGGACAACCATATCAACTTTGTTACTTCCTAAACAGCTGGCTTACAGGATCAACATTCTGTCTGAGCAAAAAAAAACATTCTTATAAATTCATCATGCAGTATTCAGGAGAGAAGAAGGAGAATTGGCACAAGAGATTTTGAGGTGGGAATTTAAATAGACCACTATAATAGGCCACGAAAGAGTGGAAAGATTCATATTGAAGACTAATGTTAATATTTGTGCAGTGCTGTGAGTAATATACCTGCTCCATGCGCTGTCTCCTCGGAAGTTCAGAAGTGGCGGTGCTGCCCATGCAGCTGCGGCTCATCTGCAGTCCGTCTGTCTTTTCCTTTTTTTTTGTTTTCCTTTCTTGTTAGATGTATGTTTTAGTTTATTTTTAGTTGTGTATGTGTGGGGGGTGAGGGAAACTTGTTTGAACCTCTGCCTTCAAGTGGATGCGACCTTTTCTTTGTCGTATCTCCGTCTCGGGTTGGTGACCGATTCTCCGGAGCTCCCGCACCAACAGTTTCGTCCGCTGGACAGGAGGGTGGCAGCTTCGTCTGCCCCGGGCCGAACTGTGTTCATTGTGGGTTCTGTTACTTTATTTTCTGTCATGACTGCAAGGTACGCAATTTCGTTCAAACTAATCATTTGAATGACAATAAAGGAAACTCTAAACTTTAAGGGCCTGTCCCACCAGCATGCAACTCCATGCGATTAGCGCGACCTAACGTGGTCGCTTGAGCCGTCCGGCGTCGCGGGGCCGGTCCCACTTCGATCGCCCGAGCCGTGCGGAATTGTGCGGAGTTCGTCCCGACATCGCGCGGGGCTCCGAAAAACTGACTATGTTCAAAAATTCCGCGCGGCAACGGCTTGTCGGCTCGCAGTCGCCTCGACGCATTACACACCGCCCCGACATCGTGCCTCCGTGACCTTCTCTGTAGGTGCCTCCGTGACCCTCTATGTGTGTGGCTCCGTGGCCCTCTGTGTGTGTGTGCCTCTGTGCCCCTCTCTGTGTGCCCCTCTCTGTCCTGGCGAACTTACCTTAGACTTCGCTCCACTAAAGTTCGCCTCACTTTGCGCCGCGTTGCGCCACTCACCCGACCTCCGCGCGGCCCTCGCTGCCGGTTTGGTCGCGCTTGCCGCATGCAGACGCAGGCGCATGCTGGTGGGAACGGCCCTGTACAGGGGATCACCTGACCTCCACGCGGCCCCCGCTTCTAGTTTGATCGCGTTCATCGCATAGAGTTGCATGCTTGTAGGACAGGCCCTTTAAACTCTACTCATTGCCTGGATTATCTTCCTGTGTGAGCCTCGTTTAAATGTACTAGCTGTTGGTGTTAAACCAGCACTCGTGGTCAGCACATTAAATAGCGGGAGGGAACTGCAGATGCTGGCATCCGCTGTTCAAAAATGTTGACTCTTATACATCGGCGATACCAAACGTAGGATTCTAGTGTACAGGGCAATCATTTCACTGAACACTTTCGCTCAGTCCACCTGGACCTACCTGATCTCCCAGATGCTAAATGCTTTAATTCCCCTTCCCATTTCCACACTGACCTTTCTGTCCTAGGTCTCCTCCATTATCAGAGTGAGGCCAAATGCAAATTGGAGGAGCAGCATCTCATATTTCGCTTGGGCAGCTTATGGTATCAATATTGATTTATCTAACTTGAAGTAGCCCCTGCATTCCCTCTCTCTCCATCCCAAGTAGCACCAGCTTATCATTCTCACCCAGCAAACAGCTAATAATGTCCGGTTTCCTTTATCATTGTTACATTCTTGCATTTCCTTCATTCATTTGTTCTGTATCTCTCTACATCATCGTCAATATCTCTCGTTTCCCTTTCCCATGACCTTCGGTCTGAAGAAGGGTCTCGACCGGAACCGTCACCCATTCCTTCTCTCCAGAGATGCTGCCTGACCCGCTGAGTTACTCCGTTATTTTGTGTCTATCTTCACGTTAAATGGTTCACTAGGTCTGAAACCTGACAGTCTATCCATTGAGTCAGCGCTGTCTTTAATATCATGGCTTGGATATTCAGTAAAAATAAGATGACAATTGGACGTTTCATTGCATTAAAACGTTTCAAATCTTGGCTCCTTATCCAGGATGTTATTGTTCAAGGTTTATTGTTTCAAAGTTTTCTCCTTTCACAAAGATCGCAACTACTTAGACACTGTCTCCGTCAACACTGTGACATCCGGTAAAATGTATAAATCACCATTGAATTGATGTGAGACTTCCCCAAGAACAAGACAGTAAATTATTTTTTCAAACAGATATTGCAAAGTTATGGGATGTAATGCTGAGGCTCTATAAGGCGCTGGTCAGGCCACATTTGGAGTATTGAGAGCAATTATGGGCACCATATCTGAAGAAATATGTGCTGGCTCTGGAGAGGGTCCAGACGAGAATTACGAGAAGATCCCAGTAATGAGTGAGTTAACATATGATGAGCTTTTGACGGCACTGGGCCTGTACGCGCTGGAGTTTAGAAGGATGAGGGGGGGAGGGGAGACTCATTGAAACTTACCGACTAGTGAAATGCTGGGATTGAGTGGATGTGGAGAGGTTGTTTCCGCTAGTGGGAGAGTCTAGGGCTAGAGGTCGCAGCCTCAGAATTAAAGGACGTTCCTTTAAGAAGGATATGAGGAGGAATTTCTTTAGTCAGAGGGTGGTGAATCTGTGGAATTCTTTGCCACAGAAGGCAGTGGGGGTCAAGTCAATGGATATTTTTAAGGCAGAGATGGATAGATTCTTGATTAGTATGGGTGTCAGGGTTTATGGGGAGAAGGCAGGAGAATGGGGTAAGGAGGAAGAGATAGATCAGTCATGATTGAATGGTGGATTAGACTTGATGGGCTGAGTGGCCTAATTCCACTCCTATCACTTATGACCTTATGCCTGGTATATTAGTCCTATTGATATAGCAGCAGACTTCTTTCCTGTTTGGTGACATGCTGATAGACTTACCAAAGTATTTACATGGGTAACCCAGTTTAAACTTGAAAGCCTATTTTCAAACTGGGTCCCTGCCTAAGGTGTGTTCTCAGACAAAACATAACAGAGGAGATGGTATCAGGAGAATGATCAAAGTAATGTAACCTTTCATGTAATGTAATGTCCCGAAACATTTGGACCGACAGTACTGTCCGCCATAACGTCAATCACTTTTTTCTTAAGATTTGAAGATCTAAATAGTGCAGAAATCACTGCGAAAAAATTCTATGCTACTTCCCTTCTCACACTATATACATATTTGCTAAGCAGGGGTCACAAGCCAAAAGGCTAAGATTTAAAGTAATTGGTAAAAGCAGTGGATAAGAGGGGGAGAAAATCTTATTCGTCTTGTTAGTGGCGAATGTCTGAACCTCACTGCCTGTAGAAGCCCTTACCAGACTTAAACGGTACTTGGATATATTCTTGAAGTGCAGCTACCAGTAAACCATATAAACCATATAACAATTACTGCATGGAAACAGGCCTTCTCGGCCCTTCCAGTCCGTGCCGACCATTTATTTTCCCCTAGTCCCATCTACCTGCACTCAGACCATACCCCTCCATTCCCTTCCCGTCCATATACCTATCCACTTTACTTTTAAATGTTAAAATCGATCCTGCCTCCACCACTTCTGCAGGAAGATCATTCCACACAGCCACCACTCTCTGAGTAAAGAAGTTCCCCCTCATGTTACCCCTAAACTTCTGTCCCTTAATTCTCATGTCATGCCCTCTTGTTTGAATCTTCCCTACCCTCAATGGGAAAAGCTTATCCACGTCAACTCTGTCTATCCCTTTCATCATTTTAAAGACCTCAATCAAGTCCCCCCTTAACCTTCTGCGCTCCAAAGAATAAAGACCTAAGTAGCTCTATGCCTCAGCTGGAAAATGGGAGGCAGCTATCCAATTGGAGCAGATAATATCGGCCAACCGACTCTTCTTTTTGTCGCAAACGCTTCACGATTCTATGCTTTATTTTTAGTTTGTGAATCTCTCCTGCAGATATCTCCATGTTAAACGTTCACATAAAATAAAGAACGTCAATCAAATACTTGTTAAAAAAAAAGGTCAGAAACTGTATGCTGCAATTTCCTGCCGATGCCAATGATTAAGCTGTCAGATTTTAGTTATAAAGTCAGGGTCTGTTATAGGCAAAGACACCAGCAAAATCTCCTCTGTTCTTTGACTTGTTCTATAGAATGTTACACTTCTACCCAAGAAGGCAGAGAAGGCTTTACGTAGTTTATGTTTCATCCTAAGAAAGTGCATCTACCAGAAAAATGTAGGCACAAGGAATTGCAGATGCTGGTTTCCCACAAAGACGCAAAGTGCTGAAGTAATTCAGCAGGGCAGACAGCATCTCTGGAGAGAAGGAATTGGTAACGTTTTGGGTCGAGACCCTCCTTCACTACCTTCCAACCAATCTTTCTTCCCCAAAGTTTTTCCAATATATTTTTGCCTCTTAAAAATATGGCCACCTCACCATCCAATTTAACATTGGGAAGTCCAAAGCCTGATGCTAGCTACCAGGGGAGGTGGGGGAAGCAGACACAAGCACAACATTTGATAGGCATTTAACCAGGTATATGTACAAGCAGGGGATGGTGGGATTTTGCCCATATGCAGGCAGTTATCATTAGTTTAAATTGGCACCACGGTTGGCAGGGACATTGTTCCTGTACTGTACTTGTTAAAGGCAACGAAGTATGCAATGAACCAGGCCAGTGGCAAGGATGAGGATTGCTTCTGCTCTGTACTGCTCAAAGTTCTATAATCAAAGTCATTGACTTTAGTCCTTGTTTCAAACTTCATTCTGATCAATGCTACTTTTTGCTCATCATTGTATGAGACTGAATGTAATGTTAGTCACCTTGATCTTGTCATTGATCTTAAGATAAGTTTCCAACCATTTAAGGACCTGTCCCACTTAGGCGATTTTTCAGCGACTGCCGGCGACAGTCATAGTCATAGCAGGTGGCCGAAAAACCGGCGACTGGACCCACCCTTACGACAACCTACCACCTAATTGACGTCAAGCTACATCAAGCTACGACAACGGGCAATCCAATTCTTCGCGACTTAAGACGTCCACCTACGTTACACCTACGGCAACCTTCGACGACACATACGACAACCTACAACCACACAGGCGACAACCTATGACAACCAAAGTCAAGCTACAAGCTATAACAAGCTATGATCCCGTCGGCCACAACTGAGGACAACTGAAGACAATTCAGTCGCCGGTACCTGTCGCCGGTTGAGGTAGGTAGTCGCCAATGACAACCTGCGTCATCCTGGCAACAACCTACGACAGCACCTATGAAAGGAGAAAACAAGCTATGTCAAGCCCACCGTCACAGAAAGGTTTTGAACATTTCAAAATCCATCGTCGACAAGAAGAGATTTACGACTCTTGAGGAGACATCTCACGACCATACAGGCATCACCCCGTGACCATGTGGCGACAGACTAGTCGCCTGTAGTCGCTGAAAACATTGCCTAAGTGGAACATGCCCTTTACTGCTTCATCATCAAGCCTGCCTCTGCCCATCATGGCCCATCTTTGCCACTGTCTCAGTCCATTGGCTACTGAAGCTCTTAATCCATGCCATAACATGTAGACATTTTATTTCAGCACTTTCCTGTCATGCCACAATATTGTTCTCTTTTTAAAATGTGTTCATCCAAAACTCTACCGTCATCCTGCAATGTTGAATTAAGTCTCATTCCCACGTCATCTCTGCGCTCCATAATTGATCAGGCATTTGCTTAAGGTATCCTCAAGTTTGAAGTTTAGTTTAGTTCAGAGATACAACGCAAAAACAGATCCTTCGGTCCACCCAGTCCACACTGATCAGTGTTTCCCATACATTAACACTATCCTACACACACCAGGGACAATTTACAATTATACCAAGCCAACTAACCTACAAATCTGAGCATCTTTGGAGTGTGGGAGGAAATCGGAGCAGCTGAAGAAAACCCATGCGGTCACAGGGGGAACGTGCGCACTCCATACCGACAGCATCCATAGTCGGGATCGAACCCGCGTGTCCGGCGCTGTGATGGCTGTAAGGCAGCAGCTCTACCGCTGCTTCACAGTGCCACTCATGCTCATGCCCCATCCTAAATTCATTTTCAGCCTTGCCCTGGGGTCATGGAAAGAGCGTTCACGTCGCGGCCCTGTTTCCACCAATCTTTCCACCACCACGCACAAGAAGCACAAGAAGCGCAAGACAGACGCTGTTGCAACCAGATGCCGAGAGGTGTGTTCAGCTCTGGCTGAACAACTTCCAATCTTGCGTGTGGACTCGATAAGAAGAAGAAGCATTGCCCTATAACTTCTTCAAATACTTCAGCTTTCTGACATCTCTGTCCCCTTCTAATTCTCACTTGCAATTTCCTCATTCTCAATGTTAATATTACTTCCCCACTGGCATTTATTAATGAATCTACCTGGAATTAATTCCGCCCTTACATCTCCCTGCCACTCTAATATCTTTCCCACTTGGAGGTTTATCAAAAATTCCATCCTCAACTAAACTTTTAGACATTTGTCCAAATACCTCGTTACTTGGCTCAATGCACAAATTGACTTGTAAAACACTTTCGGACAGATTCAAGATTCAAGATTCAAGAGAGTTTATTGTCATGTGTCCCAGATAGGACAATGAAATTCTTGCTTTGCTTCAGCACAACAGAATATAGAAGGCATAAATAATTACAGAACAGATCAGTGTGTCCATATACCATTGAATATATATATATATATACACATAAATAAGCATATAAAGTACAATAGGCTATTAAAGTTCAGATTTTTGTTTGAGTTGAGTTTAATAGCCTGATGGCTGTAGGGAAGAAGCTGTTCCTGAACCTGGATGTTGCAGATTTCAGGCTCCTGTGCCTTCTACCTGAAGGCAGCAGAGAGATGAGCGTTTGGCCAGGATGGTGTGGGTCCTTGATGATGCTGCCAGCCTTTTTGAGGCAGCGACTGTGGTAGATCCCCTCAATGGTAGGGAGGTCAGAGCTGATGATGGACTGGGCAGTGTGTACAACTTTTTGCAGCCTTTTCCACTCCTGGGTGCACAAGTTGCCGAACCAAGCCACGATGCAACTGGTCAGCATGCTCTCTACTGTGCACCTGCAGAAGTTCGAGAGAGTCCTCCTTGACAGACCGACTCTCCGTAATATTCTCAGGAAGTAGAGGCGCTGATGTGCTTTCTTTATAAATTCATCGGTGTTCTGGGACTAGGAGAGATCTTTGGAAATATGCACGCCCAAGAGTTTGAAGCTCTTGACCATTTCCACCATCGACCCGTTGATGATGGATTGCTGTGCTAAATGTGTGGCAGAAAGGCATTCTATTTTCTTTGTAATTGGTAAGTTGAGAAAAGTAGAAAACATTACAAACCTGAAGTCGAAACCAAAAGTGCCGAATATGCACAAATAGGTCATTAGCCTTTGAACAGACAAGAAACTGACTGACTGGAGAATGGTCTGTCTGAAATTTTAACTTATTATTTATTTTGCGATTAATCACGTTTAAACAACGAGCATTTTCCGAAGTGATCTTGCCGTCTGTTAGGCATGTGGTACTGGCATTATTGTAGGAAAATACACGTGTTCTTCTGTGGTTTGGAATGGGTGACGTCTCAGATCGAGGCCCTTCTTCAGAGTTAGTCCAGCAATTTGTGTCTATCTTCAGTGTAAACCAGCATCTGCAGTTCCTTTCTACACCTTAAACCCATTGCCCCCTAGTTTTGGACTCCCCTTCCCTGGGAAAATAAAGAGTGACTATCTACGCCATCTACAGTATGTCCCACATGATCTTATAAAGTGGGAATGTGCCTTTTATAGGGAGCTCAGAAACATAGAAAATGGGTGCAGGATTAGGCCATTCGGCCCTTCAAGTCAGCACCGCCATTCAATATGATCATGGCTGATCATCCAAAATCAGTATCACGTTCCTGCATTTTCTCCATATCCCTTGATTCTGTTAGCCCTAAGAGCTAAATCTAACTCTCTCTTGAATACATACATTGCTTGCGCAGTTATTTGATTGGTGTGCTGGAAATTGTTTGGATCAGTTCGGATAGATTAATGACCCTTGCTTACTTGTCACCCATTTCTTCTCTCCAGAGATGCTGCCTGTCCCGCTGAGTTACTCCAGCATTTTGTGTTTATCTTCAGTGTAAAGCAGCATCTGTAGTTCCTCCCAACTCAATCTAAAGTTGGCTAGGTTACTGTTGTAATTTCAGTTAAAAATATGCCACTTTCTTTTTGTGTACTGTTTGACTTTCCTTCACCGATTGGGTGCAGGGAACATGTTAGATTAAGTACAATTATACTGCGGTTAAGGTATCGCTGACAGGTCTCTTTCAACATCTAGACAGTGCCAAACGCCACACACCTGTCGACTCGCACATCAGCAAACAGGTGTGAGAACGGCTGTCTCGACTATGGAGGTGACTCTTGCTGTGAAAACAGGACGAGATATTTAGAAATCGACAAAGGCGGCTAATCCTACAGGAAGTCAGTCTTCCTTCCCTTTGATTCTAACAAAAATAGCATGGCTAAAAACAAAAAAAAGACTGACTGCTTTGATTTTGTGCCAGTCAGCGAGTTATTTCTTTTGCAGAAGCATAGAAAAGATAACAAGGCAGACACATTAACGTCCACATTCTTGCCAGTATGTGAAGCACACGTTTCTTGTAGGTGTGGTGTGCTGTGGAAAGGCAGCTGGCAAATGCCTTGGAAAGTTAACAGCAGGCAGTTCTCATTACACACATTCCCTGAGCTCAAGCAGCAAAACACACAGCATTGCAATTCTAAGTTGTTCAAAGCTGCCGGGCAGGGTAAACCATTAGCGCAGGTGATCCCAGTCCTCCTTCCTCACCAGGTGATCTCCCCAGTTCTCAAGCGGGTTGCAATTACCTGAGACTGAGATGAGGAAAAACTTCTTCACCCAGAGAGTTGTGAATCTGTGGAATTCTCTGCCACGGAAGGCAGTGGAGGCCAATTCACTGGATGTTTTCAAGAGAGAGTTAGATTTAGACTTAAAATCTCTGGGCCCACTGTCAGCAGATGGTTTAGTTAACTTTAGTGACAGGCAAAGTCTTGGAATCATTTCTGAGGGATAGTTTATACCTTAGTTTAAAGGGCCACAGATCAAGGGCCAAGAGTAAACACCGTTGATTTGTTAAGAGAAAATTATTTTAGAAAGAGCAAACAAGGAAGTTCACTAAGGCTAGTGCATTTTAAGTTGTCACTTTAAAAATAAGATTTTAGAAAGGCTTTTAATAAAGCACTGCAGCAGATATCAAATATCCAATAAAGGAGAAAATATTGACAGTAAATTATATTAAAAGGGATCTTGGAGGCTGAATCCTCAGATCCTTAAAGTTTTTGATAGCGTGTTTAATAAGAATGCTTTCTTCTATTAGGCAAAGCAAAGAACATGAGATCAGGGAGATTGTTAAATTGTACACAACAATAACCAGGCCACAACACTAGTTAGTGCACACCTTTGTGACTGCACACAGTTCTGCTTACCATATAACTGGTTCCAAAAGATAGACATAAAATGCTGGATTAACTAAGCGGGTCAGGCAGCGTCTCTGGAAATAAAAGGACGGGCGATGTTCCAGTCTGAGGAAGGGTTTCGAACCAAAGCATCATTCATCCTTTTGCTCCCGAGAGGCTGCCTGACCTGCTGGGTTACTCCAGCTCTTTCAATCTTTCTTCAGTATAAACCAGCATCTGCAGCCCCTTCCAAAACAACAGGTTCCAGAATGCTGCTTGGATGACGGGGTTATTAGCTACAAGGAGAGGCTGGACAGACTTGGACTGCATCTTCACAGCACCAGAGCTTGATGGGAGACCTGAGAGAAATATACAAAGTTAAGAAGGGCATAGATAGGGTAGACAGTCAGAGTCTTCTCCCCTCAAGTGGAAATACCAAAGATTAGAAGTGATAAATTTGACACAAGAGGGGAAACTTTAAATTAGATATGCGGAGCAAGTTTTTTTTACAGGGAGAATGGTGGGTATTTCGGGTGGTGGTGGTAGGAGATGGGATTCTGGTAATTAAGATGCTTTTAAATAGGTACAATGATATGAGATGAGAAAAAACTTAAATGGGATGAGAAAAAAAACTTTTCATCCAGAGAGTTGTGAACGGGTGGAATTCTCTGCCACTGAAAGCAGTGGAGGCCAATTCACTGGTTTAATTTAAAAGAGAGTTAGATAGAGCTCTTCGGGCTAGCAGAGCGAGGGATATGGGGAGAAGGCAGGCATGGGTTACTGATTGTGGATGAGCAGCCATGATCACAATAAATATCGGTGCTGGCTCGAAGGGTTTCTGTGTTTCTATGTCTCTATCTTTCTTTGATACGCTGGGAATGGAGGGATATGGATTACCTGCAGGCTGATGAGATTAGTTTGTCTCAGCATCATGTTCGGCCTAGACACTGTGGGCCATACGGGCTTGTCCTGTGCTGTATTGTTCTATGTCCTATGTATTGCTGCAATAATGTGGCTGCCTTGGAGAGGGGACAGAAGAAACCTATGATGAAGTTGCCAGGACTGGAATATTGTAGTTTCAAATAAAGTTTAGATTTGCTGGTTTAATTTCTTTGCAACAGAAGGAGCTGAGAGGAGAATACATCGAGGTGGACGAGGGGCTCAGGTAGAATGCAAAGGAATACCCAAGGGTTCAACAACCAAGGACGTTGATGCAATATGAACGACTGAATGATTGGCAAGGAGACAGGGAAACATCTTCCCATTCGGAAGATGGTGGGTGTGAAGAATCCACTGCCTGAAATGATGGGACAGAGGATGAACCTCACCATATTGAATAGTAGAAACAAATGCTGGTTTATACCAAAGATAGACTCAAAATGCTGGAGTAACTCAGCGGGTCAGGCAGCATCTCTGGAGAAAAGGAATAGGTGACATTTCGGGTTGAAACACATCTTCAGTCTGAGAGTCGGGGAGGATGAAGGAGAGTGGTCTGAGGAAGGGTCCCGACCCGAAACGTCACCTATCCATATTCTCCAGGGGTGCACTCTGACCTGCTGAGTTACTCCAGCACATTGTGTCTATCATATTGAATAGTGCCTGGGTGTGGATTTGACGAAATGAAGGGCGGCGCAGTGGCACAGTGGTAGAGTTGCTGCCTTACTGTGCCAGGGACCCAAATTCGATCCTGATTACGGGTGCTATCTGTACAGAGTTTTATGTCCCCCCCCCGTGATCTGTGTGGGTTTTATCCGAGATCTGAATTGGCTAATTGATTCGGTACAATTATAAATTTTCCCGAGTGTGTGTAAGATACGGTTAGTTTGTGAGGATCGGTGATCGTCGCGGACTCAGTGGGCCAAAGGGCCCAGTTTCCGCGCTGTATCTCTAAGCCGAACGAAGCTAAAACCAAACTAGAAAATGTGAATCCCAGTACCTCAGACAAAGTCTTTTTTCATACAATGAGCCAATTACTCCTTTTATGTCAGAATAGTTCTATGATTCCATGAACTGATATATTTTAAGCACGTAGCAATCCTAATGTGTTCTTTCCAGCAATCAATATAGAAACTATTATCTCTCCAGCAATAACAGATTAGCAGACTGAAGCTTGAACCTCCAGTATTCATTTCAAGATACTATAGGTTAAACCATCAGATAATGAATTATGTGGAAGATAATCCATTTGCCCAAGTTTGCTTTCAAGCCAACTTTTTTTTTTCATCTAATGTGTCAATAAAATAATTTCAAGACATTATTGATTTAATCCCTTTCAAGTCATCTCTGACTCTAGACATCACATTAACAATCCAGGTGGAATCCTCAGTTGCTTAGTGGGGTCTCATTTTGCTGTTACATTTTCATTAACAAAACTGAGAGATATTTTAGTCCTCTTGAAATGTATTTATTTTTAATATCCTAAACCCTAACCTAATGCTTGAACTTGCTTTATGTTTAATTGGCATTTGTCTTTCTAGGGGTAGAAACATTGATAGTTAAAAAAGCCTTAAAGGTCCTTGTAAAAGATAGACACAATTCCAAAGGACTTCTTAGAGTCAATGATGAATCCAGTATCAATAGCTGATCAAGGGATATATCTGCATGCTTTGATGTTAGCCTGTGCTGCTGGATAAAGATTGTTAATAGTCATTAGTTGCAGCATTCAGAGCTGTGCTGTGTTTTATGGCATTAGAGGGTGAATAAGCTGAAGCAACATTTCTCCTGCTCAGACCAGTGCATCTAAGGGTGGTGCCGTGGTAGAGTTGCTGCCTTATGGTACCAGAGATCTGGGTTTGTTCCCGACTATGGGTTCTGTATGTACGGAGTTTGTACGTTCTCCCCGTGACCTGCGTGGGTTTTCCCCGAGATCTTCGGTTTCCTCTCACACTCCAAAGACATACAGTTTGCAGGTTAACTGGCTTGGTGTATGTGTAAATTGTCCCCAATGTGTGTAGGATAAGTGTTAATGTGCGGGGATCACTGGTCGGTGGGTCGAAGGGCCTGTTTCCGTACTGTATCTCTAAACTGAACTAAGCCAAATGGGAACAAGTGATAATGCAGAATATTGTACTAATATCAAATTGCTGAAAGTTTCAAGTTATTTAACACAAATTGACCTGATGCAGAAATTAATTGTACAAAATAGTATTTATTCAAAGTAGCAATGTTACAACATTTTGAGATTAAAAAAATCAAGTCTGCAATTTATCCCATCAGATAAAGCATAAAAATAAGTTTAATTTGACACCTAATTCACTTTCATATCTTCAGTATAAAAAAAGTTATGGCCATTTTCATACTCGGAAATTAGCATCTTGTTCCCCATTGCCTTTCCATTGACTTAACTCAAAAGCTGTGATCTAGGACAGTCAAAAGCCCATAACTTTCTTAAGAAATAAGAGAACACAATTAAATTTCCAGTTATTATAGATTGAAGCATTCTGAAACAAATATGAAACAATATTACTTGGATGACCTGAAATTAAAGCATATAATTAGTATAATTAAAGCTAACTGTAGCTAATTACAAAATTCAATTACTAGATCTAAACATCTATCCATTTCTTAAGAAAAGATAAACATTTTTAAATTGTCTAAGTGTCCAAATAACATTCACACAATAATTCACAATATAACATGATTTTTAAATCTCATTTTCACGAATTTATAGGCCAAATGGAAGGAATTTAGTGTTTAATTCCTGTAAATTAATGGCCATCAACTTGCAAGTGGGATTTAGTGGAATGCGGTGGATAAAACGTTACGGTTTGCGGTGTAGTCGGCAGGACAAATACTGCCGGTTCATACATTTTTTTTTGTCCCCATTTCGCAACATGAAAATGTGATTAAAGGCTTCCTAAGAACCACGTTTTAATGTAAAAATAAACTGTGTACCTTTTTTTCTCCCCCTACGTAAAATCCTTCCCGTTGTCAGCGCTCACGGCTTTGGAAGGTGATTTTAAAATTACTCTAGCTAATAAACAATCTAGCGTAATTTAAAAATATCTTCATGAATGAAATGTCGGAGCGATTTTTCTTCAGCAACGAAATCCCCTAACATGGATCGATTTGCCCTGTCTGTGGAAAAACAGCACTTTAAACACGCCCCCCTCTGAAAGGCGCCAAAGTCCCGCACACGGGGAGCGGCAGAACTGCAGCGCTGCTCAAGGTAAGTTTTGTAACATACCTATTCAAAGGACCAAATTCATGTTCCCAGAAGAACCGGTGGTGCAGCTGGTAAAGCTGCTGCTTCACAGTGCCAAGGACTAGGGTTCGATCCTGACCTCGGGTGCTGTCTGTATCGAATTTGCACTTTCGCCCTGTGACTGCATGGGTTTCTTATGGTTGGAAATTGTCTCTAGTGTGTAGGGAGTAGATTAGAAAGCTGGATAATGTAGAACTAGCGTGAATGCACGATCGGTGGTCAGTATGGAGGTAGTGTCTTGAAGGGCCTGTTTAATGTGTAAAAATTGACTTCAAGAAAATAGAATAGTTTGGTTTCTTTCAACATGCTACACACAATACCGACACCACTTCAAACTCAAGGGATTATCAAGTGATTTTAGATTTTAGAAATACTGTGTGGAAACAGGCACTTCGGCCCATCGAGTCTGAGCCAACCACCGATCACCCCATGCTCCAACAATATCCTACATGCTAGGGACAACTCACAGAAACCAATTAACCTACAAACCTGTGCATCTTTGGAATGTGGGCAGAAACCGGAGCACCTGGAGAAAACCCACGCGGTCACGGGGAGAACGTACAAACTCCTTACAGTCAGCACCCATGGACAGGATCGAACCTGAGTCTCTGCCACTGTAATGCCCCTGTCCCACTTAGGAAACCTGAACGGAAACCTCTGGAGATTTTGCGCCCCACCCAAAGTTTCCGCGCGGTTCCCGGAGGTTTTTGTCAGTCTCCCTAATGGTTGAAAGTGGTTTCCGCCTCTTCTATAGAACATAGAAGAAGCGGAAACCACTTTCGACCATTAGGGAGCCTGACAAAAACCTCCGGGAACCTCACGGAAACCTTGGGTGGGGCGCAAAGCCTACAGAGGCAGCAACTCTACCACTGTGCCACCAAGGTGTCATGTGGGTTGAGGAAAAGATTTAAAGATGTAGTCAAAATATTCTTGAAAAAAAATCCAATGTCTCCACTGACACCACAAAGTGTATTTAGAATTGGATCATGAAATTTGTGTTCATGCATTGGGAGTGCCCAAAATGATGCACAATTGGCAGTAGGAACGCACCAGCTCCCAAACCATTCACTTGCTTGTCCTGTCAGGAACCTCCTGCCCCAGTGGTGGAAGAATAAGTGGTTCTCCTCAATAGTCACCATGGAGATGCAACTCACTGAAGAAGAGAGTGTATATTATTAGGATTCAAAGCCAATTTGACACTTAAGAATGGTAATGACTTGCCTTTCATTTGAGAAACTAGCATACTGAGAAACACAATGTAAGTAATTTGAATGTGGCACTTGGAGTCACAGTCTCATAGAGTGTTACAGCATGGAAACTGGCCCTTTGGGACAACTTGCCCATAAGGGCGAACATGTCCCAGCTACACTAGTCCCACCTGCCCACATTTGGTCCATATGCCCTCAAACCTGTCCTATCCATGTACCTGTCTAACCGTTTCTTTAACGTTGGGATAGTCCCTGTCTCAACTATCTCCTCTGGCAGCTTGTTCCATACACCCACCACCTTTTGTATGAAAAAGGTTGCTTCTCAGATTCCTATTAAATCTTTTCCCCTGCACCTTCACCTTAAACTTAAAAACGTAGCGTTCTTAAGAGGAGAAATGTAATTCAGCACCAATAGTTTCGATGGTATCCACTAAAAGGATTTTGCCCGTATCATTTTCATTCTGTTGTGGACTAACAGTTGGGTGTCTGGCTTTAAAATAAACTAGATGGTGATATCATATGGTGGGAAGAGCTGGCCTTTAACATCCCACTTCCATCCAACTCATGATGCCTATGGACCTCAGTTGCAATAAAACATGCAACATACCTTGAAGAGAACCACCTCTTTCGTGCCTTGCTTTGAATGTGCATCGAAGAGAAATATCTATACAGGCAATAATCAATAGTCAATAGTCAATAGTGTTTTATTTGTCACATATGCAACTGCACAGTGAGATTCATTTTGCATATATTGCACATGTGCGCACCATCAATTTTGGCATCATTATTCAAGGTTCAAAGTTCGTTCATCCTGTGTGCTCGATGTATTGGAGTGGTTCCCGCAAACCGTCACCCCTACTCGCCTTTGTGTCCCGGGGTGCACCTCCTGCAGCCTACCTGAAGGCGCTGGAGGCATTAACCCGGGTTCAGCCTCCTACCGGCCCTCGCTCCTCATGTCCGACTTCTCCACCTCCCTCCCGGTCCCACCGACCGACGAGCCTTCGAGCGAGGTCCCGCCAACCCTCTCTCTGCGAATTTTGTTTTTTCCCCTCACAAATTTTGTGTGGTGGCTGAACACCAGGTTGTATAAAACTTTCATCATGATGTTTTTGCTTTTGTACTCCAGGCCTTTTGTAAAGTTATTGGTCCTATGTGACTTTTTTTAATCTACTTTCTCTCCTGCCACTTTCGATGAGCTGTATGTATATACATTCCAGGATTTTAGGTGAGGATAACCCTAGACTTGGGTGACGCAGTTAGTAGAACCACTGTCTCACAGCACCAGAGGTTAGTTTAGTTTAGTTTAGTTTAGTTTAATTTAGTTTAATTTAGAGATACAGTGCGGAAACAGGCCTTTCGGCCTACAGTGTCTGCACCGACCAGCGATCCCCGCACATTAACATGACCCTACACACACTGGGGACAATTTCCAATTTTTACCAAGCCAATTAAACCACAAACATGCACGTCTTTTGAGTGTGGGAGGAAACCGAAGATCTCGGAGAAACCCCACGCAGGTCACGGGGAGAAAATACAATATCCGTACAGCCAGCACCTGTTGTCAGGATCGTACCTGAGTCCCTGGCACTGTAAGCACTATAAGGCAGCAACTCTACCGCTGCGCCACCATGCCGCAGGGTTAAAAATTAAATTAGCTGACCTCACAACTTTAACAAGAATATTTTCACATTGGATGTTGGAATCTTGAGCAAAACGCAAACCACTTCCCTTGTTAGGGGGGTTTTAAAGATATTTGCACAGGTTTATGAAAAGGAAAAATGTAGAGGAACATGGGCCAGAGACAGGCAAATGGGGCGGCACAGTGGCGTAGTGGTAGAGCTACTGCCTTACAGCACCAGAGACCCGGGTTTGATCCTGACTATGAGAGCTTGTCTGTACGGAGTTTGTACATTCTCCCATGATCTGCATGAGTTTTCTCTGAGATCTTCGGTTTCCACCCACACTCCAAAGACGTACCAGTTTGTAGGTAGCAAACAAGTGTTTGTAAGTTCGTTGGTTTGTAGGTCGCACCTGGCAAACAGCTAACGACGACCCGTTTTATTTATCATTGTTGCTTTTTTGCATATCTTGCATTCATTTGCTCTGTGCCTCTCAGCATCGCCATCTATATCTCTCGTTTCCCTTTCCCCTGACTCTCAGTCCGAAGAAGGGTCTTGACCCGCAACGTCACCCATTCATTCTCTCCAGAGATGCTGCCTGTCCCGTTGAGTTACACCAGCTTTTTGTGTCCATCTTCGGTTTAAACCAGAATCTGCAGCTCCTTCCTGCACAGGTTTGGAGGTTAATTGGCATGGTATAAATGTAAAATAGTCCCTCGTGTGTACAGGATAGTGTTCATGTGCGGGGATCGCTGGTCGGTGCAGACTCGGTTGGGCTGAAGAGCCTGTTTGCACACTATATCTCAAAACTAAACTAAACTAAAAATATGCCGAGCTCAGGAAGGCACCTTGGTTGGTGTGGACGACTTGTGTCAAATGCC
Organism: Raja brachyura; assembly: GCA_963514005.1. The sequence goes on from OY740782.1 coordinate 15,119,164, forward strand.
TTGTGTCCTTGCTGAATAACTCAAAATCTTTGACTGAAGGCTGAAGTAAAACATCGCATTTTGTACTTTGACTACTGATGTATTTTTTCCTTTTTTTGTTCACTGATTAGTTTTAAGGGCCTGTCCCACTGATGCGACTTTCTTCGACCTTCAAGCTCGAGGGCACTCGCCTGGAAAACCTCTAGCTGGATCGACCCGTCAGCGATGAAACCACCAGCTGGATCGGCTGTCCACACACACACACACACACACACACACACACACACACACACACACACACACACACACACACACACACACACACACACACACACACACACACACACACACACACACACACACACACACAGCAAAGGCGGGGGCCAGGTAAAGCGGGGGGAGCGCTGTTAGAAATTCACATCCGCGATGAAGAGGAAGGTAAAAGACGGAATGCACAGTGTACGGTAAGTCCTTTAGAGAGCGTGGAGGTGGTGGGGGTGGGGGGGGGGTTAGAGAGGGGGAGAGAAGGGAGAGAAGGGGAGAGAAGTGGGGGCGAAGGGGGGAGAAGGAGTGGAGACACTTCTAAGAAGTCAGAAAATCTATAATAAGGTTTAGCGGGCATTTAACCTACTGGTCAGTTTTCCTTGGTCCTGAAATCTCCAATTAGCCAATTAAAATGCCCGGTCAGTGAAGGAGATTGCCTACGGCTGCCCTCGACTGCCTGTAACTAAATAGCGACCCCACTCCACTGCACTACAAGTTAAAAAGAACCATGCCGACCAATTTTTACTTGCGGAAAATGTTTCAACATGCTGGAAAATTTCCTCGTCCAAACTGAGGCCATGAGTATGCAGGAACTTCCCTCAAGCATGAAGGAGAGTTCCAGAGACCTCATAGGACCTCGTAGGACCACGTGTCACAAATGCTGCAAGTTTGAGTCGAGGGCAAACTCTTCTAAACTCGCAGATTAGGTTGCCGCAGTGGGACAGCCCATTTACCTCTCTTCGAGTCATAAAGTCATAGAGTGATACTGCAAGAAAACAGGTCCTTCGGGCCCAACTTGCCCACACCAGCCAACATATCCCAGCTACACTAGTCCCACCTGCCAGCATTTGGTCCATATCCTTCCAAACCTGTCCTATCCATGTACCTGTCTAGCTGTTTCTTAACTGCTGGGATAGTCCCACCCTCAATAGACAATAGATAATAGGTGCAGGAGTAGGCCATTCGGCCCTTCGAGCCAGCACCGCCATTCAATGTGATCATTGCTGATCATCCACAATCAGTACCCCGTTCCTGCCTTCTCCCCATATCCCTTGACCCTGCTAACTTTAAGAGCTCTGTCTAGCTCTCTCTTGAAAACCTCCAGGGAGCCAGCAAACTACCTCCTCTGGCAGCTCGTTCCATACACCCACCACCCTTTGTGCGATTGTGTATTCGCAATTGTGTGTTGTCTTATTGCAACCTTTCACCTATTAACATATCCGTGGAAGCATTCCGCATTTACTATTCTGTTATCAACCTTTCTCTTCACCTCACTTATTTTCTTTCTTCACTTTCACATCTGAATATGTTGTCATGAGTCTAATGGAGATGGGCCTCTGATGAAGGGATTGACAATGATGACAGCATTCGTAACGATCAATAACCGTGATGGTGGAAAGAGATTGAGATGAACTGTAGATCTCCCCTCATATGTTTATTTACTGAAACCTCTGTCAAATTCTCTGGGAATTAGAACAGTCTGCACACCATTATAAAAGATAATTGTAAAAGATTAGGAGGTGCCTCTGAATTTATTGTCACATATCTGTATTTGTGTGTTTTCATAGATTTTGGAGGAATGTGGAAACGGCATCTTCACAATCAGCATATCAAATACATTGCCAGTCACTCATAAATTCATAGGGTCATAAATTCTTGGAGCAGAATTAGGCCATCATCTACAATAACATTCAATCGTGGCTGATCTATCTTTCGCACTCAACCTGCCGTCTCCCCATAACCCCTGACACCCATACTAATCAAGAATCTGTCTTAAAAATGTCCATTGACTCGCCTTCTCCCCGTGACCCCTGACACCCATACTAATCAAGAATCTGCCAATCTCTGCCTTAACATTTTCCATTGACTTGGCCTCCATAACCGTCTGTGGCAATGAATTCCACAGATTCACCATCCTCTGACTAAAAAATTCCTCCTCATCTTTCTAAAGAACATTCTTTTATTCTGAGGCTGTGACCTCTGGTCTTAGACTCTCCCACTAGTGGAAATATTCTCTCCCCATCTACTCTATCCAGGCCTTTCAATATTCGGTAAGTTGAACTCATGTGGAGATCAAATGTTCTGCTTCACCTTCGTATACCCAAAACAAGTTAACATTCGATCTATTCCTTACAGGATCTATTGTTCACAGGTCTCTGTGGTCCACTTAAAAAAAAACCTTACCGCATCAGAATTAAGTTTATATAAATATGTGATACAGCTTTTTGCATGGATGATAAGTGTTCATTTAAGCAATTAACATGTATGTCCAACTTGTAAATTAATTATGTAGGAAGGAACCGCATGGTTTACACCGAACATGGCCACAAGAAGCTGGAGTAACTCAGCGGGACAGGCAGCATCTCTGGAGAAAAGGAATAGGTGACGTTTCGGGTCGAGACCCTGCTTCAGAGCTCAGATTAAATGAATTATTAATTTTCAATTTCAATAGCTTTCTTAGGGCCCTTTTATTAAGAAAGGCAATGTGAGGGAGTATGGAACATATTGCATAATGCAACAGCAGTAGAGATGCTGCCTTACAGCACCTGCCTACAGCGACAGAGACCTGGGTTCGATCCTGGCTACGGGTTTCCTGTCTGTACGTAGTTTGTACGTTCTTCCCATGACCTGCGTGTGTTTTCTCTGAGGACTTTGGTTTCCTCCAATAGTCCAAAGACGTACAGGTCTGTTGATTAATTGGCTTGGTATAAATGTAAAAGTTGTTCCTGGTGGTGTTAATGTGCGGGGATCGCTGGTCGGTGCGGACTCGGCGGGCTGGAGGGCCTGTTTCTGTGCCGAATCTCAAAACTAAACTAAATTAAACATTAACATCTTGCTTCAAGTACTGTACTGTTCAGATTCAACACCAACTCCCTCAGTGTTATTGTTAGTGTGCTTTGATTTGATTTACAATCTGTACAATTGTATCGTAACTTCCCAACCCCTAGACTCAATACTCTGATTGATGAGAGTCAATGGGCCAAAAGCCTTCTTACCACCCTCTCTACGTTCAAGTCCATACCTGCACTCTTAGAGCCCTCTGCTCCACATCACTCCCCACAGCCCTGCTGATAGGCAATTTCTCTATTTTCCAATGTCCAACTTTCCACTGCCATTGCTACACAAGTAGGCACGAGGGATCTTATGCAGATTAAAAAGAACTCATCTTCCAGTCGTTATTTCCAGAATTGATTCTTTATTGAAGTAGTTGTACAAACAAAGAGATGAACAAAGCAGGTTCTCCTTATTCCCATACAAGCTGTGACTTTCTGTTCTCTCCCATCTGATGAGAACTGTGTACTCTCCACCTCCTATGCTTGGTCTGAATTATTCCCTGTCCCCTAAGCCCATATGTTATGTCCCTCTATCATCAAATGACCACCCCCAAGTGTCCAAAATAATACTGCTAGATATAGCTAGACAAAATAATATAATATGCCAACAGGAACTAGCCTAAACATAAATGGCTCCTACACCAACCATTCACTGTGCATGGTTAGACTTCCCAAAATCCAAAACCTCTCACTTATCTGCATTAAACTCCATTAACTAACCTCCGCCCCCTTGTCCAACTGATCATGATCAGATCATGTTGTAATCTTTGATAGCCATCTTCACTATCCACAATACCACCCACTGTGGTGCCATCTGCAAACTTACTCATCTTGCCTTGTATGTTCTCATCCAAAACATTGATATAGATGACAAACAGCAACGGGCCAAGCTTCGAACCCTGAGGCACACCATGAGTCACAGGCTTCCAGTCCAAAAAAACTATCTTCCACAGTCAACCAATGCTACTTTCCATGAAGCCAATTTTCTATCGAGTCGGCTAGAAATATGCAATCTAACGTGTCTCCTTGGAACATGCAATCTAACCTTCCAGGGCAGCCTACTATGTGAATACGTTACTGAAATCCATGTATCGTTATATCTTCAAAAAGCTCAATCAGATTCATGAGGCACAATCTCCCACATAAAAAAAACCGTGTGACTATTCCTACTCAGCCTTGTCCATCTAAATGCATATCTTATCCCTCAGAATACTCTCTTGTCACTTTCTGACCACAGATGCACTTTCCCTTGCAACCGCAAGAGATGTTACATTTATCCCTTCACCTCCCCCATCCACTCCTTTCAGGGACCCAAGCAGTCCTTCCAGGTCCGACAGAGGTTCACCTGCACCTCCTCCAACCTCATCTACTGCATCCGTTGCTCCAGATGCCAGCTGATCTATATTGGTGAGACCAAGCGGAGGCTTGGCGATCGTTTCGCCGAACACCTCCGCTCGGTCTGCAATAACCAACCCGACCTCCCGGTGGCTCAGCACTTCAACTCCCCCTCCCATTCCGTATCCGACCTCTCGGTCCTGGGCCTCCTCCATGGCCAGAGTGAGCAACACCGCAAGTTGGATGAACAGCACCTCATATTCCGCTTGGGGAGTCTGCATCCTCTGGGCTTAAACATTGAATTTTCTCAATTCTGTTAACCCTTGCTGCCTCCTCCCCTTCCCACCTCTCCCTCAGCCCTCGGGCCGGGACATTCCCTCTCTCTCTATCTCTCCCCCACACGTCGCACTAGCTTCTCATTTTCACACATTTTCAAACAGCTTACAATGGCCTGTTTCCTTTATCATTGATACTTTTTTGCATATCTTTCATTCATTGTTCTTTATCTCTCCACATCACCGTCTATATCTCTCATTTCCCTGATCCCTGACCAGTCTGAAGAAGGGTCTCGACCCAAAACGTTGCCTATCTCCTTCGATCCTTAGATGCTGCTGCACCCGCTGAGTTTATCCAGCTTTTTGTGTGCCCTCGATTCTCCAGCATCTACAGTTCCTTCTTTAACACAGATGATAGGCTCATTGGTCTATAGTTGCTAGGCTTCTCCTTGCAGTCCCTTTTAAATAGAGGCACAACATTTTCCACCCTCCAGCCTTCCGACACCTCGCACCCATATTTAATGACAAATTCATTTCAGCCAAGGCGCTTGTGATTTCTTCTCTAGCTTCCCAATGTATCCTCAAATATAACTGATCAAGCTCGGAGATTTGCCTACCTTCATACGCATCAGGATGTTCATCACCTCCTTGACCATAACATGCAAACTCCACAAAGACAATTTCCAAGGTCAGGATCGCCTCTTATGCTGTGAGTCAGCAGCTCTACCAGCTTTTCATTGGCAAATTCTCGCATGCACGACCTGATTCAATTGCAGCAGAAGAGACTGCCCTGTGAAAATGGAACAAGCAACTGTGAGACCATCACACAAACCAACCTCCCTTCCATTGACTCCATTTACACCTCACGCTGTCTTGGCAAGGCCAGCAGTATAATCAAGGACGTGTCGCGCCCTGGCCCCTCCATCTTCACCCCTCTCCATACAGGTAAAAGGTACAGAAGTGTGAAAACACACACCTCCAGATTTAGGGACAGTTTCTTCCCAGCTGTTATCAGGCAACTGAATTGTCCTACCACAACCAGAGAGCAGTGCGGAGCTACTATCTACCTCGGACTATCCTTGATTGGACTTTGCTGGCTTTAACAGGCAATTCACAGGAAAGAGTCCTACAGCAGGAACATCCACAAATTACAGTTCAGTAAAATACTGAGGGAGTAACTGTTGGACACATTGCATTTAACTATCATCCAATACCTTAGGAACTTGGCTGAATTTCCTCTAGATTAACCCACAGTACAGCAACATATTATCCAATGGCTACCTCTCCCCTGATAGAGATCCACTAATTCAGAACAGGCTCCCATCAGAAACTGAGACCAGCTATGTCCCCTTTGAGCTACAGGGGCACCCATAACTAACTCCTTTGCTTCAACCCGTTAAAAGACTGAGTATCGAGGTACAATTTCTACAGATGAAAGAGCTTTAAACCTTGGCTCATTTTTATGATGGTTGATGATACCGCTTCTACCATCCACTCAAGGACTTGCCGATCAATATAAAGAAAGATCTTGCTGCCGTGGCTGAAAGTACTAATGTATTTTAGCTCTGGAGAGAGTATCTGAGATAAGATAGGGTCTCCTGCTTTAGGCTGGCTCACAGGATTATTACAACATTTAATAACATGAAGAATCACCCAAGAGAATGCAGGAATGGTTTATCGAACAACCTGTTAATCTTTGAACTGTTGTTGCATTACCACTGAATGTTTAAACTGTGACAAGCTCTCAGCACATCTGAGGGATGAAGCAGGAACAAAATAATGTGTTTTAAATTACTGCCTAGCTATAGAAATTGGAAGGACTTTGTGTGTGTGTGTGTGTTCCCTCGTTAGTGAGTAATATCGTAATATCAACAGCCGCCAATTGCAGGAACCTTGGTTTGCAGTCACCATAGATAGACGCAAAATGCTGGAGTAACTCAATGGGGCAGGCAGCATCTCTGAATAAAAGGGACGGGCGACGTTTCAGGTCGAGACCATTCTTCAGGCTGAGCATCAGGGGGAGCGGGAGTCACAGAGATAAGGAAGTGTAAAGGGCCTGTCCCACTTACGCAAATGTTTTCGGCAACTTGCCGGCACCCATCATAGTCGCAGCAGGTCGCCGAAAATTTTGAATATGTTGAAAATCCAGCGGCGACCAGAAATAACTACGAGTCTTTGGGTGACTACTCATGACCATACAGGCGTCACCACGACCATACAGGCGACATTTTGCGGGGTGACATTTTTTAGCCACCTGCTGCGACTGTGTCGCCGATAAAATCGGTAAGAGTGACAGGCTCTTAAGAGATCAAAATAGACACAGATCAAGGAAAATGTAGAAATGTAGATCATTGTTAGCTGGGAGAAGGTGACAACAAAACTGTCAGAGATACACTGGTATTACTCAAACCTCACGTCAAAAACCTTGGCGTGATATTTGACTCGGCATTGAAATTTAACAAACAAGTCAATGCTGTGGTAAAAGCTAGCTTCTTCCAGCTTCAGACTATAGCTAATATAAAACAATTCCTCCAGTTTGATGACCTCAAAAAGATCATCCACACATTTATCTCCTCCCGCCTAGATTACTGCAACTCCCTTTACACTGGCATCAGCCTATCTTCCCTGTCCCGCCTGCAACTGGTCCAAAAAGCCGCAGCGAGCCTCCTGACGGGCACCCGAAAAAGGGACCACATCACCCCGATCCTGGCCTCTCTCCACTGGCTCCCTGTGCAGTTCCAAATAAATTTCAAGATCCTCCTTTATGTCTACAAAGCCCTTAACAGGCTTTCCCCCACCCACATCAAAAGTCTGCTTACCCACCGCACCACCTCCAGGTCCCTCAGATCAGTTGACTTGGCGTTACTGAACTTCCCGCGGTCTAGGCATAAGCTCAGGGGCAACCGCGCCTTTGCGGTTGCAGCTCCTAGACTGTGGAACAGCATCCCTCTTCCCATCAGAACTGCCCCCACCATCGACTCCTGTAAGTCGAGACTTAAAACTCATCTTTACTCTCAAGTCTTTCTTGACGTCCTCTGAGTGAGGGCTATATGTATGTAGTGATGTGTGTTCTTAATCTATGAACCACTGTTGTATAACGTTAGTACCTCCACCAATGTAAAGCACTTTGGTCAATGAGAGTTGTTTTTTAAATGTGCTATAGAAATAAAAGTGACTTGACTTGACTTGACAATGTAATCAGAGGGACAGTCAGACTGGTCGGAGACCTAGGAAGTGGAACGATAGAGAGAGAAAGAAGGCACTAATTGCCACTCTGCACTCAAATTCACTTCATCTCCGACATTTCCCTACCGTTTCTTGACCTCATCGTCTCCATCACAGGAGATAGACAAACTGTCTCGCTGAGTTACTCCAGCATTTTATGTATATGTCCGGTGTAAACTAGCAACTGCAGTTCCTTCCTTTACAATCACTGTCCTTGACTGGGTGCCCCATATGTAGTCTATAGACTTGTATGGCATCATCTCATCTCAAAGTGCAAGGAGACAAAACATTGACAGCAAATGTAACACGGTCAATGACCCTAGGTTCTCGATGGCAGTGTGAAAAGATAAAGGATTGAACTGTAAAAAGATATCTTTGAGTGCATAACCAACAATTTAGTTAAAGCAGTATGTTTACTGGAGCGCTTTGGAGGAGAAAGAAATGGGAGAGAGGCAGAGTTTTAAGGAGAGGTCCAGAGGGGTTTGACACCCAAGGCATAGGTTTTTCTTGATTGAACTAAAGACCAAACCTGAAGAGATTACAGAAGATAGACACAAAAAGTTGGAGCAACTCAGCGGGACAGGCAGCACCACTGGATTGATAATGGACAATAAACAAAAGGTGCAGGAGTAGGTCATTTGGTCCTTCAAGCCAGCACCGCCATTCAATGTGATCATGGCTGATCATCCATAATCAGTACCCCGTTCCTGCCTTCTCCCCATAACCTTTGACTCCACTATCTTTATGAGCTCTGTCTAGCTCTTTCTTGAAAGCATCTAGAGAACCGGCCTCCACCACCCACTGAGGCAGAGAATTCCACACTCGCAACTCTCTGGGTGAAAAAGCTTTTCGTCATCTCTGTTCTAAATGGCTCACCGCTTAGTCTTAAACTGTGCCCCTGGTTCTGGACTTTCCCAACATCAGGAACATGTTTCCTGCCTCTAGAGTGTCCAAACCCTTAATAATCTTATATGTTCCGAGTATACAAGCCCAGCCGCTCCATTCTATCAACATATGACAGTCCTGACATCCTTGGAATTAACCTGGTGAACCTACGCTGCATTCCCCCAATAGCGAGAATATCCTTCCTCAAATTGGGAGACCAAACTGCACACAATACTCCAGGTGTGGTCTCACTGGGGCCCTGTGCAACTGCAGAAGGTCCACTTTGCTCCTATACTCAACCCCTCTTGCTATGAAGGCCAACATGCCCTTTGCTTCCTTCACTGCCTGCTATACCTGCATGCTTACTTTCATTGACTGATGAACAAGGACCTCCAGATCCTGTTGTACTTTCCTTTTTCCCAACTTGACTCCATTTAGATAATAATCTGCCTTCCTGTTTTTGCCACCAAATTAGATAACCTCACACTTATCCACATTAAACTGCATCTGCCATGCACCTGTCCACTCACCCAACCTGTCCAAGTCACCCTGCATCCTCATAGCATCCTCTCCACAGTTCACACTGCCACCCAGATTTGTGTCATCTGCAAATTTGCTAATGTTACTTGAAATCCCTTCATCTAAATCATTGATGTATATTGTAAATAGCTGCGGTCCCAGCACCGATCCTTGCCGTACCCCACTAGTCACTACCTGCATTCTGGGAGCCGTTAATCCCTACTCTTTGTTTCTTGTCTGCCAACCAATTTTCTATCCATGTCAGCACTCTACCCCAATACCATGTGCTCTAATTTTGCCCACTAATCGCCTATGTGGGACCTTATCAAATCCTTTCTGAAAGTCCAGGTACACTTTATCTACTGGCTCTCCCTTGTCCATTCTCCTAGTTATATCCTCAAAAAAATTCAGAACATTAGTCAAGCATGATTTCCCCTTCGTAAATCCATGCTGACTCAGACCGATCCTGCTACTGCTATCCAAATGTGCTGCTATTTCATCTTTTATAATTGACTCCAGCATCTTCCCCACCACCGATGTCAGGCTAACTGGTCTATAATTCCCCGTTTTATCTCTCTCACCTTTCTTAAAGCTACTCTCCAATCCACAGGAACTGATCCTGATTCTATATAATCACCAATGATCACCAATGCATCTACAATTTCTAGAGCCACTTCCGTAAGTACTCTGGGATGCAGACCATCAGGCCCTGGGGATTTATCTGCCTTCAGTCCCATCTGTGTACCCAACACCATTTCCTGTCTAATGTAGATTTCCTTCAGTTCCTTCATCACCCCAGATCCTCTGGGCACTAGTACATCAGGAAGATTGTCTGTGTCCTCCTTAGTGAAGACGGATCCAAAGTACAAGTTCAACTCGTCTGCCATTTCCGTATTCACCTTTTCAGTCTTCAAGGGCCCAACTTTGGTCTTAACTATTTTTTTCCTCTTCACATACCTAAAGAAGCTTTTACTATCCTCCTTTATATTCTTTGCTAGCTTACCATCGTACCTCATATTTTCTCCCCGTATTGCCTCTTTAGTTATCTTTGGTTGCTGTTTATAAGTTTCCCAATCCTCTGGCTTCCCGCTCATCTTTGCTATGTTATACTTCTTCTCCTTTATTTTTATACCGTCCATGACTTCCATTGTCAGCCACGGTCGCCCCTTACTCCCTTTGGAATCTTTCTTCCTCTTTGGAATGAACTGATCCTGCACCCTTCTGTATTGTTCCCAGAAATACCTGCCATTGTTGTTCCACTGTCATCCCTGCTAGGGTATCTTTCCAGTTAACTTTGGCCAGCTCCTCCCTCGTGCCTCCATAGTCCCCTTTGTTAAATTGTAATACTGACACCTCCGATTTACCCTTCTCCTTCTCAAATTGTAGATTAAAACATATTATGGTCACTACCTCCTAATGGTTCCTTTACCTCGAGTTTCCTTATCAAATCCGGTTCATTATACAACACTAAATCCAGAATTGCCTTCTCCCTGGTAGGCTCCACTTCAAGCTGCTCTAATAATCCATCATGGAGGCACTCTACCAACTCCCTTTTTTGGGGTCCAGTACCAACCTGATTTTCCCAGTCTACCTGCATGTTGAAATCTCCCATAACAACTGTAGCATTACCTTTACGACATGCCATTTTTAACTACTGACTCAACTTGTACCCTATATCCAGGCTACTAATTGGGGACTTTAGGGTCCCATTAGGGTATTTTTACTCTTACAATTCCTTAGTTCTATCCATACTGACTCCACATCTCCTGTTTCAATGTCACCCCTTGCAAGGGACTGAATTTCATTCCTCATCAAGAGAGCTACCCCACCCCCCTCTGCCCACCTGTCTGTCTTTTCCATAGGAGGTATACCCTTGAATATTCAGTTCTCAGACCTGGCCCTCATGCAGCCATGTCACTGTAGTTCCCACAACAGCATACTTGCCAATTTCTAATTGAGCCTCAAGCTCATCCACTTTAGTTCTTATACTTAGTGCATTCCTATACAACACTTTGACTTAGGCATTCACCTCCCCTCTAATCCCGGTCACTATTGGCCCTGACCTTACTCTCTTATCCCTTCTCGAACTTTCCTTCCCATTAATTCGGGAGTCTTTTGTAACTTTTCCTGTACTCACTTCCCATTTAACTCCATCTTTATACTCCCAATTTGTCAATCCCTCCCCCCCCCCCCCCCCCCCCAATATTTAATTTAACCCACACGTGTACCACTCACAACTCTGCCTGCCAGAACGTTGGTCCCCCTCCAGTTAAGGTGGAATGGGCGACATTTCGGGTCGAGACCCTTCTTCAGAGATTACAGAGTTGTGTGTGCGTGTGTGAGGCTTGGATAGTGTGGATGTGGAGAGGATGTTGGAAGAGTCTAGGTCCAGAGGGCACAGCCTAAGAATAAAAGGTACCCCCCAGCTTTTAATCTGATCATCAATGTCAACCACTCCCTCTATACCCTCCACATGCAAAAGCACCTGCATGGAAATTGTGGAGAAACTAAAAGACATTGCAATCCACTTTGGAATCCCAGCCTCACTTAACGTACGCTGCCTTTGAAAAAAATCATTGGCTTTTTTAAATAATTGGGGGAAAGATAAATAGGTGTTAGTAAACACAATTAAGAACCTATAGTTCTTTATGCAGATGAAAAGTCGCTGTCTAATTTTAACCAAGCCGCCATGGTTTAACGATTCCTTAATGTTTACCTCCCATCAGCTGTTTTCCAATTAATCTCTTTGTACTTTATGCACTTCAGTGGCTCTTCCCACATTTGATAAGTAACATGTAGAAATTGATCTAAATGTTGTTCAATTAGCTGGTTACATGCTTAATTATCTGGCAAGAAAATGATGCTGTGAACTCAGTGTGAGCTGTCAGCCCCTCAAGCCAATTGACTCGTGTCTGATCTGTATCTAAATTCCATTCTCCTCCATCGCTTCACAGGCCCTCAATATATTTATAGCACTAAAAAAAATAAAATGGATTGTTATGATTTTGAAATAATTCATCCAATTATTTCTCTCTGCAGGCAGCTGGGAGCTGAGGCCAGAGTCCAATTTTTGAGAAAGTTAGACTGAAAGAAGTGACTGTTTGATTAGTTACTGGGGGAAGAAAATAGTTTTGAAAGCTGGAATTGTTCTGTCACTAGTAATTCACAGTAAGGATGTGGAGACACTGGAGAGTGTGCAGAAGAGGTTCATCCATCAGAATGCTGCCCGGATTGGAGGGTGAAGGTTCACCTCAGTTTGGACACCCTTAGATTGTTTTCTCTGGAGTGTTGAAGGCTGAGGAGGGACGTAAGAGATGTTTGTAACATTATGAAAACTCTGGATGGGGTAGACAGCCAGACCCTTTTATTCCTAGAGTGGGAATTTCAAAGACTAGAGCACATCGCTTTAAGGCGAGGGTGAGAAGGTGTGAAGTAATGTGCTGAGCTATATTTTAACACAGAGAGTGGCGGGTGCCTGGAATGGTCCATTCATGGGCTTCCTTTATGATTGCATCAACGTGCTGTGTCCAGAACAGATCTTCAGAGATCTGCACCCCCAAGAACTTGAAGTTGTTGACTCTCTCTACCACAGACCCATTGATTAAGACAGGTGTGTCTTCCTGTTCCAAAGTCAACAATCATCCCCTTGTTTTTGCTGAAGTTGAGAGCAAAGTTGCTATTCTTCATCAGTTCATAGGTGATAGGGGCAGAATTAGGCCATGCGGCCCATCAAGTCTACTCCGCCACTCAATCATGGCTGATCTATCTCTCCCTCTCAACTCCATTCCCCATGCCTTCTCTCCATAACCCCTGACACCCGTGCTAATCAAGAATCTATCTATCTCTGCCTTAAATATATCCATTGACGGCCTCCACAGCCTTCTGTGGGTTCTGGCACCTTTCAATCAGACGATCGATCTCTCTCCTGTACGCGAACTGATAATTTATCCG